>CM076573.1:452742301-452848154 GCA_034641835.2 Pinus albicaulis
TGCCACCTGCTAGCCTGGCTCTACTGCGCAATCCCTACTAAATATGGGCTCTGAATGAGTTCGAATCCACCTAGCTTGAACTGCACAATCCTCATTAGCATCTCCATCAATGTGTGGTGCAAACTCATGCACCAGTATAGTCACAACTGATAGTCACACTGCTCTTTCACCTACCTCTCCACTGGTCTCCACTGAAACTATCCATGCACTGTAGTTAATCGATGTATCTTCTCGCCTGATTAATCAAGCACAATTAGTGAATTAATTAATAATTAATCTCACACCACTCACTATATCTACTATAGATCAGATACAACTAGCCGAACCGTGTCTAATCGAGTTAACCGAACACAACTCCACCAACTAACTCACACCCACCAAAATCACACATGAGTTCTAACCTAAGTCTCCATGCAATAGCTCCACTTAGCCATCGGAATAGCGTAATTCCTTCTTTCAGCCTCCTCGGTGCCACATCTGCACTTAATCAAGTGCTCCAAGAGAATAAGATAATGTTTATAGTCCAAATATTATTAAGAGCTAATAATATTCGATATATCTATTTTTAGACTGGCAATCTAAAAATAGATTCCGCCCAATATGTCTAAAAATAGAAGTCCATCAATTTTTCCAACTTGACCAACCATCCAAAAATAGCATCCTGCAACTCATAGAATATGATCGGCATGTCTAAAAATAGACATAGTCTAAAAATAGACTGTGCGCCAAAAATAGCCTGTGGGCCCACTTAGTGAAGGCGACTTCTTTCCACTAAGCTCATCATATTGTTGCAATCTCAACAGGGTGCCTCTGCGGTTGACCAAGAAATCGGTCACTGACAAGAGATCGACGGAGGAGATTTACTGCAGGAGCACTGCCTGCCTTGTCAGCACCAAGCCAGTGGTGCCTTCGCAGTAACATACAATTGCGCCAATATATTTTTGTAATAGTTTTGTTTTATTTTAATATTGTACCATGCCATATATAATGCCAAAAGTGAACAGAGTAGTAGTTTCCGAATAGCATAGTTGTGATTCTTGTTGTTGCACAGATATACTGTGTTGAATGTTGTAAATCTTGTAGGCGAAGAAATAGTGAGACAGAGAGTAATTTATTGCGCTGTGTCTGTAACAACCAGTGAGATTTTTGAGTTGTGAATCCAAAACCCAGTTCTGAAGAAAATCCGTCCATTTTGTAATAGCAATTTATGATTAATGAAATAGTTACAGTCTGATATTAAATCCATGTCCAGCGTCGTGTTTTGAAATCTCTGTGTTGTGGAAGAACAGTGTTTTTTTTGTTCTCCCTGTGAGTTGTACGGAATATTCAAAAATTCCAACAGACTGATTGAACTAACATGCCCAGGTATGTCTCGATATAGAAATTATATCCCCTGCGCTTCGTACAACCTAATTGAGATCACCAAAGATGGGAATCCGACGAGTGGCTTCGCCAGCTCCTAAGCGGTTATTTCCGAGTTATATAGCAACAAATGACGGGAGAAAAAAATCAGAAATAGACAGTTGGTATGCGCATCTCTGCAACAACGATCTGCGTTCAACGCTGCATTGAGTCGTGGATGATGTAATCCGATCGGATTGGATTCTCCAAGCCATCCATGGCTTTCTTCATTGGTGTTGCCATTTCTGGTGGGATGTCGACTGTGCATTAGGTGCCTAGAGTGAGGCCTTCCATTGGAGGTAATGGAAGTTACAGAAGATCGATCAGGCATGACCAAAACTAAAGCTTTAAGGACGGAAATATTATCGAAATGTTAAAGGGTGTGGAGAGGAAGGAGACGGTGTGGTTGTGGACAATAAGAGCTTTGGATAACTCTAAGAACGGATTTATGTGGCCCTAAATGGCTAGCTCTGTTTGTATCATGGGTTTATTGCTCACAATCCACACAAGGTCTACAAAGTCACTTCCTTCTGGGCCTCCAGCATTGCCAATAATTGGAAATCATGACATGTTGGGTAAAATTCCTCACAGAAATCTTATGGACATTACCCACAAATATGCGCCCCTCATGCTCCTGCGTTTCATCTCCATGTTGATCTTGGTGGTCTATTCCCCGGCGATGGACGAGAAGCTCCTGAAAACCCATGACCTCAATTTTGTCGGTCGACCTTGGAAGACGGTGGGGAAAAACATGATCTGTAATTCCATAGGTGTCGGTTTTTCGCCCTATGACCGTCACTGGAGGACGATGCATAAAGTGTGCGTGTTGGATCTGCTGAGTTCCCTGTGCCTCCAGTTGCTCAAATTTGTGAGGGAAGAATAATTCTCTGCCCTCTTACACAACGTCAAAAAGTTCTACGTGGCAGGTGAGGCAGCGAACATGAGCAATCGGGTGTCCACCATGACAACGAATATCATATGGAGGTGGACTTCGACAAAAAGTTCTGCATGGAAGACGTGGACAAGAGAGGGTTTAAGGACATGATAAAGGACGTTTTTTTTTTTTTTCTGAGTGAGGCCATTAGTATCAGGGACTTCATTCCGTGTTGGAGTGGTTGGATCTGCAAGGCCTCCAACGCCGACAGAAGAGGTGCCATAATACCTTTGATGCTTTCTTCGAGATGGTTATAGAGGAGCACATAGAGAAGAGCATGGACGATGACGCTGATAATAAGGATTTCATGGATGGTATGATGGATAACAATGATATGATGATCAACATCACTCGAGACAACATAAGGGATTCATCTTCGTAATTCCTATCTCATAACTAACTGATTCGTAACTTACTCTAACTCACTCGTAATCTACTTTATATTTATCTTCGTTAAATGAAAATAAATTGTTAATTATGGTTGTATTTGGGTTAGTCTCAAGGTTGGATGGAAGAATAATCCGTCCCACTTACAATGGGATCCTCTTTTCCAACTTAGCTATCATTTTTTAGTTTGCTAGTTGGGTGAAGTTTAGATATCCTTAGGATTATTTAATTTCCCGAGACATGCTTTTATCGTTAACCCTTTCTCTTAATTTTATTCCCCTAGATAATCTCTTCTCCAACCACTTCTCTCCCCGTGGCTGCCAACGTGTTGCTGGACACCCAACTAAATGCCTTGGTAGTAGACTTCAGAATGGTGAAGTTGAAGAAAGAAGAAGAGGATAAGATTGGAGATTGAAGAGGGTAATCCACTATCGTAACAACACTTCAAGAAGAAGAAATTTGAATTTAATTTGGAGTACGGAATAAATTTCTTGCTAGAGCATTCTGAATTAACCATAGAACTCGAGTAGATGCAGCTAGTTTTATTGCAGGAGCCTCTTGGAGGGAATTCATAAAAGGACTCAATCATGGACCCAGATTCATAAGAAACTTTTATGCCAGCCATTCCTCGAAAAAACTTGTGGACTTCTTTCAATGGAGGATGATGTAAGTATTGATATGCATTGTGATTTTGAGTATGTATTGAAGACTCACACTAGTTACATTTTTAGCATTTTTGATAGTTATTCAAATAAGAAATCTCCAATCAATATAGAGATGGTAAGAGACATCTTTTTTCCTTGCCAAGATGCTAGGAGAAGCATAAGAGTTTGTGATATGATTAAGGTCCCAACTTCCAAGGCTTCTTCATGATTCCTTGAAACAAAATGTTTTGGAAGTCGCAATATTTTTAAGGTGAACAAGTGTGGGGCCTTTAGTGGACAAGCTCATTAACATGTTATAAATCTTTGTTATGTGGGAGTTTTAGGGCCATTTTCTGGAATGCCACCATATAGGTTTTCATTATCTTAGAGAGGCCTAGAATATGAGTTTGTTGAGAAGGATCTATAAGCTACCTCAACACAATAGAAGCATATTCCAATCTCTATGTCATCAAAGTCATTTTTGAGGCTCTTGTATTCCATCATGAGTTCCACCATGTGTTTATGGATTGGGATGTTGAATGGGAAGTGTTCAAAAGCATCAAGATAGAAGCCTATAATTGGCATAGATCTTCAACCATAAAAAATTTATGAGGATTGAAAACGTGCCTCGTATACAAAGTTGATAACATTCACGACAAGGGTTTGAAGTTGAGGGATTTTGTTTTTGGACACACTGATGACTATGATTTTTATGTTATGATATTTCAGGGTTTCTTTCTTCCTTGGCCCATTGAGTATATGCATATCCTTCCACTTTATACCATCAATATCACCATTCACTTCTAACTACAATAATTGTTTTGTCCAAAGAATTGGGTTCAAACATTCTAACCTGAATTTGGATTTTTGGCCTTAGATCTACGGTGTAGATATTTTGCACTAGATATGTGAAGAGTTTTTCCTTTGAATTAAAGACATCAAACCTCTTAGTGTATTCTTGCACACTATTATATTTTTTGGAATAGGTGCATGAGTTGAGAATCATAAGGGTTGTCTAAGTTAAGATTTTATTATTGAATTAATACATCTACAAACTCACCAAAGTCCCCTCGAGGGTTTTTATAGAGCAATCTAATCCCATTTATGGTCTACCTAGTTTAATTATTGTAGGGACACATTTAATTCAACCTCATTCTTGTGAATGTGCTATAACTTAAAGGAAAATATGCTCTTGTTTGCATGTCAACCTTGCCTTATAAATTATAACGTAGGATATTCATCTATAGGTTGAAGACGTGTTTATGAAAGTTATTTGTGGTTGTTGAGTTTAGAGGGGGTTTTCAACTTTTCCTTTTCTTAATAAATTTTGCAATCATTGATTGTAATATCTAGCTTGGGGTCTATGACCTTTTTTCCTAGGGTTTGCGGTGCTGCTTCAACTTTTGAGAAAAATTTGTGAAGATTTCGTGCGACTTTTCCTTAGTGATATATTAGGATTTGCACCCATTGGCTTTCTATATTTATCTTCCCTAAATATTTTCCCAATTTGGAAAGAGAATAAGTGAGAAGAAGTTGGCATATTGTTTTCTTCCTTATCAATTCACAAGGCACAAGCTAATGTATACTTCTCCTTTTTCTTAGATACTCCTATGTAGGGATTTGTGATTGGCTACCATGTAAAGGAACATGAATTTTTAGGTCCAAATCCTATTGAATCTTCCACTTTATCCTTTTCCGTTGGGTTTTATTTTTCTACCAAACTAGAAAACCCTTTTGAACTGTGTATAATAAGGTGGTTTGATTTTGTTTCTTTGTTCCACAATCGTAGGTGTTAGTCATCGCTACAGTGGGATTTATTCTCCTAGCTAAGTATCACCATTTTATATAGTTCTTTGCTACTATCCATCTATTGGCTAGTCTTTGGTGTTAAATATTTTCAAGAGAGTTTATTTGAGCCATTGAATCTTCTTAGAAACCTACTAGATTGGTTTTCCTTTGTAAAGTAGTTGGTGATGTATTTATTTGGAGGCATATGCCAGATTGCTCCACATTTTTTACCTTTTGCACTTGTTGAAGTCTTCCTTTATCATTAGGGTGAAGGTTGGAAATTTATATTTTTGAGAGGATTGTAACCCATAGTCCTTTTCTGTTGACAACATCAAAACAATAGTTGGATTTGAGAGATGTATGAATATTCCCAAAGCTAATAGATTCCCTTTCTCTTAGTGTTCATATCATCCCAAAGCATTGTACATATCTTATATTGTTGTATACGGGGAAAGGAATAATGATCAGTTGTACAATGCCAGTGCTTGCATGATTGTCTTCATTAGGAATGTCTTTCCCTTAGCAAGCCATCTATGGTACTGGAATGGAGCTTGTCTTTTAGTTTACTCATGAATTTTGACTAGTTCCTAGTTTTATGATCTCAATTAATGAGGGAGTGGCCTAGGTAAGTAATTTTCATTTGACCTCTTTTGAAGTGAAATTTTGTGACATATTTTCTATTAGAGAAGTGGGGATATATGGAAGAAAATACAAAAAAGCATTGGTGACTTAGATTGAGGCACTTTGGTACTCATTTGAAATTCCTCTACAAGTTTTTTTTTTTAGTGTGGCAAAACCTAGAAGGAAAGTGCCATCTATGACGGATGGTGTGAGATTGGGTCAGTAGAGGCAACCACTTTCATATTTGAGAAACATTGGGATGTTATGTACTTCAAGGAAAATCGTATTTACCTTTTCAGTAAGAATGAATGATTTATCATACCTTTCCAGTGGCATATTTTGTTAATATCTAATTTATGTTATTATTTTGCTTTTTTTCCAAAAACCTTGTTTTTCAAGGTTGAGAATAAATATCATCGAGAAAGTTCATTTGGTTGGATAAGGGTAGTATTGATGAATTTTCTTGTGAAGTGTATAGCATTTTCCCACGTCATTGTTGTTGATGTAGAGAGAAGAAAAGTTTCAAATAGAGAAGACTACTCCACAAATCTCAGGGGTAATTTGGATTCGACACCCAAGTAGAAATCATATCATATGCCCAAGCAAGATATTTCTGAAAATGATATTATGTATTCGCTATTGGAGCACCTTGAGAACGTGGAAGAAATTGTTAGTCAACTAAGTGCAAAACCTTCCCATATTCCACCTGAAAATAAAAAATGCTGAATGATTATGTAAACCATATTAAGCACTTGGAAATTGAGTTGAAAGAGACAAATAAAGTAAGCTTGAACCGGTTTAAATTTTCATTTGTTATTAAAACTTTGTCAATTTTAGTTTTTTATTACAAGGCTAATTTCTTTTGAATTTTCACACCTTAAGGAACTAGAGGCCACAATTGTGATACAGATAGAACTTTTTGAATAGTTGGAGCATTTGAAAGATCCAAAATCACACGTAACTTTTTCTAGGATATCAGTGTGTCCTTCATGTGGTCTTGAATGCCTGGAGTTGAAAATCACCATGTTATTCTAAGCTCAGTGCATTCTTTGTTTCTTTAGTTTTTGTAGAGGATAATATTTTGTTGGAGAAGAAAATATTAAGCATCCATCCAAGGATTTGAAGGTAGGTTTGAAGGAAGTCCATAATATTTTCCGCTCATTCATGTTCCTCTGGGATGTGAGGAATAATCTACAAATTTTCCATTAATTGGCTTCCTAGTTCCTTGTTTAGGGAGGGGAGTGCCTTTGATTAAACCTTGTCCATTGTATGTGATATATATCAGGTAGCCCAAGGATTCAACTTCCATTAATTACAGATTTGGGGTTAATAGGATCTCTTGTTAGATAGATGTAACATGGCCTACTTTTGTTTTGATTTTGGTGATGCATAGAGAAGGGTAAAAGGATTAAAAATTTCTTCATTAACTTAGAAAACTCAAAAAATTGTCTTTTAACCCTGTTACCATCCAATATTGTGGCAAATCGTACTAGGTTTTGAGGTTTATTATCCAGGAAATATTTTCCATGTTTGTTATAAAAGCTAGATTCTGAATCAAGATAAATCTACACGACATAAAATAAGATATAACTTATAAGGTGCTTAATTATATTGAATGATAAATTTATAAACACCATCCAAACAAGGTGTAGGAAGTAGACAAAAAATGGAGCAAATAGTCATAATAACCCATTTTTTTCTTTGTATCAAAAATTTCTTTTGAGGCTAGGTTATTCTTCCATGATGTAATTTTAGTAACTTAGTTGACTGATGAGACTTAGGCCTAGCTGATTTGGTCCAATATTTATTATATATGTAAGTTTATTACAATGAGGTGGGTGAAATATTATCACTCTTGTAACTCATAAAATATTTCTATCCACCAATTTTATACTCTTGTATATACCTAGTATAATATAGAGTTTACAGTTTGATTTTGTCTCGCACTTTCCGTCTTGTGTGATTGTTCTCATTTCTCTTTCAATTCATGCACATATCAATAAGGTTTATTTTCTTTTTTTCTATTGTATTATGAGTTTTTTTTTTGGTTGAGGTATTATTTTGATTTTTTCTGATAAAGTGTATTCCTATTTATTCAATTTAACTATCTTGTTTTCAAATCTTTCAATGAGTGGGTATTGGCTACAGGATCCGCAGACAAAACAATGAATTTTTTTTATCTGTGCAAGATAACCAATGCTTTGCATACCTTTTCTTGTCACAAGTATGTGATTTGTATCAGTCTAATTCATTTTCTTGCTTATGGAAGTATCATACTGAATTTATATGATGTATGTGGAAACTTGAAATGCTATATCTCTTTATGTGGAGGTACTTGAACATTGGAATGCAAATGGATTTCTTAAAATAGAATATAAGAAATTGAACATCCATTTATTCTTCTTAAAACGCATTGTAAAGAAGAGAGTTTTCCTATAGTATTTTTAACATTTTATTTCATAGAACACATGGTAGAGAATGATGCATTGCTCATTTTCTCATTATGTTTGGAATTTATACCGATTGACTGATTGTTTTGTGTAGCTTCATTGTTGTTTGTTTTATACCAATAACTTCATTTCTATTTTGTGTAGTTACCAATAGAAATTAAGCTTCATTATACCAATATAAATTAAGCTTCATTGTGTAGCTTCATTATTTGTTATACCAATAGTTTCATTTTTGTTTTATACGAATAGTTAGTTTTGTGTAGCTTCATTGTTGTACAATGTTGATCATAAGAGAGCATTAATTCTTATGATTTATGGAAAATACGGATGAGAATTAGGATATGGTTTTTGAAACAAATAATTTTTAGGATGTATATGGATATGAAATAATAAAATCAAGTAGGTACATTTGGTTAGATACATTGGAAGGGGGTATAAATGAAAGATTTATAAGTAATTCCAATTTTTCATTTGTTTGGCATATATAAAATTTTTGGTAGGTATGTGGAGATAACATGTGAAAATGATAATATGGACTACAACTAGTTAATAATGGATTTATTTTTATTTTTTTTGACTCACAAAGGAGAGGCAAGACCAAAATGAAACGAATCAATCATTATGTCTGAGTAGGAGGTTTACTTCCTTTAGAACCTAAGGACCATGGCATATTGGGGCATGTTACCCA
Organism: Pinus albicaulis; assembly: GCA_034641835.2. Lineage (NCBI taxonomy): Eukaryota > Viridiplantae > Streptophyta > Pinopsida > Pinales > Pinaceae > Pinus > Pinus albicaulis. Next base: position 452,751,215 of record CM076573.1, read on the forward strand.
CCCACATGTATGGGTAACCATACGAGATTTTTTTTTCTTATATGGTGTAATTTTCCAACTAGTTGTCATACATTATTTATTATATGTTGTCTTTTTCTTTCCATTTTTTTTCACAATATATCTACAACTTGATCTTTTTATATTGTAACTTAGCTGACGTGACAGTTATTAAATTCCCAAGGTGTTATTTTTCTATGTTGACGTTTTAATTTTTTTTTTTTTTATACAGGTCATCTAGCCACATAATGCCCACTATCACCCAACTAAAGAAAAATTGTTCGAGTATCTTGTTTTTCTCAGGAAAAATGACATTGACATAGCTGTTGTTGAGGTATATGTCATATAAATACTTTATAGTCTACTTTATTTTATATTCCAGTTTTCGTCGCATTTCATGTCTTATACTTTGAATTATATCTTCTTTCATTTTAGAAGAGGAACTCAATTTTTTATGGTCAAAAGCATGAATTGAAGAAAGAGGAGAACAATAACACTAGAGCGACAAATGCAGAATGAGAGAGAGAGAGAAGAGAATCGGTCCAGTGATGCCCTTAAAAAAAATATCTTGAATGAGACACACACATAGAGAACGATGATCAAATCTCCACAGTTGGTGAATTCACCTATAATGCATTGACAACACAATGATAATGTTTGAAGTGATGAAACAATATTTCATGTGTAAATTGTAGTCCAACTAATATTAAGTTGGAAACTCATATTATAATACTTGACATTTCATATAATATAATTTATGTGGTTGAAATTATTTATGTTTGCACTTGATATTATTTGGTATTGTAATTAACATATGTAATTTTGTGTTTTCATATTAGATGAACATGCGCATTGTATGACTTTTTTTTTTTCAATTTAGTCGCAAAATCATACTAATTAATTTATGTTGATGAATAATGAACACATAAAATAAATCTAAAACTACTAAATTAGTAGTTTATATTGATCAATGATGAACACAAATACAATGAATATATGACTAAATTAGTCATTTATAATTATTACAAATGAAAGTAACTGAAATGAATATAAACTACTAAATTGGTCATTTACATAATGAATATTAAACTACCAAAAAAAGATAAATGACTAGTACAAATGATAAATTTGTGATTACAAATTATGACTAATTTTTGCACATATATGACTATTAGTAGCTAATTTACAGTATCTTATAACACGACCAAAATTTAGTCATATTTCTTTGGTCATTAATTGGTTTCAAACGATGACTAAAATTTGCATATATATGACTATTAGTCGCTAATTTACAATATCTTATAACACGACCAACATTTTGGTCATATTTTTTAGTCATTAATTGGCTTTATCTGTTCATCATATAGTAATATATTGTGTTGTATATTTGGTCATTAATTGTGACAATTAGTGACTAAATCAATAACATAATTAATGACCAAATTAATGACTAAATATACTACTAGAAAATAAAATTGAGAAAACGTTTTAATGACTAAGCTAAAAATGACTAAAAGTTGGTCGCGTTATAAGATACTGTAAATTAGCTACTACTAGTCCTCGACTGAAAAATGGTTGTTTATATGAAAAATGCAGTCATTTTTTTAGTAACTAATTGGCCATTTTGTACTAGTGTCAGGATGTCATCCAAGTACACTACTACAAATGAGTTGGTGAATGGCCGCAAGATGTCATCCATCAGCCTCATGAAGGTTGCGGGTGCATTTGTCAACTCGAAAGGAATGACCAGCCATTCAAAAAAGGTCCTCCTTATCTTTGAAGGAAGTCTTCCACAAATTGGAGGGTTCAATTGGTACTTGGTGATACCCGAAATTTAAGTCGATCTTCCTAAAATATTTCACCCCTTTGAGTTGGTCAAGAAGGTCATTAATCTCTGGGATTGAGTACCTATTCCAAACTATGATCTTGTTCAATGCCCAATAGTTAATACATAGTCTCCAAGTCCCATCCTTCTTCTGCACCAACACGATCGGGCTCCCACATGGTGATGAACTCAGTTGGATGTGACCTTTCTAGAGAAGCTCTTGAATCTGCCTCTTGATTTCATCATTCTCCATAAAAGAGCGTCGATAGATCGGTCCAATGGGTAGCGACGCACATGGAGGCAGATCGATGGAGTGCTTGACCTGATAATGTGGAGGCACCCTTGTAGGTGAGGTGAAGATGTCCCCGTACTCCTCCATGACCTTTTTCATTTTTTGTTGTCGTGCGGAGGGGCCCTGTTTGGAGGTCATGGCCACAATCTTCTTCTTGCCCTCAGGGAGGATCATGAGAAAAAAAATTTCCCAGTTTTGGAAATGAGCTTATTATATTGTTTTGCAGTAACCAAAGAGATAGCACTAGGAGGTGGTACCTCTGGTATTCTGTACAAATTATTGCCCAAAGTAACAATAACTACGTGAGGCTAGGACTCATACACAACATGTCTCTTCCACAAGTATGGTTGGCCTAATAATACATCAAAAACATCAAGAGGAGCAATGTCACATAATACCTCATCTGTGGACGACTTGATGCTGTATGGAAGGTGACACTATTGGCTGACGTGGAGATCCCTTCCTCGGTGAAGCCACCCGATGGTCTACAACAGTGGATGTGCTATGGTAGGAAAACCCAACCACTTCATGAAATTTACTGAAATGAGGTTCTTTTGGCTCCCCTTGTCGACAATGAACTATAGAGGGGAACCCTTTACACACATCTGGGAGTGGAATAGATGTTACTTCCTCTTCTGATATTCGGATTCCTCCTTCTGGATCTTCATGGTCACAACGGTGGCGTTGGGCTCCACATCGATAATATTCTTCCATTTTTCATTCCCCTTGTCAGGTTCTAATTCAGAGTTGGAGCATGCATATGATTCAGAACCCTTCATCTCAGCCACCAGTGACTACCTGGCCCGACACTCACTTGTGTTGTGAGTGGAGCTCTTATGGAACTCACACCACTTTCCCGTGTCCTTCTTCGGCTTTGCGGTGTTTTTATTTTCTTGTGGATTTGTCAGGTTGTCTTGGGCCACCATGTCTTGGCTTTGTCCTTTGTCCTACGGTTTGGGGGAACCTTTCTCTTGCTTTTGATTCATAGATCCAAAGTATCGCTTCTTTTTTTTGAATTTCTACTCAATCTTGGTAGCATACCGGTATGTTGTACCAAGAGAGGAGATGTCAAAGAACTCCATTTCCTCCTAAATATATCTGTATAGAAAATTATGGTACTTCAACACCAAATGTTTCTCTGAATCATTGATTCCCAAATTTTTCCATAGGGTATGGAACCAATTTGTCATCTCATGCACATCTTGATCCCTTTGCTATTTTGGCGTAATCCATTGTATGTACTTGTCCTCATAGCTCCCCACGGGATAATATTTTTGGTTGTTGGGGTCTTGGAAATAATTCCAATTGGGTACGGATGAGAACCAAGAGGGTTCCCCCTCATCCTTTTTCTCAAAGTAGGTTTCCCACCAGTCACTGACATGGGGGACAACTTTGAGGAGTGAAAAAATAATCTTCTCCCAATCAGAAAAGTCATGAACTATGAAATATCCTTCTATTAGATTCAACCATCTATATATGACGTATACATTTATTTTCCCCTCAAATATGGGAATTTCAAATTTTACTTGTACCTTAAAAGGAGTGGCGCCTCCAGAGTGTCTACTGGATGTAGATGCGCTTCCATTGGGCAGCCATTAAAAGATTTGGGTGAAGTTATCCATCATCGCGTTCCTTTATTTCTCGAGGGCCTCCTAGAGAAATATTTTGATAAAATATCCTACTCCCTCATCTTTCTTCTCTTCCCACATGGTTGGTCCTTGGGGTTTTCGAGGCTGATCTTGTAAAGGTTCAACCAGTTCGAGCCCTAAATCCTTATACCTCGATCTCATTAGGGACATGCGAAGAAGGATCGAGAAAGGGCATATCGCTCTGATACCACTGAACTGGATTTATGAAGGACCACAATGAAATATAGAAATATACATAAAATCAGAGATGCAGCAGAAATCAAAGTTTATTTCATTAATAACAAAAACTTGAAATATGCTTATAGACAAAATGGAAATAAATTAGCTAGGGCATTGGTAGCTTATCTCTAAGAAGAGATGTAGCGGCTACAAGCCTCTAAATTATGTAAAAATGAGGCTTGAGGGCCTATTTATTATTGAGAAATAATGGAAAACCCCAAACATCTGAAAATATAACCCTAGGAGATGAAGCGCCAAAACTATGGGCCCTGTTTGGGTAAATTAGTACATCAATCTTCCCTGGGACGTAACTTTGGCATACGATCTCTACTTGATGCGCAGAATACCTTGTTAGAAAGCTTTATCCGAGGGCTACAACTTTTTATGTGAGTAATATTGAATGAAATTCCTTGTTTGTTGAGTTTATAAAAAAAAAACAACGTTTAGGGCCTCAAAACGACTCTAGAAGTTCAGGACCCGAAAAAATGCTAAAAATAGTAAATTGTGCTACAATTATGGAAAATAAAAAAAACTAAAAGAAACGATGGTCGAGCCCCAAGTGGGATAGGTAGGTGACCACCAATATCCACCTAGATCATGGTTTTTCCATATTTCCTGAATAATCTACGAAGAGTTACAACAATTGTGAATAAATTCCATAATTATTTTGTAGGACCTTCACACGCATATGCGGGTCTATTCATAACTAGAGGTAGTTGTCCCAAATCACCAACCAACTTAATTGAAATACCTCCTATTAGACTCCTGTATTTTACAGTATCACTAGGTGATTGATTATTTTCTTAGGTCTTTCATACTGAAAATAATATTCCATGGCTATTATTTATTTTAAGGAAAAATGGGAAATCCTGATGTTAAGAGCTTCAAAAGAATCTATGTACCTTTCTGTTCAGTAGAAGGGGAAAATGTTGCTGATAAGGTGTGATGGTGGTCAAACTTCATTTCTACCCTTGTTCCATTTCATTCACCAACTAGTGCCCCACCACCTAGACCTGCTACTTATGTTGTATACTACCCCAGTATCTGGAATCTTATTGACACTATCAACCATGTGTTTTGTCATTGATGGAAAAGGAACATAAAGGAGAAGGTCAGGAAATAATGTAGTAAGAAGAGAATAAAAGAGAGGAAAAGAAAAAACAAAGAGGCAAAGAGCATAATTAGACCATTAGCGAAGACAAAGGCAACAAAGAAACAGTTAAGGTAGAAAAACAGCAAAGGCAGAGTCGTGAACCTACTAGGTAGAGTTGCAAATGCGATTGGGTCAAGTTCTGCACGTTTGGGTCGAGTGATGAAAATTATACGAATAAATAAGAAACTATTGGGCACAACCAAAGAAACAAAGTTGGCAAATCACAACAAAGGAGCAGTGAGGACCGTTGGATTTGAGCATTGATCAATGGTGAATATTAAATCGCATATCGCATATCAACGAGTTTTACATTTATATGTTAAGAAATAACAAGTCAAACTGTTTAAGTTTCTATGTGATAAGTCACAGAAAATGCGAAATACGTAGTGCGGGTGATGACGTGGCAAGCTGACGTGGCCCCAACCCCATATATTGCAGTTGATTTTTGATGACGTGGCAGGCTATCATGGCAGATGACATGGAAATGATGTGGCAAGGTGATGTGGTGAGATGACATGTTCCTAGCCCGGATACTGCACATCGCAAATTGCATAGGATAAGTTATTGTTAAACATTAAGGCTTGTGAAGTGTGATAAAGAGGCCCAGATGCAATGTAGTTTCAAAGGAAAAGTCGAAAGGATTTCAAATTCGTATGCAGAGCCTTTTCTGTGTTAAATCACATTGGAGGAGGAAAAGGATATTACAACGTAAAAAATATGGAAGGTGAAGTGTGATGTGCGATGATGGTGGGACCTGGCCTACATACCACACATCGCATGTTTTAAAAGATAAATACAAAGGGTTTGAGTCATAATCGTTGAAGTGTGATATGCGATGCAGTGGGGCCCGATTGCAATTGAAACTCACAAATCTTAAAAGATAAGTTGCAAAGGTAAGTGTTAAAGTCACCGAAGTGCGATGTGCGATGCCAGGTGGGACTCGATCACATAGCGCATGTCGCAAGACTTAAAATATAAGTACAAAGGTAAATTTTAAAGAAAGTGAAATGTGAAGTGAGATGTTTGCATGGATGAGATGTGATCCAAATACTAATATTAAATGATTTCAAGTTCAGGCGGATGCAGTTTGTATGCTGTTTTATGAAGAAATAGGCTAAAACACGACAGAATGACTTATGGTAGAATAAGCCCCGACAAGGAGTGAAAACAAAGGAGGTTGAGTCAGGTAAAAGACGTTCATGCAAAACTGTTATGGTATACCAGTAGAAGCAGAAAAGGCAGTAAACACATCATCGCCATGATCAATCAATGAAAAGTGGAAAGCACTACACCAGATTTAATTACCAAATGGCAGTTTTTTGAAAAGCAGAGCTAGATGTCAGTGCCACCATTCATTACCTCTTCGTGACCATCAAATCCACCTCCAAGCTTATTGTTTGATATTAAAAAGAGCAATTGAAGCATTTGGATCCATGAATAGCTTCCCAAAATTAATTCTACAGGCGGTGTTTTTGTCAAAGGTTTCTGTTCAGGCCTTGCATGGCCACACTTGTCCATTTTCTAATAAATTGTAATCAATGAAAGGTTTCCAAGTAAGTTAGGGCAACCGACTTAGTCTTTAGATAAATACTGCATGCCTTAGCAGTATTAGGGGTTGGAAAATTGGACCCTGTTGAAACTTGCATTGTAAGAAGTATTGGAGCACTGTAACTGTTTGAGCTAGGCATCAATAATAAGAGACTGTTAACAGGATTCTTGAGCTATGTTAATGGTGATGTTTTTCCTCTGTCTTTTCATGTTGTGCATCAATTTATCTGATTGCAAAATAGAAAACTTAGATTAAGATTTGTTGAGAGAGCACCTTAATTCTGTCTGTGTTTCTTATCTTAATGTTTTCCTTTGAAGTTTAGTTAAAGAATTCTTAACTTCTCTTTAGTTATTTATGAACCCACTACTTTCTCCCATCTTATATTCACACTGCCAGTAAGATCCACCCTGCATATTTAGCTTTCTCTGTGAATGCCCTTGAAAATTTGATGCACAATTCAACCTTTATGATTCCATAGCCCAATGGATTAAGTCTCATAGCTCTATCTTTCCAACCACACAATCAATCAAAACAAACAACCCTCATAATTTCTTTACCTAGCCTAATGTCAACATTTACAATTATCAAGCTAAATCATAAGAACAAAGAGAGCCCTGTCTTAGTCTAGGAAGGCTAGGTACTAGACTCCAAGGTGGTTTAATGTTGTCCTCTGTCATTTGTTCTTGCCATTAGGGGAATTTTGAGGTGTAAAATGGGCCTCCTAAGAAAAATGTACAACCAAAATAAACTTTATAAGAACCAATAGGATTCTAGATGATGATGTCAGCCACGGGGGATGATTCACCATTTTTTAATTAAAAGGGTAAAAATATTAAAAAATAATAAAACAATAAAACTATTTTTTCAACTCGTATTTTCAACTTATCTCCTAAATTTTTTACTCAAATTTCAAGTGGGAGTACTCGTTGGATGCAAAATTTAATTCCTCATCCAAGGAGTATCTATGTTTCATACTTTCGATGGACCTTGCTACGTGAAAAATGAGAAATACATGAAAAAACGTGATTGCAATCATGTTTTTCTTGTATTTCTCATTTTTCGTGTAGCAAGGTCCATCGAAAGTATGAAACATTTTTACTCCTTGGATGAGGAATTAAATTTTTCATCCAATGAGTACTTCTGCTTGCAATTTCAGTAAAAAAATTGATAGATAAGTTGAAAATACGTGTTGAAAATGTGTTTTTTTCTTTTTTCCTTCTAGAATTTGATGATGTCATCAAATCTTAATTTATTATTTCCACTATTACTTTATAGTTTCCTTAGGAGGCCCATTTTAGACCTCAAATTCCCCTAATGAAATATTACAAATTACAGGGCGATAACATAATGGCAACCATACTGGGGATGAGTTATTGAAAAATCTTAGTGTCTCTTCAGAACTCAGAAACCCGAGTAAAAATTAGATGATTTGAGTGTTTTTCAAGATTGGTATCTAGTTGTTGATGGTGGACAACAAGAGAGACATAAGAAAGCTGAAATCATCCACCTGGTGACTCTAATTAAGATCAGTTCCATTCAAAGACACCACTGGAGGAGGACCTAAAACATGAACAGTCAGCCTAGAAAGAGAAAGTATTCAAACCCAAATTGGATTCAATCTGTAACTATGTTCTATCCTACTTTAAGCCTGATCAAGAGTACACTACTCAGGTTTAGATTGATCATTGGAAAATTAATGAGCCTCAAGAAGCTAAGCCCCAAATTGTAGACCATGTACATACTTATACACCTGTGCACATCTGGATGCACTTGTGGAAAACCTAGTGAAACATGAGCCTCAGGCTTTATCCCCTGCTCCATCAATTCCCACATGGTAATGAGCCTCCTCCTATACTGCCTATACCTGTAAAAGTCCTAGGAAAAATTGTTTTAAAGATCTTCCAGCTGCAAGAATTAGCAATTTTCATCAATTCACTCAAGTCTTCCTAGATATATGGGTGGTCACAGGAAATGTTTTTCTCATCATAGAAGAGTATAACCATTTAAAAAGATAGCCTGGGGAGACAGTACAACATTTTTTCGGCCAGGTTCAATAAGGTATACCATTCAATGCCTGCTAAGATAAGGCCACCCCCAGGATTAGCTCTCTGGCACTACCCAGATGCATTTGAACTAGAGACGACATTCCAGTTAAGAGAAGGGGACCCTTCAATCCTTGAGGAAATGAAAAATATGGTTGTTGATGTGGAAGGGAACCTGCTGAATAGAGAGGAAAAGTTAAAGGATGTGGAGAAGGATAAAATAGAAAGAGAGCGATTGATATATTCATAGAGAAAGCTAGATATGTTGACAAACATAGTCAATGAAATGATGCATATGATTAGTAGGAAAGAGGAACTTAATGTTCAGATACCTTCTGTTCCATTAGTTCTGGAAATTACAAACATCAATGTACCCAGGTATTTTATGGCCCATCCTAGACACCCTAAAACATAAAATAATTGTTTCATGAATTCTATCCACAAAACATCCAAAGATGAAGTCCGAAATTAGAAGGAGGTAGGTAAATCCTCAACAACAATGTACATGATATATGCCCTTGCATATAGAGGTAGCCATCTCGAATAAGATTATCTAGAGGAAGACTATAAGGTTGAGATTTGGCTGATTATTCGAAGTAGTCAACACTATTTTCTTGGGAAGAACAAACTCAGTTATTACAATGCAAAGATGACAATCAAACTCTGCATGCTGAGCAAGGTTGTAAAGAGGAAAATGCAGGAAGTTGTAAAGTAAGTACAAAATGCCTTCCTCTATCTTTTGCCTCACTCTTAAGAGAGAATTACAAGCAGGTTGAAAATATGAAGGAGGAGGAATGCTCTAATGAATCAGTCAAGGAAGAGATGGATGATACAAACCCTATTTTAGATTCATAAGTTCTCCCCCTGATTCATCTTGAAATCACAGAATCTGAATTACAAGAGGAGTCAACACATATTGAGTCTTTAACCTTATGAATTAATTCATTTTAGATTGTGAAAGGGAATCTAGATCACATTCTAGTTGATAATTAGAGGAGAAGATAAATCTCTCACCAATCAGATGAGGAAATCATGGATGATAAAAAATCTATTTTAGATCTAGGGGTTCAGCCCTTGAGTTTTTTTGAATGTCAAGTAGTAGATGAAATCATAGAGTCTGAAATAGATGATGGATTGATCTAGTTTGATTCTCTACCTTTGTGCTTTAATGCATTTTATATTATAAAAGGGAATTGGGATCACATTCTGGCTGATAGTTATAAGAGAAAAGATGGGGTCTTAGAAGAACCAACACTACCATCTAGAGCACCACCTGACCCAATAGAAGACATGTTGGATGATTTCTTCTTTCAAAGTCAATCTTCCTATGTTCATAATACTCTCAAAAGCTGCTATGATATCGATATGATCAGACAGCCTTCCCCATTATCTGATCCAGTAGAAGTATTGACACAACATTCATCAGGTAGCATGCAAACATGTTCCGAGATGATTGAAGACCCGAAGAGCACATCTGCAGTACCAGGATACGAAGCTGATTTGGCCGAGTCAGAATACCCAGAAATAAATCAAGAGTATCTTGATCCAGTGGCTGTCTATATTGAGGAATTGTTCTTTACAAAGCCAACACATATTTCCAACATGTCAGTTGTTTTTAAAGTGTACCAAGATCCATGTAAATCAGATCATGTCAGGAATTTATATCAAATACAATTATCAAGTTTGTTTCTGAATATGGTGAAGAGTAGTGGAAGAAAGGAGTCATCCAGGAAGTTGCTTAGAAGGGCAACCATTTCAGTAGATTAGGGTAGGTAGGTGTGCAAATAAGCTTGATACTATGAGAATCTTTCAAATTTTAGGTTTAGATTGCTTTCCATTTTCAGATCAGTATGTTTCAAACTTTAGTTTCAGCTTAGTTCTTATTTCACAATTCAAGTTTTCAAGGTGCAGCAATATGTTCAGCTTGATGGATTTCCGTGGATAAGTTAAATTGTAGTTTCAGTTCAGATTTTCGTATGCTAATAAGGTGGTTGCCAAAGCATGTGGTCTATTTTTATCAGTCAAAGTCAGGAGGAACAATCAGTTAGTTTCCAATCACTAAGTTTCCTAACAGATCAAGACACAAGTTGTGGGATCAATCTGTTAGCCCCCTATGAATTTTTTGAAAAGAAAATAGGGGGCTAAATGTTTTTTGAGCCTTCAAGGAATGTATCTCCTCAATAAACACATCATCCTTGAATCCTCCTGTGCCTGTGCCCTTTGATCAATCCTCACTACTGTTCTTGGTTTAAAAGGCTCTATGTTGCGAATAAAATGCCCAATGGCCTCCATTTTTCCTTTTTTCTCTGGCCCTATTAAACCTCTGTTTTAATCACCTTTTCCCCCCTTCTATATCCATTTAAACCCTTCAAATATACTTTTTTTGGTTTAATACCCCCTTATTCTCTCTACCAATCCCCTCTTTAGCCTTGAAATCCTCTTTTTTGGCTAAAAAACCCGTTTTATTATAACACAGGCTCAAGGTGCTCATCGCATCGGAGAGTTGGAGCGAAACGTTTTTCTTCATCAAAACAAAAAATCTCTGATGCGATCACCTTTTATCCCAGCCCCTTCACCGCATGGAACCGAGCGCTGAGCCCAAGTGCTAAAACTGGGAAGAGCTTATCGAAATCGGAAATCGGAGTAGAGTGCGTTTCTTTGTTAAAACAAAAGCCTCTGATGCGATAGTGTTATTGTTTGATCGGCCCCACTGCGATCTGAGCCATTGATCTATATAGATCCTACAGTCCAGCGCTAATCGCAGTGCGACAGCCCATGCATCCCCTCTTTCTGTCTTCCCCGATCGCGATCCTCCGATCTGATCGTAGCTGTTGATCTCTCGAGATCCGACAGTCAAGGTCAAATCGCCCTCTACCATTGCCGGGTCCCATTATGTTAGCCCATTTCATCGGATTCTCGCTCATTACCTTTGTAATCTGCCTCCATTGAACTTTAACGTTCCATATTAAAGTTTATTTCATTTCTCTGCCTAACTGCATATTGACACCTCCACTACAGCCACCGTTTCCGCAGTCACGCCACCATTCCTCCAAGCTTAAAAGCATTCTTCTGCCACACCCTGGATTTTTTAATTGGTTTTTTTTATTGTGCAGGGTTTCAACCAGAGTGGTATTTCACTTTGTTTCTCATAATCATAGTCACTGTGATCCCGAACACAGAGAAGGCCATTTTAGTAGTGGTCAGTGTAACAACAGAGACGGATTAAGCGGATTAAAGCCAGTTAATTGAATATCCAGCACCTAATCTAGTGATCAAAGGATTAAGGCGCAATCCGAAGATTAAAAAGAGCACTTGAAACAAGCCATATATGTTCTCAGCATCAACAGTACATTTTCTTAGAATAGCACGCTCTCCGATAGAAGTCTCCATGCCTCCCTGAGCTCCCAAAGGCCATCTCACTGACAAAAACCTTCCAAAGACTGTTAGGGAAACAATAATGGAGGTATGGAAGCCTAGAAAGACCTTCAGTCAACTTACTTGCTTCAAAAGACAAACCAGAGAGCCTTACAGCCAGAAAGAACTTCAAAGAAACATCAGAGGTCAAATCCGACCTCACAAAGACTCCAAACCAGACCACCAAGCACATCGCAGAGCTATTAAGTAGAGTGGGCATGAACGCCTCTACCACTCTGTCTTAATAAATTGATTTAATGTGTATCACCTACTCCTGCTATCCATTTTTCCTATAAAGAATCCCAGAGAACACTTTGTAAAGGGTGGGATTGCGTTATTGCTATTGTAGTGGTAGGGATTCATTTTTTACTGTTAGAAACAGTTTTGGGAGAGGGTAGCGGAATAGTCTGTAATGTAGTAGGCTGGGAGGAGAAAGTTGATATTGTAATCAGCTACTGAGGTCAGTGTATGTGACTGGTTTTGCATCAATTAATCAAGCAAATTTCACAGGATCCTAGTCTATTGCTTCGGGTGATGTTTTCTCTTTACATTGTTGTATTACATTTTTTCATGCTGTTCATTGGTCTTCTAGTACGCATTAGAAATATAACATAGGATTTTCCTACGCATGGTACCCTATGTTTCTTCTCTCCCTACCTTTAATGTTTTATGCTGATAGTGAAATCTAAGAGAAAATTCATGTGGTTTAACCAGTGTAGCAGTGGTTATTCATTGCTAGCTGATGTGTGAACTCGGAGCTTGCTGCTTGGTTGTTCTTGTTTGGGTTAAATCTAGAGGATTTGGGATACTGGGGATTTAGTGTAAGCCCTGTCCACTAGTTTCCTTGTTCAACAGGTTGGCCTTTCCAAGATCTCATGGGCTGGTGTCGAAGCATTGAAGGTTAAAAGCCCTTCTCTGATCTCAGGCCTAGTTCTATGTTTAAATATTATGTGTTTTTCCTTTGAGAGTATGCCGAAGCAGATTTGGAGTTAGATGACCTCTGGTTTGATCTCAGGCTTCCCTTTGTGTTTCACCTTTCTCTCCTTGATTTTCCATCCATCATCTATCTCAAAGATCCTTTAGTATAGATGACTTGCCCTGTGAAAACCTTGGCTGGTTGTTTGCAAGTAATCTCCTTTCATGACTCCATAGCCCAATGGATGGCACAGCCTTAACCCATCCTCTTTTGTCGAAACGTCCTACTGCTCTGCTCCTTTCTTCCCATTTCCTTCTCATTCTATGATCCTACGATCAACCTGATAACCAATCCAATCATTTTAAACCCCCTTCTACGCTTCATACCTAGCCTAACATCCCTTTTTTGAGCTCCAAAGATATATCATTCTTTGTTCTTTTGGAGAGATCCCTCTCTAGGTCTAGGATGGCCAGATCCTAGGGCCCCAAAGTGGTTATGATGTTGTCTCATCTTTTGGTCTTGCTGATCTGGCCAAAACATGGGAAACCCAACATAATGGCGACTCCACTGGGGAAGAAATCTGAGAGTCCTTAACTGCTAACATTGGTCTATGTCCCATTGTCATCTCCAACATAATGGGGACTCCACTGGGGAACAACTCAGACCAATGCCTTTAGATTGGCATTTCATTGTTGATGGTGGATAGTAGCCTGTTGCAAATATCCAAATCCCTCCACCTGGCGACTCCACCCTCTCTAATTCCCAAAAGACCTAATGACTCCACTGGTAGAAGACTCTGAACTGGTTGAGAAGATGTAGTAACCTTCTTTGCAGAAACATGGATCCAAACATGGACATAGACGCAAAGCTTGATGCTTTGGCCGATCAATTAAACGAAATAGTAATCATGTTTGGTAAAGTGTTGGAAATGCATTTGGCTAATTTAAAGGCAAATAATGATTATTTAGAGCAGCCCATGCATTTTCCCATGCAAGAGCCAACTCCAGACCTGGATGGTGAGCAAGGCATGTATGATGATCTTGGCCTGGAGTTTGCTCTTGCTTGGGAAAATTCTCAAGATGAGGCTCACGAATATATCCCGCCTCAGGATCAGTTCATACAAGAAGCAAAGGACTGTGGCTCTCTTGTCTCAGTTAAAAAAGAAATTTCTGTGTTGACAGAAGTTGAGATGGACCGAATATCAAACACGCAGTCCACCTCTGCAGCCTTCTGTAGAACTGGTGTAGATCTAGAGAACTCCTCTAAGGATCAAGACGAAGAAAGACCTGTTGAGAATCCAACAGGTTTGACTGGTGACATTGCTTACGATTATGACTTTCCTAGTTATGATCTATTTGATGATGATTGTTTACAGAAAGAAGCTGAGCTTGTAGGACCATCATCGGTAGACTCATGCAAGGGAGGTCAGGGCCAGAAACTCCAAAGAAGAAATTAACTCAGTCGGCCTATCTATGACACTGATGGGGAAATTTATGAAAGTATCAGTGATGAGTGTCATGAGATCGGCGATCGGCAGTCCTTCCTTTTGGAAGATGAGGAGGAAAGCAAAGAAGAGATTCTTGAGCATAATGAAAATAACAAGCCTTCTCTTGGAAAGGAGGAATCAATGGAACAAACCTCTGCTCAAGAATACACAGATATTTTCACGGAGGTTAGCCCAGCCGAGCAGAACATACTGGAGCTCTAAGAGGACACAGCTGCAAGATACGATGAGTCCTCCAGTTCAAAAGAAGAAGGAGACACTCTACACCAAGAGAGTCTTTTTGTCGATCCATTGGAAGAGGAAGAAGTTCTGGTTGAAGCTTTCCTGCCAAATATTCACAACCAGGTATCTTTTCATGATGCTTATGTTCATTTCTTGCAAACATTTGAAGAAGGATCAAAGGTCTTTTCGAGTAGCATGATGAAGACAACAAGAAAATTTTTGGAAGCTGCTGTTGAGGAATAAATAGAATGGGAGTGGCCCTGCGTATATAGCCTGCTCAAGGAGATGAGCAAGAAAGACCAGTCATGGGATCACTTGATGGATTAGTTGTAGTGGAAGACAATGTTTGTAAGCTAGACTTATGAACTTTCTAGTTAGAGTAGGGTAGGTAGGAAAATCTCAATAAAGCTCAATCTGTGAGCATGCAGTTAGTTGTTTTTAATTCCTGCAAAGTCCAGCAAGCCAGACAGTCTAATCCGGGCTTGACTGTTTTTCAATTTCTTTCTTAGAAAGTAGAGAAGAATTTTGCTAGACAACTTAATCCTAGCAGATAGTAGTTTTAGGTAGAGAAAATTATGAGACCAACAGTCTAATCTGGTCTCACGGAGCAATAAGGGTAGAAATAGAGGAGGTTTATTTTCTGTTTGAGATAATTGATGATGTAAAGGGGTCTGCTAGTCCAAATGCACCCATAAGAAAAATATTAGGACTTTAGTCTGGGTAGGTTGCTGTTTGAGTGATGTTTGCTGCTGATATGTGTCCTCATGATTAGTGGCAGCTAAATCAAAGAAGAAAGGATGCGTCGACTACCAGGCATCTGGCCTACTCCAAATATAGTTCTCTGAATTCTTGACTCCTTCAAGAAGAAGCCATCCCCATGTGGAGCCACTGTTAGCCCCCTATGAATTTTTTGACAAGAAAACAAGGGGCTAAATGTTTTCTGAGCCTTCAAGGAATGCATCTCCTCCAAAAACACATCATAATTGAAGCCTCTTGTGCCTTTGCCCTTTGATAAATACTCACTGTTGTTCCTGGTTTAAAAGCCTCTCTGTTGTGAAGAAAATGCCCAAAGGCCTCCATTTTCCCTTTTTGCTCTAGCCCTATTAAACCTTTGTTTTAATCACCTTTGCCCCCCTTCTATATCCCTTTAAACCCTTCAAATATACTTTGTTTGGTTTAATACCCTCTTATTCTCTCTACTGATCCCCTCTTTATCCTTGAAATCCTCTTTTTTGGCTAAAAAACCCGTTTTATTATAACACAAGCTCAAGGTGCTCATCGCATCAGAGAGTTGGAGCGAAACGTTTTTCTTCATCAAAAAAAAAATTCTTCGATGCGATAACCTTTTATCCCAGCCCCTTCACCGCATGGAACCGAGCGCTCAGCCCGAGCGCTAAAACTAGGAAGAGCTTATCAAAATCGGAAGTCAGAGCAGAGTGTGTTTCTTTGTTAAAACAAAAACCTTCGATGCGATAGTGTTATTTTTTGATTGGCCCCACTGCGATCTGAGCCATCGATCTATATAGATCTGATAGACCAGCACTAATCGCATCGCGACAGCCCATGCATCCCCTCTTTCTGTCTTCCCCGATCGCGATCCTCCGATTCGATCACAGCCATCGATCTCTCGAGATCCGACGGTCCAGGTCAAATCGCCCTCTGCCATTGCCGGGTCCCACTATGTCAGCCCATTTCATCGCATTCTCGCTCATTACCTTTGTAATCTGCCTGCATTGAACTTTAACGTTCCATATTAAAGTTTATTTAATTTCTCCGCCTAACTTCATATTGAGACCTCCTCTATAGCCACTGTTTCCGCAGTCATGCCACCCTTCCTCCAGGCTTAAAAGAATTCTTCTGCCACCACCCTAGATTTTTTAATTGGTTTTTTTTATTGTGTAGGGTTTCAACTAGAGTGGTATTTCACTCTGTTTCTCATAATCTCAGTCACTCTGATCCAGAACACAGAGAAGGCCATTTTAACAGTGGTCAGTGTAACAACAGAGACGGATTAAGCGGATTAAATCTAGTTAATTGAATATCCAACACCTAATCCCGTGATCAAAGGATTAAGGAGCAATCTGAAGATTAAAAAGAGCACTTGAAATGAGCCATATCTGCTCTCAGCATTAGTAGTACATTTTCTTAGAATAGTACGCTCTCCTACAGAAGTCTCCATGCCTCCTCGAGCTCCCAAAGGCCATCTCACTGACAGAAAGCTTCCAAAGACTTTCAGGGCAACAATAATGGAGGTATGGAAGCCCAGAAATACCTTCAGTCAAATTACTTGCTTCAAAAGACAAAACAGAGAGCCTTACAGCCAGAAAGAACTTCAAAGAAACATCAGAGGTCAAATTTGACCTGACAAAGACTCCAAACCAGACTACCAAGTACAGCGCAGAGCTATTAAGCAGAGTGGGCATGAACGCCTCCGCCACTCTGTCTTAATAAATCAATTTAATGTGTATCACCTACTCCTGCTATCCATTTTTCCTATAATGAATCCCAGAGAACACTTTGTAAAGGGTGGGATTGCGTTATTGCTGTTGTAGTGGTAAGGATTCATTTTTGACTGTTAGAAATAGTTTTGGGAGAGAGTAGCGGAGTAGTCTGTAGTGTAGTAGGCTGGGAGGAAAAAGTTGAGATTGTAATCAGCTACTGAGCTCAGTGTATGTGACTGGTTTTGCATCAATTAATCAAGAAAATTTCACAGGATCCTGGTCTATTACTTCAGGTGATGTTTTCTCTTTACATTGTTGTATTACATTTTTTCATGCTGTTCATTGGTCTTCTGGTACGCATCAGAAATATAACATAGGATTTGCCCATGCATGGTACCCTATGTTTCTGCTCTCCCTACCTTTAATTTTTTCTGTTGATAGTGAAATCTAAGAGAAAATTCATGTGGTTTAACCAGTGTAACAGTTGTTATTCACTGCTAGCTGATGTGTGAAATCAGAGCTTGCTGCTTGGTTTTTCTTGTTTGGGTTAAATCTAGAGGATTTGGGATACCAAGGATTTATTGTAATCCGTGTCCATTAGGGTCCTTGTTCAACAGGTTGGCCTTTCCAAGATCTCATGGGCTGGTGTCGAAGCATTGAAGGTTAAAATCCCTTCTCTGATCTCAGGCCTAGTTCTATGTTTAAATCTGATGTGTTTTTCCTTTGAGAGTATGCCGAAGCAGATCTGGAGTTAGCTGACCTCTAGTCTGATCTCAGGCTGCCCTTTGTGTTTCACCTTTCTCTCCTTGATGTTCCATCCATCATCTATCTCAAATATCCTTTAGTATAGATGACTTGCCCTGTGAAAACCTTGGCCGGTTGTTTGCAAGTAATCTCCTTTCATGACTCCATAGCCCAATGGATGGCACAACATTTTTTCCGAAACATCCTATTGCTCTGCTCCTTTCTTCCCATTTCCTTCTCAGTCTATGATCCTATGATCAACTCGATAACCAATCCAATCATTTTAAACCCCCCTCTGCGCTTCATACCTAGCCTAACATCCCTTTTTTGAGCTCCAAAGATATATCATTCTTTGTTCTTTTGGAGAGATCCCTCTCCGGGTCCAGGAGGGCTAGATCCTAGGGCCCCAAAGTGGTTATGATGTTGTCTCATCTTTTGGTCTTGCCGATCTGGGCAAAACGTGGGAAACCCAACACAACCCAATGGATCAGGCTACTAGTCTACGGTGTTGTTGACACCTCTTGAAGGAGTTGCCATCCCCAGCTAGAGCCAATGTTATACTCCTATATTTCACAGTATCACTAGGTGGCTAGCTATTTTCTCAGGTCTTCCATACTGAAAATAATATTCCATGGCTATCATTTATTTTTGGGAAAAATGGGAAATTCTGACTGTCAAGAGCTTCAAAAGAATCCATGTGCCTTTCAGTTCAGTAAAAGGGGAAAATTTTGTTGATAAGGTGTGATGGTGATCAAACTTCATTTCTACCCTCATTCCATTTCATTAACCAACTAGTGCCCCACCACCTAGACCTGCTACTTATGTTGTATACTACCTCACTATCTGGAACCTTATCGACACTCACAACCATGTGTTTTGTCATTGATGGCAAAGGAACACAAAGAAGTAGATCAAGAAATAATGTAGTAATAAAAGCATAAAAGAGAGGCAGAGAAGCAACAGAGAGGCAAGGAACAACATTAGACCGTTAGCGAAGACAAAGGAAACAAAGAAGTAGTTAAGTCATAAAAACAAAAAAGGCAGAGTCGTGAACGTGTTGGGTAGAGTCATGAACGTGATTGGGTCAAGTCGTTAACATTCTACGAACAACTAAGAAATGAACGAGCACAACCAAAGAAAGAAAGTCATCAAACTAGAACAAAGGAGCATTGAGGACCATCGGATCAGTGCATTGATCAATGATAGAGATTAAATTTCATATCACATATCAGAAAGTTTTACATTTATATGTTAAGAAATTGCAAGTTCAAATTTTTAAGGTGCGATGCGATAAGTCACAGAAAATGTGAAATGCAAAGTGCGGGTGATGATGTGGCAAGATGACGTGGTAGATCACATGGCCCCAACCCCAAAGATCGTAGTTGATTTATGGTGACGTGGCAAGGTGATGTGACAGGCTGTCATGGCATATGACGTGGAAATGATGTGGCAAGGTGACGTGGCGAGGTGATGTGGTAGATGACGTGGCCCTGGCCCACATACCGCACATCGAAGATTACATAGGATATGTTATTGTTAAACATTACAGGTTGCGAAGTGCGATAAAGAGGCCCGAATGTGATGTAGCTTCAAAGGCAAAGTCCAAATTATTTCAAATCCATATTGCAGAGCCTTTTATGTGTTAAATCGCATTAGAGGAGGAAAAGGAGATTACAACGTAAAAACTATGGAACGTGAAGTGCGATGTGTGATGACGGTGGGACCTGGCGCACATAGTGCACATCGCAAGTTTTAAAAGTTAAACGCAAAGAGTTTGATTCATAATCACCGAAGTGCAATATGTGATGTGGTGGGGCCCGATCGTAATAAAAAATCACAAATCTTCAAAGTTAAGTTGCAAAGGTAAGTGTTAAAGTCGTCGCAGTGCGATGTGCAATGCCAGGTGGTACCTGATAGCGTAGTGCACATCCCAAGCCCTAAAATATAAGTACAAATGTAAAGTTAAAATATAAAGAAATGCGAAGTGAGATGTTCACGTAGATGTTATGTGATCCCAAGGTTGAGATCTAAATGATTTCATGTCCAGGCGGATGCAGTTTTTAGGTTGTTTTATGAAGAAATAGGCTAAAATGCGGTAGAATGACTTATGCTAGAATACGCCCCGAGAAGGAGTGAAAACAAAGGAGGTCGAGTCGGGCAAAGGGCGTTCATGCGAAACTCTTATGTTATACCATTAAAAGTGGAAAAGGAAGTAAACACATCATCGCCATCATGAATTAATGAAAAGTGACAAGCACTACACCAAATTTAATTACCAAATGCCAGTTTTCTAAAAAGCAGGGCTAGATGTGAGAGCCACCATTGGTTACCTCTTCATGAACATCATAGCCACCTCCAAGCTTATTTTTTGATCTTACGAAGAGCCATCGAAGCATCTGGATCCATGAAGAGATGCCCAAAATTAATTCTGTAGGCGGTATTTTTGTCAGAGGTTTCTATTCAGGCCTTGCATGGCCACACTTGTGCATTTTCTTCTAAATTGTAATCAATGAAAAGCTGTCGAGTAAGGTAGGGAAACCAACTTAGTATTTAGATAAATACTACATGCCTTAGCAGTATCATGGGTTGCAAAATTGGACTATGCTGAAACTTGCATTGTAAGAAGTATTGTAGCATTGTAACAGTTTGAGATGGGCATCAATAATAAGAGAACATTCACAGGATTCTTGAGCTATGTTAATGGTGATGGTTTTCCTCTATGTTAATGTTTTTCCTCTGTATTTTCATGCTATGCATCAATTTCTCTGATTACAAAACAAAAAACTTAGATTAGGATTTGCTGAGAGAGCACGTTAATTCTATCTGTGTTTGTTACCTTAATGTTTTCCTATGAAGTTTATTTAAAGAATTCTTAACTACTCTTTAGCTATTTCTAAACCCACTACTTTCTCCCATCTGATATTCACATTTCCAATAAGATCCAGTCTGCATAGTTAGCTTGCCCTGTGAATTCCCTTGAAAATTTGATGCACAATTCAGACTCTATGACTCCATATCCCAACGGATTAAGTCTCATAGCTCTATCTATCCAACCACATAATCAATCAAAACAAACAACCCTCGTAATTTATATAACTATCCTAATATCAACATTTACAATTATCAAGATAAATCATAAGAACAAAGAGATCCATCTCTGAGTCTAGGAAGGCTAGGTCCTGGAATCCAAAGTGGTTTGATGTTGTCCTCTGTCATTTTTTCTTGAAAATATTACAAATTACAGGGTGATAACATAATGTCGACCATATTGGGGATGAGTTATTGAAAAATCTTAGTGTCTCTTTACAACTCAGAAACCGCAGTCAAAATTAGATAATTTGAGTATTTTCCAAGATTTGTATCTAGTTGTTGATGGTGGAAAACAAGCGAGACATAAGAAATTTGAAATCATCCACCTGGCGATTCCAATCAAGATCAATTCCATTCAAAGACTCCAGCAGAGGAAGGACTTGAAACATGACTAGTTAGCCTAGAAAGAGAAAGTATTCAAGCCCAAATTGGATTCAAGAAATAGTTGTTTTTATCTCTCACTATGTTCTATCCTACTTTAAGCCTGATATAGAGTATACTAATCAGGTTTACATTGATCATTGGCAAATTAATGAGCCTCAAGAAGCTAAGCCCCAAATTTTATACCATGTACATACCTATACACTTGTGCACATCCCAGATGCACTTGTGGAAAACCTAGTGAAACATGAGCCTCAGGCTTTATCCCTTGCTCCTGCTAAATTCCCACATGGTTATAAGCCTCCTACTATACTTCCTATACCTGTAAAAGTCCCAAACAGATACAAGCCTCTGGTTTTTCCTCCTATCCTCCATGACCTCCCTGCAAATTTTATCAATAATCTACCTAGATTTGATGGATAAAATGCAAAGATCACTGATGAAAAGAACATTCAAAATCTTGAGGATCTCCTTCATCTATTTGAGGTGGGAGAAGGTGATGTGCGTATCAGAATGTTTTCCCTATCATTGTAAGGTAAAGTTAAAAAATGGTTTAAAGATATTCTAGCTACAAGCATTATCAATTTTCATCAATTCAGTCAAGTCTTCCTGGATAGATGGGTGGATGTTGGAAATGTTTTTCTCATCATAGAAGAGTATAACCATTTAAAAAGAAAGCCTGGGGAGACAATACAACATTTTTAAGCCAGGTTCAATAAGGTATACTATTCAATGCCTACTAAGATAAGGCCATCCCCAGGATTAGCTCTTTGGCGCTACCCAGATGCATTTGACCCAGAGATGGCATTCCAGTTAAGAGAAAGGGACCCTACAACCCTTGAATAAAGGCAAAATATGGTTGTTGATGTGGAATCGAACCTACTGAAGAGAGAGGCAAAGTTAAAGGATGTGGAGAAGGATAAAACAGAAAGAGAGCGATTGATATCTTCACAGAGAAAGATAGATATGTTGAAAAACAGAGTCAATGAAATGATGCATATGATTAGCAGGAAAGATGAAATTCATGTTCATATACCTTATGTTCCATTAGTTCCAGAAAAGAAAAACATCAATGTACCCAAGAATATTGCGGCCCATCCTAGGCACCCTAAAATAGAAAATTATTGTTTTATGAACTCTATCCACAACACAGCCAAAGATGAAGTTCAAGATCAGAAGGAGATAGGGAAATCCTCAGCAATAATGTACGTGATATATGACCTTGCATACAGAGGTAGCCATCTCAAATACGATTATCAAGAGGAAGACTATAAGGTTGAGGTTGAGGCTAATTATTTGAAGCAGTCAACACTATTTTCTTTGGAATAAAAAACTCAGTTATCACAATGAAAATATGACAATCAAACTCTGCATGTTGAGAAAGGTTGCAAAGAGGAATATGCAGGAAGTTTTCAATTACGTACAAAGTGCCTTCCTCTACCTTTTGCATCACTCTTAAGAGAGCATTACAAGTAGGTTGCAAATAGGAAGGACGAGGAATGCTCTAATGAATCAGTCAAGGAAGATATGGATGATACAAACCCTATTTTAGATCTGAAAGTTCTCCCCTTGAGTCATCTTGAAATCACAGAATCTGAAGTAGAGGAGGAGTTAACACATCTTGAGTCTTTACCCTTATGTTTTAATTCATTTCAGATTATGAAAAGGAATCTGGATCACATTCTAGTTCATAATCATAGGAGAAGAGAATTCTCTCACCAATCAAATGAGGAAATCATGGATAATAAAAATTTGTTTTAGATCCAGGGGTTCAACCCTTGAGTTATTTTGAATGTCAAGTAGCAGATGAAATCACAGAGTCCGAAATAGATGATGAATTGATCCAGTATGATTCTCTACCTTTGTGCTTTAATGCATTTCTAATTATAAAAGGGAATTGGGATCACATTCTGGCTGATAGTTATAAGAGAAAAGATGAGGTCTCAGAAGAACCAACACTACCATCGAAAGCACCACTTGACCCAATAACATATGCATTGGATGGTTTCTTCTTTCAAAGTGAATCTTAATGTGTTCATAACTCTCTCGAAAGCTGCTATGATATGGATATGATCAGACAATATTCCCCTTTATCTTATCCAATAGAAGTATTGACACAAAATTCATCAGGTAGCATGCAAACATGTTCCAATTTGATTGAAGACCTGGAGAGCACATCTGTAGTACCAGGATATGAAGTTGAGTTGGCTAACTCAGAATACTCATAAATAAATCAAGAGTATCTTGATCCGGTGGTTATCTATATGGAGGATTTTTTCTTTACAAAGCCAACACATATTTCCTGCATGTTAGTTGTTTTTCAAGTGTACCAAGATCCATATAAATCAGATCATATCAAGAATTTCTATCAAATACTATAATCAGGTTTGTTGCTAAATATGGTGAAGAGTAGTGGAAGAAAGGAGTCATTCAAGAAGTTTCTTGACTGGGTACACTTTCATTATTGTATAATTTAGAAGGTAAGACATTCCAGTAGATTAGGGTAGGTAGGTGTGTAAATAAGCTCGGTACTATGAGAATCTTTCAAATTTTAGTTTTATATTGCTTTTCATTTTCAGATCAATATGTTTTAGAATTTAGTTTTAGCTTAGTTCTGGTTTCACCATTCAAGTTTTCAAGGTGCAACAATATGTTCAGCTTGATGGATTGCAGTGGATAAGTTCAATTTTAGTTCCAGTTCATATTTTAGTATGCTAATAAGCTGGTTGGCGAAGCATGTGGTCTATTTTTATCAGTCAAAGTCAGGAGGAACAATAAGTTAGTTTCTAGTCACTAAGTTGCCTGACAGATCAAGATACAAGATGTGGGATCAACCCAATGGATCAGGCTACTAGTCTACGGTGTTCTTGAAAACTCCTGAAGGGGATGCCATCCCCAACTGGAGCCATTGTTAGACTCCTGTATTTCACAGTATCTCTAGGTGAATGATTATTTTCTCAGGTCTTTCATACAAAAAAAACAATATTCCATGTCTATCATTTATTTTCAAGAAAATGGGAAATCCTGACTGTCAAGAGATTTAAGAGAATCTATGTGCCTTTTAGTTCAGTAGAAGGTGAAAATGTTGCTGATAAGGTGTGTTGGTGATCAAACTTCATTTCTTCCCTCGTTCCATTTCATTCACCAACTAGTGCCCCACCACCTGGACCTGCTACTTATGTTCTATAATGCCTCAGTATCTGGAATCTTATTGACACTCACAACCATGTGTTTTGTCATTGATAGAAAAGGAACACAAAGGAGTAGATCACGAAATAATGTAGTAAGAAAAGCATAAAAGAGAAGCAGAGAAGCATCAAATAGGCAAGGAGTAGGATTAAACCATTAGAGAAGACAAAGGCAACAAAAAAGCAGTTAAGTCAGAAAAACAACAAAGGAAGAGTCGTGAACGTGCTGGGCAGAGTTGCAAACATGATTGGGTCAATTTGTGCACGTTTGGGTCGAGTCGTGAACATTCTACAAACAAATAAGAAACGAACGAGCACAACCAAAGAAACAAATTCAGTAAGCCATAATAAAGGAAAAGTCAGGAACGTTGGATCTGAGCATTGATCAACGACGGAGATTAAATCGCATATCGGATATCAGCGATTTTTACATTCATATGTTAAGAAATTGCAAGTTAAACCATTTAAGTTGCGATGTGATAAGTCATAGAAAATGTGAAATGAAAAGTGTGGGTGAAGACATGGCAAGGTGATGTAGCAAGATGTCGTGGCAGATGATGTGGTAGTGATGTGGCAAGGTGACATGGCGAGGTGACGTGGCAGATGACGTGGCCCTGGCCCACATACCGTGCATCACAAATTGCATAGGATAAGTTATTTAAATGTAAAAGGCTGCGAAGTGCGATAAAGAGGCCCAGATGTGATGTAGTTTCAAAGGCAAAGTCCAAAGGATTTCAAATCCGTATCGCAGAGCCTTTTCTGTGTTAAATCGCATAGGAGGAGGAAAAGGAGATTACAACGTAAAAACTATGGAACGCAAAGTGTGATGTGTGATGATGGTGGGATGTGGCCCGCATATCGCACATCGCAAGTTTTAAAAGTTAAATGCAAAGGGTTTGAGTCATAATCACTGAAGTGCGATATGTGATGCAGTGGGGTCTGATCACAATCACAAATCACAAATATTCAAAGATAAGTTGCAAAGGTAAGTGTTAAAGTCGTTGAAGTGCGATGTGTGATGCCAGTGGGACTCGATCGCATAACGCACATCGCAAGTCTTAAAAGATAAGTACAAAGGTAAAGTTAAAATATAGTGAAATGCGAAGTGCGATGTTCATGCAGATGTGAAGTGATCCCAAGATTGAGATCTAAATGATTTCAGGTCTGGGCGGATGCACTTTATACGTTGTTTATGAAGAAATGGGTT
Organism: Pinus albicaulis; assembly: GCA_034641835.2. NCBI lineage: Eukaryota > Viridiplantae > Streptophyta > Pinopsida > Pinales > Pinaceae > Pinus > Pinus albicaulis. Next base: position 452,777,048 of record CM076573.1, read on the forward strand.
AAAACTAGGCAGAATGACTTATGGTATAATAAGCCCAGAGAAGGAGTGAAAAAAAAGGAGGTTGAGTCAGGCAAAGGACATTCATCTGGAAATGTTATGGTATACCAGCAGAAGTGGAAAATGTAGTAAACACATCATTTCCATCATCAATCAATGAAAAGTGGAAAAAACTACACCAGATTTAATTACCAAATGCCAGTTTTCTGAAAATCAGGGCCAAATGTCAGAGCCACCATTGGTTTCCTCTTCGTGACCATCACAGCCACCTCCAAGCTTGTTGTTTGGTCTTATGAATAGCCATAGAAGCATTTGGATCCGAGAAGAGTTGCCTAAAATTAATTCTACAGGCAGTATTTTTGTTAGAGGTTTCTGTTCAAGCCTTGCATGGCCACATTTGTCCATTTTCTTCTAAATTGTAAGCAATGAAAGGCTATCAAGTAAGGTAGGGAAACCAAATTAGTCTTTAGATAAATACTACATGCCTTAATAGTATCAGGGTTGGAAAATTGGACCTTGCTGAAACTTGCATTATAATAATTATTGGAGCATTATATCTGTTTGAGCTGGGCATCAATAATAAGAGACCATTCACAGGATTTTTGAGCTATGTTAATGGTGATGGTTTTCCTCTGTATTAATTTTTTTCCTCTATATCTTCATGTTTTGCCTCAATTTATCTAATTGCAAAACAAAAAACTTAGATTAGGATTTGCTGAGAGAGCACCTTAATTCTGTATGTCTTTGTTATCTTAATGTTTTCCTCTGAAGTTTAGTTAAAGAATCCTTAACTTCTCTTTAGCTATTTCTGAACCCACTACTTTCTCCCATCTCATATTCACACCACCTATAAAATCCAGTCTGCATAGTTAGCTTGCCCTATGAATTCCCTTGAAAAGTTGATGCACAATTTAGCCTTTATGTCTCCATAGCCCTATGGATTAAGTATCATAGCTCTATCAGTCCAACCACACAATCAATTAAAAAAAAAAAACCCTCTTAATTTCTATAACTAGCCTAATATCAACATTTAAAATTATCAAGCTAAATCATAAGAACAGGGACATTCCTCTTTGAGTCTAGGAAGGCTAGGTCTTGGACTCCAAAGTGGGTTGATTTTGTCCTCTGTCATTTGTTCTTGCCAATATTACAAATTACAGGGTGATAACACCTCCAAAAGAAACTTATTTATTATGAGGAAAAACTTGTTGCAGTTGAACATCAATATATGTCAAAAAATTCTCCCTATGAAACTCATCTCATCAATAAGGATGTACTTAACATGTTTCATGTTCTCTTGTAAGGTAAGCAAACATGACCCTTATAAATCGGTGAAGTTCCTTATTGGTACATAAAGATTAGATCACATTAATTGAGGACATCAACTTTTTCTCTAAAGACTTCTAGAAAAGTGTATTGATGAAGTCAAATTGATTTCAGCCATCAATCATGATTAGATCTTGGTCATTGATGCACCAACGAGAGACTATAAATGCAAGGCAATGGGATGGAGATAGAAATGGTTAACAGTTGTGAGAGAAAGCAAGAAGGAAGTTCTAGCTACCGAGTTCACAACTTCAGTGAGGACGCAAATTGATCTAGAGGGAGAAAAAAAATTTGGCAGTGGGATTCCTGAGATTTTTCTAGTGTTTCTCTGGTGCCAAAGTGGCAGGAGATAGGTGGTTGAATTATCTGTAGAGAGAGTCGCAAAATCCTGTGTGAATAGCCAAAAACCATTTAACAAGTTGCTGGAAGAGAGAGGATTCAATTTTTTGAGGCCATATTAGCTTCGAGGAGGCAAAGCGAGTCACTTCTATAGGTAGAGGGAGGCATAAAGACTCAGTTGGAGCCAATTTCCAGGTATTGTGGATTATCTAGAGCCAACAATGTGACTTCCAAGATTAAATGCAGGTAGACAGTATGGGGTTCAAGTAAGACAAGTTATTTAGTAGAGGAGATCTCATATCTCCATATATTCTAGACAATATATTTTCTATATGATTGTTAGTTGGGCATCTAAATTATAATACTCTAAAATTTGTTCATAATAATAAAATAAAATCTCATCTACTGCATTGGTTTTCCGTTAAGGATTTGTCTCAGGAATTTTAATCCAAAATAATTGTGTTAAATTTTTATGTGTGTGTATCTATTTATTAGTTTCATATTTTTATTTTTGTAAAATATTTATTTGTTAAGATTTCAATAATGATTAATCGTTATTTGTCGTAAAGTAAATTACAAACGATAAATAATTTTCATAATATAGAAGATTAAAGTCCAGTTTATTGTGATCCAGGATTTTTCACAATGTATCAGAACATTTTATATAAAATCAGTAGCTTAGAGGTGAAATAAAGTGAGATCATTTAGTTTCAGAGGGGAATCTGAAACATAGGATTTATATTTGTGTAGGCTAGTGAGGTAGTGCAATTTGCAGAGGTAGGAAAATCGATTTTTGGATCTAGGGTGGAGGAAAATTTCCATTTGCCTTAGATTTGTAGCAACAGGAAATAGGATTGTCGGAAAGAGTTTTATAGTGAGTATATTAGTTGATTCACCAAGTAGATCTCAGTGAAAATATTTGTAGCAACGTTTCCAGTTGTATATTTGTGTAGGGAAGGAAAGGAAAAACACACAAGTGAATTCTCAAGTTTATTTCTCTGGGGCTTTCCAGTTTTGCAGTGAAGGAAAGGAGGTCATAATTTCTAGAAATAGAAGGTTGTAGTAGAATTATTAGTTCAATCAGTGCAATCTTTAGGAGCAACAGTACATGTGCCAAAATCTAGAGGACTTTTGGAAGGTAGAGCAAGTTTCCAAGTTGAGGAATAATAGGAAGTGTGAATTCCACGAAGGACAACAAAGGTGAGTGTAGGTTTAGATCTACTAGTACAATAAAAAAATTGTGCATTCAAGAGGGAGTATGAGTAGCAGAACGAAGGTCGAGCAGGAAGGAGAAGGATATTTATAGAACTAATATCTAGTGTATTTTTGTTTCTCAAATATGGCCATAGCAGGACTCAAAGATCATTATAGACTTGACGAAGCCTCAAATTTTGTTGTATAGAAAACCATAATGTAGTTCCTTTTAGATGAGCATGAATGGAAGGTGTTTGTGACAAATATCATGGCAAAACCAGCAAACCCACTATAGCTAGAAACCTTTAGTAGAGAGATGGCCAAGACTAAGAGGATGGTCATGGATGGGTTTTGGGAGCACATTGTCTTGCATATTTCAAACAAGAATACGATAAAGGAGATGTGGTTTGTCATTGTGAAGCTATATCAAGATCTATATGAGAATTTTAAAATGATTTTGAAGGAGAAGTTGACAACAATGAAGATGCAGAAGGGTGAGAGTGTTACTTCCTATCTCACTAGAATTAAAGGAATCCATGAAGAGCTACAATTTGTAGGAGAGAAACCAGGAGACATGGAACTTGTGTGAATCACTCTAAACGGACTTACTAAGGACTAGCGAATATTTGTTCAAGGGATCATTGAATGAGATAAACTACCATGATGGGAAGGACTATGGAGTGATTTTAATCAAGAGGAGCCTAGGTCAACCTCGTTGAAGGTTCTATTAGCAGAAATATCCCTTGCTAGTAAAGTGAAGCCGAAGAAAGGTCCTCGTCAATGGCATAACTCAAAGCAAGGTGAGAAGAATAAAAAGGACTTGTAAAAGGTTAAATGCTCCATATGTGGCGAGTTTAGTCACTACATCACCTAATGTCCAAAGAAGAAGAAGAAGAAGAAAAAGGGGTAACAACATGCATCAACTATAGAATATATAGATGAGTTGACCATTATATTGGATGAATTCATATCTATAATAGAAATACCTCTAGATGGAGGAGGAGAATGATTCTTAAGAGATGAGGATGAGGAGGCTTTAGTGTAGAAGTAACAAGTAGATTAGTTAAAATTGTTCCAATTGTTGCAACAAGGTCATCACCTTTGCTACAATATGCCACAGTATGATCTGAATGGAATTTATTAGTTTTTTTGTGCTAGGTATCCAAACAGTAATTAAAATGTGTGCATAAGGTTCACTAAAGTTTGCAGGTGAAAAAAATGGTTTTAACTTAGTTAAACAAATTTCTGTGTGAGGTTAAAGCATGTAAATTTCTTGTATAAAACTGTACAACAGTAAATATCAGAGAAATAAGCATCACATGTAACAATACTCAACAAATTTAATGAAGTAGTTCACCCCTCCTGGGCTACATCTGCTGGTCTAGCTCCCAATGGCATGTCCCTCATATCTTATTGCTCAAAAATGGTATGTACTTGTGAATAAAAGACTCAAATGGTTGTGCTCTTTGTAAAAAAATATTTAGAATACTTGAATGAGTCAGGAATGACTATTCATTTGCAGAAAATAGATAATGGATGCTCAATACATTGAAAACACTCTAGTGGACCTAGTGGCTCCTTGACCTCTCCTGAAGATAAACCTTCACAATATGAATGCTTATGGCTCTGAAACCTCTCCCAATGTGTTTATAATGTCGACAATACCCAAAAGTGCTTATTCATTCCTCAAAATTGGTCGAATATCCAAGGAGTTATGGCCAAAACAAAAAAAATTCCCAATGTCCCTTAAAAAACTCCACTAAATGTGGAGGAATTTAGTTATTCACAGTTAGTTTGGTGGTTTTCCACCAGTTTTGGTGGTTTGCCAGTGGAACTGCTGGTGGACTAGCAATTAACTTAAATGTGGTACTCCCGCATGTGACTAGTCCCGTGCTAACCGCCAAATTGACTACCATATGTTATGGTGGGTCGTGGTTCCAAGCATAAGGTCACATGAAGTGGGGTCTGGCCCTTAGGGGTTGGCCCCCTTTTTACGCCAATTCTTTCAACATTAAAGTTCAAATATTACCTGCGTCCCTATGGGTTAAGAAACACCCATGGGCGTAGCAGTCGGGCGCTGCATTGGTAGGTGGGAGGTCTCGCGTTCAAACCTCCAAACTCCCAAAATTTTAACATAGATTTTAAATGATAAATGGTTTGGGGCCACGTGGCGCCCTTTGATAGGCCCGAAACTTCATAATTTATTTTTTTTAATTTTTTTTTTACAGAGTCAAACTGTCATTTTTTGGAGTTTACTGGGCCTTTCAAACCTTCATAACTTCTGCATACGACCTCTGTTTTGTGAACCGTTCATGGTGCCAGAATCATAGTGATGAGACCTTTTCGGTTGCTCAAGTTGCAAACAATTTTGAGCACTTTAGGTTTTGAGAATTTTTGAACAATGGACATGATCTCCTAATCACACCTCCCCACTGGGAAGCTTTTGGACCCAAAAATCTCTCTAGAATACTAAACATGAAGATGAGGAGACTGTGACCCCACTCTTCCAATCTTAATCAACTCAAATTTTCCTGAGTTCATTAATTGGAGCTTTTCATGAAACGACAAATTTTTCCTTGATTTTGTTGACTAAAAAATTGCTGAATTTGATATTGTCATGCTACACATTTTTGAAACTTGCAGAACATGAACTTAACTTTGTAGTAAACATATTGTTTCTACATTGGTCTATAATCAAAGGAAACTGAAAATTACTTTCACCTTGCATCCTATCCTTATGGCGATTTTTTGCTAAATTTGCTTTGAACTTGTGCTGATTCCTGACCAAGTTTCTTCGCCATTGTACCATGCCTTTCTGAAACGAGTAATGTTCATTGTTGAATATTGTGCCTTCTTTGCTAATTTGATTTTCCCTCTCTTGGACCTTTGCAGCTTCTTGCACTGACACTTTGTTTTCAGCACCGTTCAACACCAAGATCGACTTCTACAAGTACTTATCCTCTTCTTTAAAAGACAACCTGCTTTCAGACTGAAAGAAATCATTACATATATCAGAATTTACATGAAAAGGATTATGTAAAACTTATCTTTGTTTAATCATCATCAATGTCAAGTTTTGGCTTGCATTGAAAAGCCTCTTCATCTACCCTGCATTAACTAAATAATAGTCTATTTTTTTGCGATGAGCTCTCATAATATACTCCTTGACATATTTGAATAAATGGTATTTGTTCTCATGGCAATGGAAGATAGCTTTCCTATCATACAAGTAAGGAATTCTCAGCACCATACTTGTTATATCAAGCGGAACAACATCTAATTCAACTGTGTCAATAAAATGTGTAGTTATTGAAAAGCACAACATGCGCTTCTTTGAAACCTGTAAATTGGCATCCTTACAAATCGAACCAAGTTGATATGGTTTCGGATGTGGAATGATCTCAAGATTTATTTTCTAATTGACTAAGTATCTAGAAATAAGGTTTGTTTGCGACCCACTTTCAAATAGTGTGTCAACCTTGGTATGTTTGGAAATCAGCCTCACAAGAAGCAGTTCAATTCTCTTTTCTTTACTTGGAGCTTCTATGTGATAGTTAGAAATACTAGAACTAGGTTTATTTAGAATGTCTTTCCCCTTCAGGTTCTTTAGTGCCATAGCTATGATTTTTGTTTCATTTCCTGAATCTGACCCTAGGTCTTGTTCAACTACTGCAACAATCTTGCCTTTTTTCCTTGGCTTTATCTTTGGATTTAAAACTTTCTAGTCTCAACTCTGGATGAAGTTTCCAATAATGGTCCTCATCATGGCTTGTTTTAGAACAGTGTTTTCAGAATAATTTTACCTTCTCTTTTCTTGTATTTTCATTTCTCTTTTTCTTCCATTTGCCTTTAAACTCACTTTCCTCATTCCCATCTAATTTTTTATTTCCCCTTGCCTCTAAATGTGTGGCTTGAACACAAACCTCATCTAGGCTTGTAGGGTTAAACATGAGAATGGTCTGTCTTAGGTAAGTATGTAAACATCCTATATACTTGAGTAAAGTTTCTTGGATATGAAAATATACTCCTAGTAAAAGTGTTATTATTCTAAATTCTTGAGTATACACTTGTACATTTTTTCCTTTTAATTGTTTAAAATTTTTCCAGTCCATTATGGCTTTCTGCATGTGAGCTAATGGATAAAATTGTTGTTTTATTGCAGAAATGGAATCAATCCATGATAAGATAATATTACCATATTTTTTGATCTCCTCCTTAGTCTTGGCTTCCCACTAAACAAGAGTTGCACCTTCCATTCTCAATGAAGCTAGTTGGATTTTGGTTTAATCATCATGAAAGTTTTGAATTCTCAAAGAAACCTCTAATTGCCTAATCTAGTTATCTAGATTTTCTGCATTAACTTCACAATCAAAATTTGGAAATTCAAACTAACATCAAGTTTTAGAAAAGGAATTTTACCAGTGTTCTTTGACTTGTATGGCTAATGTACTGAAGATGAAGTAGAGGTTGATGAAGATGAAGATGAGGGTGATGATGGTGGCTTTCCACTATCTCCATTTCCTCCATTACCCTTCTTGGATTTATCTTCATCATTATGGCCTCTTGACGATTCTTCTCCTTCTAGTCTTTTAGTCCTTTCTTGATAAAGGACTCTCACCATTTCAGTCAAGTCAAGGAATGCTTTTCTGAACACTCTTTATTCCTCTTTGGGATCAAGTTCTTCATGGATTTCTGCTTCTCTTGAAGTCATGCTTATGGCTTCTTCTAATTCTCTTTGAGGTGAAAATGAAGATGGAGATAATGACACTCTTGCCCTCCTTGGATGAGGATTACTTTGAAATTTCACCAATTGACCTTCTCCTCTCTTAATATTTAGCCTATTAAGCATTAAAACTCACAACAAATTCTGCCCCAAGATGGCTCTGCACAACTTGCAAGAGTCGTTATGCAAACTATTAAATAAATTCTTCGCACAAAGACTAAATAGAGAAAATGCCCTAGCTCAACATAATGCTCAACATGAGCTCTGATACCAACTTGATCTGAATGGAATGTATTAGTTTTTTTGTGCTAAGTATCCAAACAGTAATTAAAATGTGTGCATAAGGTTGACTGAAGTTTGCAGGTGAGACAAATTGTTTTAACTTAGTTAAACAGATTTCACTGTGAGGTTAAAGTATGTAAATTGCTTTTATAACACTGTAAAGCAATAAATAACATGCAAATAAACATCACATGTAACAATACTCAGCAAATTTGATGAAGAAGTTGACCCCTCCTGGGCTACATCTGCTGTTCCATCTCCTAATGACATGTCCCTCATTTATTATTGCTCAAAAATGACAAGTACAAGTGAATAAAAGCCTCAAATGGTTGTGTTGTCTATAAAAAAAACTTCAGAATTCTTGAATTAGTCAAGAATTACTATTCATTTGCAGAAAAAAGATAATGAATGCTCAATACACTGAAAACACCCTAGTGGCCCTAGTAGCTGCTTGACCTCCGTTGAAGCTAAACCTGCACAAGATGACCTCTGACAGCTCTGAAACCTCTGCCAATGTGTATAGAATGTCAATAATACCCAGAATTGACTATTCATTCCTCAAAATTGGTTTAATATCCAAGGCGTTATGGAAAAAACAAACAAACTGCCCAATGTCCCTTAAAAAAGTCCACTAAATGTGGAGGACTTGAGTTATCCGCAGTTAGTTTGGTGGTTTTCCACCAGTTTTGGTGCTCTACCAATGGAACCGACGGTGGAATGGCAGTTAAATTAAATGTGGCACTCCCACATGTGACGAGTCCCGTGCTAACTGCCGAATTGACCGCCGTCTGTTATGGTGGGTCGTGGTTCCAAGCATAAGGCCACATGAAGTGGGGGCCAGCCCTTAGGGGATGGCCCCCTTTTTCCACCAGTGCTTTCAACATTAAAGTTCAAATATTACCTGTGGCCTTATGGGTTAAGAAACACCCGTGGGCATAACGGTCGGGCAGTGCGTTGTTAGGAGGGAGGTCTCACGTTCAAACCTCCAAACTCCCAAAATTTTAACATAGAATTTAAATGACCACCGGCTTGGGGCCACCTGGCAGCCTTCGGGTAGGCCACGTGGTGCCCGTTGATAGGCCCGAAACTTAATATAATTTTTTTTTTCAATTTTTTTTGACAAAGTCAAACTATCATTTTTTGAAGTTTACTGGGCCTTTCAAACCTTCATAAATTTTGCATACAACCTCTATTTTGCAAACTGTTCATGGTGCCCGAATCACAGCAACGAGACCTTTCTGGTTGCTCTGGTTGAAAACAATTTTGAGCACTTTAATTGTTGAGCATTTTTTAATAATGGACATGATCTCCTGATCACAATATGACAGTAGAAGGTTCAGTGTCAGTGGGATGCATTAAGATGAAAGTGGCATAGATACTTACAGTTAGTACATATGATGCAATTATAGATATAGCTACAGTGACACAGGAAGTGTGAATTTCCCAGATGCATCTAGCAGGAGTAGTTCCAACAATGAAGTTTCAAAACACAACAATAAAGAGTCTAGTTTCTAGTGTTGGAGGACAATGTGAGTTACTAGAAGGGAGAAAAGATATTTCCTAGTTCAGTTTCAAAGGGAGATCAATACAAAGAGGGAGTCTAGCTTTAGAGGGAGAAATCCTATGCTTAACGCTTCTAGATTTGCGGTGATTAACACACAGGTGTGGTGGTAGCATCAGTGCAGAGGTACCAACAATGTGAGATCAGATATTGGTTTAGCTACAATTAGTGGAAGGTGAATTAGAGTATGTGTAATAGCTCGGTGGATAGTGAGAGCCAGTTGTACAAAAAACATTAAATATCAGTATTGAAGGATAGTCCAACTACAAAGGAGTACTATGATTGAGAGAGATAACACATTCATCGCTAAGAGGGAGAGTTATTTTATTCAATTTTGGTAGCATCAAACATGTGTTCTAGTCTCAAATGTGTCAGAGGCTAAGGAACAAGTGATCTCCAAAACACAAAAAAATGTTTCAAGAGAAAACACTTATAAACTACTTAATTAAATTAATTGATCAATAATTAAAATTGCCTAAGTATAAATTGGGAAAATTAATTTTAATGGGTATTAATTGAGGAAATCAAAATTTTCTCTAGAGACTTCGAGAAAAGTGTATTGATGGAGTCGAATTGATCTTAGCCATCAATCACATGTAGATATTGGTTGCTGATGCTCCAACGAGACATTATAAGAGAAATTCCATTGGATGGAGATAGACAATTAATAGTTGTGAGAGAAAGCAAGAAGGAATATGAAGCTACCCAGTTAAAAAATTTAGGAAAGACTTAGTACGTGCTAAAGAGAGAGAGAGCATAGGAGAGAGGGAGCAGCAGAAAATTTGGAGTAGAATTACAAAGATATTTCCAACATTTCTCCAGTGTCAGAGTGGAAGGGGATAGGAGGTCGAATTATTTTCAGAGAGGGTTGTATAAGCCAATGTGAATAGCCAGAAACCCTAAATTTATTTTCCATAGGAGATAGGAGTCATATATTAGAGGACGGATTAGCTTCAAAGATGTAGAGTGAGTCACTTTTGGAGGCATAAGGAGGCAGAACGACTGAAATGGAGCCAATTTCCAGGAAATGCAAATTATCCAGAGCCAACAATGCGAGTTCCAGGTTGTAGTATGAGTAACCAGTGTTCTTGAGAAAGCCATAGGAGGTCAAGTTTTTTAGTAGAGGAGATCTTGGATCTCTAGATTATTTTCGATTGTATATTTGTTAGAGGATTTCCAATTGGGAATATATATTATTATACTCTCAAATTTGTTGCATAATAATAAAATAAACCCTCATATTTTGCATTGATTTTAGACTCCAGTTTATTGCGATTAAGAAATTTTCACATATTGAGTTGGATCCTTTGAAGGTATTCGTTACGATAAATATACCAAGGATTTTAGGAAAGAAATTCCCAATTTCGTATGATATACTTGTAGCTCCAATATCTATATGAAAATTACAAAACAGATTGTAAAATACCAACTCATACCAACAAGGCTCCACAAACCTATCATTTTCATGAGGGGGAATTGAACCAAACTTAGGAAATACTTGTGGAATGGCTGCATTATTTCTTGGTAACCATTTATCTTCATGGTGATGTTTTTTATATGACCAGGATGTAGAAACTTATGTCAATGAAAGGTGCTCCATACTCACACGTCTCTTCATATGTGCATCACTAAGAGAATTATCATTATGGTCATCATATGTATCAAATTTTACTTGTTTGAGAACCTTTATCTAAAAATTTAGAACAATGAATATACGACTATATTCAAAAAGAGGAAGCTCCAAAAGCATACGACATGTTTCTTGTGCTTCTAACAAATTTACTGATCAAACGAGAACTGTGAACTCAAAATGAGAACTCTAGCGAAAAATCCCCCCAAAACAATGAAAAATCAAACCAAAAATGGAAAGTGTTGATGTTGCATCAACACTTTTTTTTTTGGGTAAGTTTTCAACATTTTTTTTAAAGGATAGTAAAAACCAAATTTTGTGGTGCATAAAATACCTTGAAAACAAAAATGTTGATGCTACATCAACAATTTCTTTTTTCAGGCTAAATTTTCAACATTTTTTTGAAGTTGCATTAAAGATAAAATATCATGACTTCGAAAAACCTTAAAATTCCAACGGTTTTCATGAATGGCATTAAAGGTAAAAAATCAAGTCTTTGAAAAGCCTTAAAATTTCAACAATTTTCAGCCATGGTGTTAAATATAAAATACTTATAATTGTTTTCAACCATATTATTAAAGATAAAATATCATGACTCGGAAAAACCTTAAAATTTCAACAATTTTTCAACCATAGAATTAAAACAAAAGAGCATGACTACAAAAAACCTTAAGTTTTCAACATATTTTAATAATGGCATTATGGAAACATTATATGACCAAAAAAAAATTTAAAAATTAACACCTGAATGAAAGAGTCCTTATACCAAGAGAATTTTTTTTTCAAAGGCCAAAAGTATAGCTCTTTTCAAATCTTAGCCTAAGACAACTTATCCCATTACAAAAAAAACCTAAAAAAACCCCATCAAAACAAAGTATCCCTTTTTAATGAGGCATTAAGGGTACAACATTTTTCTTAAGTATGGTATATCAAATGATAACAATACATCATATCATGGCAATCAGACTTTATAATTTAAAATTTGAATAAAAATTTTTACTACTTTTTTACTTTTAATCAAAATATCAATACTGGAAGATTGAATGAAACATAAATGATTTCTCTAAGTTATTGTTGCATTGTTGATATTCTAAAAAAATGAATTCTTCATAATTAAAACATATAGTCCAAAAAACATAGAAATAACTCATAAAATCATGTAAGATCATATGGAAGTTAAAGTATGTATTCAAGTTACTATGCAAACATCATTTAGATAAATTGTCTTAGAAAATTATTCAAAACAACTCATAGGCTCTAGAACACCATCATAATATAAAACATCTTCAGATGAATGACAAGATGTAGATGAAGATGAATCATATTCTTGTATTTCATAACCTAATGCCCCATTTGATTCAACATGCATGCCTTCCAATTCATATTTCAAAATTCTTCTAGATCTACGACTCGGTTCAAAATACTCCCATCTTAACATTATTTCTTGTGGTAGAAACCTCTTGAGAATCTCTATGGTCTGCAAGAGAAGATTCCCCCCCTTTATTATGTTCAATTCATAATCAAGTATGTCAACATCCTCAAATTTTAAGACATTTGTGCAACAACGATTTATATTTTTACCCTTTATTTTTCTCTTTCTTCCATTTTTTTTATCAAATACCATCTCTAGCTTGTACTCACCATTGAATGGGTGTGTATTTGTGGGATACCAAAATACATCAATGGTTGTAAGATGTTAATTTTGTTTAATCATCTTTATAACCTTTGCAATCTGTTGTAGCCGCTACAACACCCTCGAAAAATTTCACCCTCTAAAATTTTTTGAGTCCCCGAGCATCGAAAAGCTAAGTCAAAACCTTAAGTTCAAATATTTTCAAAAGCCTTAAGTCACTAATCACCAAATAGGTCATTTTCTGCAATCAGCGACCTTGCGACCTATCAGGTCTCCAAGTCGTTAAGTCGCGTATCGCATTCAAATTTAAACAATTGCAACCTAGCGACCCTGCGACCCCGCGACCCCTAGGTCACAAGGTTGCAGGGTCATGAGGTCACACATATTATCAACGCAGACTATTCACAACCCAGTGACCTCATTTATTTCCTGCACGTGTAACCCCTTTATAAATAGAAAGGTCGCATAGGTCGCATTTCACTCACACGACGGAGAGCAAAAACGCTTTTGAGAGGCAAACTTGAGCGCGATTTTCTCGGGTAAGTTGCCTAATCCTCCTGATGTTTCCATTTTTTATATTTTTTGCCCCTTTCCCCTTATCTTAGCCCTTTTTAAGCCACCTGCCATCCCCCATTGTAGATCCTCTTTGAACCTGAGTCTTTTCTAAACCTCCAAACCTTGCCATTCATATACAAACTTGTGCATGAAGCCAACCAACCTCCCCTGTGTCTGTCTCTTCCTCTAATTACCACTTCATCTTCAATTTATGATTTTCTAACTATCTCCCTTTATTGATTTAAGTTTAAAATTGAGCAAAAGACCGCGCCGCCATCGAAATCGTCCGCCAAGCCCTAGTACGACCTCCGACCCTGTGACCTTGAGACCCCCGCGACCCAGCAACCTCCGTCGTAAGTCGCTAAGTTTCTAAGTCGCATATCACTCAAAAATGGACTTTTGCGACGTTGCGACTCAGTGAACCAGCGACCCGGTTGCAAGTCGCTAAGTCGCAAGGTTGCATCCTCATGAATTTTTAGACCAATGTGACTCAATGACCTTGCAACCTAGTCGCAAGTCGCCAGGTCGAAGTGTTGCTTTCCTCTGAAGTTTTAAGCCAGTGCGACCCGATGACCCATGAAATGGGTTGCTAAGTCGGACTTTTCCCCCCTTCCTTGAACTTAGTTGGGCAGAGTTAAAAGCAGTATTGAGCATTCATTAATATGGCATATGTCTTATCCTGGGACTGTTTTATGAATATGCCAGGGAACCTCAAAGAAGAGTTAGAGTGCGTCTCCATCTCTTCAGCCTCAAGTGACATGGGGCCCTTAGTGGTTCGCAGGAAAAACAAGAGCCCAGAGATAGAGATCACAGAAAGCGAAGTACTTATGTCCCCTCTCCCTATCTACGGGGACACCACTATTCATCAGAGGAGAAAGCATGAGTTGGTATCAAGTATACCAAGAGTTCGCACAACCTGAGTTCATAGAGGACCTCCTAGACCGGGAAGTATATGTGCAAGTTAAGAGGTCGAAGATTCACTACGAAGGGGCCCACCCATCTATCTTCCCATGCGCCGAAATTATTGAATGGATCATACAGAAGATTGACCCGAGGATGTGGGTGATTCGGGATCACGAGGGAAAAGCTTTCGCAAATATAAAAGGCCAGGATGCAGAGTACCACTACGTGCTTGTAGAGTGGGAACAGAAATTCACAGAGGAATGGGCCACTACCCATGCGGTTTCCATAGCAGACACCGTGATAGGATGGTGGGAAGAACCGGAGAAGGTCAAAGTCAAGAAAGACCAAGAGTATCAAGTAGCAGGCCTCAGAAAGGTCTATAAGCTCATAGTAGCCATGCTTTGTAGAATGTATGGTCATCCTAATGCCACCACTTTCAGTGGTTCTTGGGTACCCCTGATGCACTTTGTTATCGTATATGGCACCCATTTCAATTGGGCCAACTTACTAATAGCGGCCCTCAAAACCAACATATGCAGTACTAGCACCCGAGGAGGGATACTCGTCTGAATTTTACATGGCCTCCTATCTATTGGATGTAGTTTTTTCCAGGTGCCACTTTGAGGGATGGGCTCACAATTGGGATCAAGAGTGAGCATGCCCAATTCACAAGGATTTACAGGTATTCTGGGACTCCAAATATAAGCAGAATATAGAGCAAATCACACACAGTTTCATCCCTGCACTCTACGGGAAATTTTTCGGTCAGGATACCCCATACATGTCTTGGCGAGCCATGGCAACGATAGTCAAGGTACCACATTGGTTCCCATTTGCAGAAGGCACCTTCATCCGAGTATTCGGCTCATTCAAGGCTCCCCATGCTCTGCTCCGATTCGTCACTGACATGATGCTACTTTAGGAAGTATGTTATCAGATGACTTCCAGCTTCTCGAAGGTCCTTACTAAAGGTAAGAAGAATCCATGGCCCAGACTACTGCTCACCATTGGTGCTTATACAGTCAAGGACTTTAGAGAGGTGGAGGCGGTAGCTGAGTAAATCAGAGGATTCTTCCTGGCGCCTTTGGATTACCGAACATACGACCCTAAGAGGATAGTCCCTGCCCATTGAAAATGGGCCAAGTTCAAATGGAGATACCAACATACTGAATGTCCAGCAAAAGATAGGGTAAGAAACTGGTACAACAAGGATAGGGAACTCACCCCAGAAGAATTGACTGATCGGGAGGACCAAGATGATCAAACTCTGGAGGAGAGACTCCACGAATTGGGAGGACCCTCATCTTCCCAGGCCAAGAAGACCCAAACTAACATAGGCCATAGCTCTTTCACCCAACAGAAAGAAAAGGAAGAAAAAGCTCAGCGAGAAGTTGAAAAGAAAGCAAAAGAGGATGAAGATAAATGTAAGAAACACCTAAAGGCAGATCAGAGAAAGAAGCAGGCAGAGGATGCCCATAGAAGAAAGGAAGAGCAGGAGGCGAAAGCAGAAACTGAATGGCAGCTCAAGAAAGAATTAGATCAGGTGGAGGCTGAACGCAGAAAGAAGGAAGAAGAGGAAACAAAAGTAGAAGCTAAACACAAAAGGAAAGAAGAAGAGGAAACAAAAGTAGAAGCTGAACAAAAAATGAAAGAAGAAGAGGAAACAAAAGCAGAGGCTAAGTGTAGGCAAAAGGAAGAACAGGATAAGGTAGAGGTGGAGCGGCTATTGAGAGAAGAAGAAGAACAAAAGAGAAAAGATGAAGAGGATCAAAGATCGAAAGAGAATCCTTCCAAAGATGCCGAGACACCTCCTCTAGTAACAGGGGTTCAGACAGAGCTACCACCCATCAAAGTACTTGCAATTAACACATGTTTTTCACTCTTAGAACTAGGTACTTTCGAAGGACAGGTGGTGGAGGTGTTCAATCTGATGAGACTCACTTATGACCAATTCACATTCAAGATCAAGTAGGAAAATATCAGATGCCTAGCACGGAACCCTACCGCGCCATTCACGGCCATGACGGAAAAGGATATAGTCCTAGAAACTAGGACCAATCCAGTAATGATAGCATCAGCCAGCACTGCTTTTTATGCAGCCACATAAGAAAATGTGAGCCGGATGAGTAGGGAAATCCTCTCCCTACAAAATAGATTACAAGACTCCGAACAAAGGGAAGCTAGGTCAGATCAAGAAAAGAAAGCACTGAGGGAAGAAATCCCATAGCTCCAAGATAATACCACCCTGATTAACGAAGTACCACTCACTGTCCAAAGAGATTTGGTGACACTGGAAGCCACCATGAGGCAGGTATACAAAGAAATGTTCACCATAAAGCAAACAGTCGCACCTCTACTTAGAGTGCAAGCAGAAACTAAGAAGAGGAACAAGAAAATGAAAGAGGCCTCCATCGCCCTATATAGAATGATAGAATGGACAAACAGATATCCGTAGGCTCTAGAAAATTTTCCCAAGAAAGATTGGATTCACACTCGGAATGACAAGGTCCAAATTTGCATAAAGGTGCAATCCAAGGAGAAGTTATTCAAAGACCTAGAGAAGGTGATGACTGCCTATGAGAATTTGATAAACAACATTGACTCGATGGCTGAGCTGCACCATATTCCTTATTTAGGTACATTGGGTGAAGACAAGACAAGGGAATAGGTAAATCAGGAAACTCATGCATTCCTGCAACCTATTAGACAAGCTGCTGCTACACTTGATCTTCCGGCATCGCAGGAGAACTTGGTTAAGTTCGTCGTGATGCCAGTTTGGATTTACACCAAACTGGCTTCCTTATCCAACCAGGTCACAATCAAGAGAGAAAATCTGATCCCAAATTCCTTAGAATTCCTGCACATGTTGAGGGAAGATACTCCTCTAATCTCCTCAGTTGCTGGAGACTATCGTGCATGGAAAAATTTCCTCAAAGAACAACAAGTAGATGTTCCTGACCGCCCAATCACACACACGCTCCCGTGATCAGATCGCAAGGTAAAACCTATAGGAAGGGTCACAGGTCACATCTTACATGGTCAGGTTGCATGTCTCATCCTCCATCAGGTCGCAGGTCGCACCTTCCATCCAGGTCGTGAAGCATACCAACAGGCTGGAAGGCGAAGAGTCAAGAAACCCAAGGGTCACTTTTGCCTTATATATACTCCCTTCGGGGACTTGTATAGGGATATTTTTTTTTGGACTCCATGTTGAAAATGCAACAAGATGATGGAGCTTAGTGAAATGAAGTCGCCTTCACTAAGTGGGCCCGCAGGCTATATTTGGCGCAAAGTCTATTTTTAGACTATGTCTATTTTTAGACATATGGAGCATGGTCTAGGAGTTGCAGTATGCTATTCTTAGATGATTGGTCGAGTTGGTAAAAATAGATGGACCTCTATTTTTAGACATACAGGTCGAAGTCTATTTTTAGACTTCCTGTCTAAAAATAGGTCAGTCAAATATTATTAGCCCTTAATAATATTTGGACTCTAAACTTCAGTTTATTCTCTTACAGCACTTCAGTTGGAGCTACGGATGTGGCTCATGCATCTGACAGAAGGAATTACGCTATTCCTTGGGGTTTGGTGAGCTCATGCATGGTTGACTTCAGTTAGGACTTCAGTGGCAGAAGTTTGGTGGAGTTGATGAGACAGTTGGTGGAGTTGTGTTCGGTTTAACTTAGTCGAACTAGTTGTGATTAGTTTAACTAGCTAATCAACTAGTAATGAGTGGAGTGAATTAAATATTATTTAATTCAATAATTATTAACTCATTATTCAACTCAAGAACACATCAATTCACTACAGTGCATGGACAGTTCAGTGGAGACCAGTGGAAGAGGTAGATGAAAGGGTGAGTTTGCTATTAGTTACGACAGCAGTTGTGCATGAGACTTGCACAAGCATTGGAGGATATTTCCCATGAGGATTGCGCATTTGAAGCCAAGGAGATTTGAACTTGGATCTCTCATTTGAACCAACTTGGATTGCGCAATAGAGGAAGGCAATTAGTGGATGAGTTTTGAACCTGTGACTTGTTCAAAACCGAGCTAGTTTGTGTGTAACTTTTGGAGACAGTACTGAGTACTTGTGAGGAGTATTGTACTGATATTGTTACATGTTCTCTTCTATTATAATATACAAATAGCTGGGGGTTTTCAGCTATAAGCTTTCCCCATTACATATTGTGTTTATGTGTGCATGCGACTGTTTCTATTTCCGCAAATTGTTGATCAATTGTAGAAGAGGTTATGTGTTATGCATGAATTCGAATTAATGTGTGACCAGGATAATCTCAGTGGATAAATCTTCATTATTCAGAAAATTTCTACATGGTATCGGAGCGAATTGATCATCGGAATCTATTGCAGTGATTACAATATTATTTCGGTAGACAGAGTCTGTAACGGGCCAGGTATGCTCTGGATCCATCCTTTCTCTGAAAGGTGATATATCCAGTAAATGCCCTTACAGTCGATCTCTGTGCTAGAAATAATTTGTTCTCACAGATCCAGAAGTAGTTGAGTTTTTGAGTTTGGAATTCGAATTTTGCAGCAGTTTGTTTTCTTGGTGCCAGAGTTGAAAATGTCTTTCAACGGTTTGCGACTCGAATATGCCCTTGAAGGCAGTTCGAATTATGTTGCATGGAAAGATCGGATGGAGGCAATATTAGAAGATAATGGACTGGAGGAGTTCGTAGATATGGATGTCCAAAAGCCCACTGATCCTGTTGAAGTCGAGGCTTGGCAAAAGAAGATGGCGAAATGTCGAAGGATTCTGTTGGGGGGCGTGAAGGATCACATTGTATCCAGCCTGCATGGAAAAGCTTCTCCATATTTGATGTGGAAAGCATTGACAGATCTATTCCAGAGTAAGAGCGACCAAAGGAAGATGGCGCTCAAGGATAAGCTCAGAAACATTAAGATGGAGAAAGGCGACAGTATCGCCAAGTACCTCACGAAGTTCACTCAATGCAGAGATGAGCTGGGAAGTGTGGGGGTGACTGTTGAAGAAGAGGACATGGTAGACCTGGTTGTCCTTGGTCTTTCGAAAAGTTGGCATGCATATCAAGATAGTGTCAATGGTCGGGAGAAGTTGCCGGGATGGGAGCGACTTTGGGCAGATCTCATGCAAGAGGAGATAAGGCGGACTACCAGGGACGGATCTTCATCAAAGGTATATGATGAAGAAAATTGCGCTTTGGCTGCCAAAGCAAAGAAGGGGAAGAGAAAGAAAGCTTCTCAGTCTGGTGCGAAAGGCAAGAAGCAAGACATGTCCAAGGTGAAGTGTTTTCACTGTCACCAGCATGGACACTATGCCACAAATTGTCCGCAGAAAAAGAAAAATAAGAAGGCTGCTGGATCTGCAGCGGGAGAGGCATTGGCTTCTCAATTCGAACTGGATTTTTCACTGATCGCATGCCTGGTTTCAAGTGTGATGGGATTAGTATGGTTCTTGGACAGTGGTGCATCATTTCACATGACCGAAGATCAAGATCTGTTTTCAGATCTGGTGGAAAAATATCTTGGAGTGCACATCGAGATGGGCGATGATGGTAGATACAGTGCAACCGGTATCGGTACCATTTCCTTTGAGAGGGAGTCTGGTAAAACTTTCGTATTGAAGGAAGTATTGCATGTTCCAGGATTGATGAAGAATTTGATCTCTGTGGCTATGTTGGAAGACAAGGGTTATGATGTGGTCTTCAACGAAGGAAAAGATTTCCTGTGCAGTAAGACAACTGGAGAGACCCGGAAGATAGGGGTTCGAGTCAAGAACCTTTATCAGTTGCAAGTAGATGGCTGCGCAGTAATGGCATGCAAGGCGGGAGAAGTGGTGAGCTGGGATGATGAGGGCGAACTGTGGCACTGGAGATTGGGCCACCTTCACCATGGAGCTTTGAAAATACTGCAGCAGATTTCTACTGGGCTTCCTAAGGGCACTCTTGTGCAGTCAGATCAGTGCAAAGGGTGTACCTTGGGAAAGTATGTGAAAGCCACCTTTCACGAGAAGGATAGTCGCGCCACGACGATCCTTGAGAGAGTTCACACAAATGTGTGTGGTCCTTTCTCTGTAGCTTTGATAGCAAAGCACAAGTACTATGTGATCTTTGTTGATGATTTCTCTCGGAAGTGCTGGATCTTCTTCATGTAGAAGAAGAGCGAGACATTTTCAAAGTTCTGTGAATTCAAGGCGCTGGTTGAGAAGGAATCAGGGAAGCATGTGAAGGCTCTTAGGAGCGACAATGGTGGTGAATTGATCTCCACTGAATTCAAGGACTTTTGCAGCGCAAAAGGGATTCAGAGAGAGCTCATCGTACCCCATAACCCACAGCAGAACGGGGTGGCTGAGCGGAAGAACAAAACGATTGTGGGTGCTGCACGAGCGATGTTGCATGATCAGGGTCTACCCCTTCACTTGTGGGCTGAGGCATGCAATACAACAGTATATGTGCAGAACCGTTGTCCTCACAAGATTCTTGGCATGAGTACACTGGAAGAGGCTTATTCTGGAAAGAGGCCTGACATTTCCCATTTGCGGATTTTTGGTTCTCCTGTCTACATGCATGTGACGAAGGACGCCAGAAATAAGCTAGATCCGACCGCAGAGGTTGGAATATTTGTGGGGTACACTGATACACCTCACAACTATCTGGTGTATTTTCCAGATAGTCGCAAGACTGTTTTGCGACGGGATATCAAATTTCAGGAGGAGGAAGCCATGCAGTGTTCGCTTGAGAGGGAGCCACACTTGCATGCAGATGATGAGCTACTAGTTCCTAAGGAGGAGCTTCCGGATGTGGATCAGCCACAAGAGGAAGTTCATGAGGTGGAAGAGACCACCCATGCAGCGCCAACCATCAGAGGGCGCAAGCGCACTACAGAAGCTGAGTGACTGGCTCGAGATGCAGAGAAGGTTGTAGGACCACCTATAGCACAGCGCAGACAGAGGCAGTCACCGGATCGGTACACTGGATACATGGATCTTATGAGTCAATGTGTCGTGACGGAGCCATCCTCTTTTGAGGAAGCTGTGGAGGAACCTGCATGGGTAGATGCCATGATCAAAGAATATGATTCGATCGTCAGAAACAGTGCATGGGAGATTGTCCCAAGACCGGAGGGGAAATCAGTGGTGGGTTCGCGATGGATCTACAAAGTGAAGCAGGCGGCTGACAGGAGTGTGGAGAAGTACAAGGCGAGATTTGTCGCCCGTGGCTTCTCACAGATCGAGGGGATTGATTATGAGGAGACCTTTGCACCTGTCGTAAGGTACTCTTCCATACGGACGATCCTAGCTCTCTCAACGCAGATGGGATGGCACATCCATCAGATGGATGTGAAGACTGCATTCTTCAATGGAGTCATTGAGGAGGAGGTGTGCATAGAGCAGCCTGAAGATTTCGAGATCTTCAGCAGTGAGTCGCATGTTTTCCGACTCAAGAGAGCACTGTACGGGCTGAAGCAAGCACCTCGTGCTTGGTACACACGGATAGACAGTTATTTCACCGGACTTGGATTCTCCAAGAGTGAGGCGGATCCTAACCTGTACCATATTGTGGTGGAGGGGAAGTTGCTGATCATTGTACTGTATGTAGATGATCTGATTTTGACGGGTGATGAGCTGTTGATACTTTCATGCAAGGAGGATCTTGTTAGAGAGTTTGAGATGAAGGACTTGGGCCTCCTTCATTATTTCCTGGGATTGGAGATTTGGCAGCGCAGTGGTGGACTGTTTGTTTCTCAGGGTAAGTATGCCCGGGAGATACTGGAGAGGTTCAACATGCATGGTTGCAAGCCTGTTGATACTCCTCTTCCTGGTGGTTGGAGGAAGGAGGATGCTACTTCAGCGGAGGTAGTGGATGCCACTGTCTATCGACAGTTGGTGGGGTCGCTTATGTATCTGTTCAATACACGACCCGATATATGCTATGCAGTTAACCAGCTTTCGCAAGCTATGGTTAAGCCTACCAAGCTCTTTTGGAAGGCAGGCAAGCATGTATTGCGCTATATCAGAGGCACATCGAGATATGGTCTATGGTACAGACAGGAGGATGGAGTGAAGCTTTCTGGTTTCACTGATGCAGATTGGGCAGGGAGCCCAACAGACCGGAAGAGCACTTCTGGAGGAGTTTTCAGCATTGGGTCGACAGCAGTTTCCTGGTACAGCAGGAACCAGAGATCCGTGGCACTCAGTTCAGCAGAGGCCGAGTACATGGCAGCTAGCTTGGCTGCATGCGAGGCTATTTGGATGAGGAAGATCCTCGCAGGATTGTTCAGGTTGCATTTGGAGCCTACAGTGATCTACTGTGATAACCAGAGTTGCATTAAACTCTCGGCTAATCCAGTATTTCATGATAGTTCCAAACACATCGACATCAGGTACCATCATATCAGAGATTGTGTTCAGCGGAGAATCATGATGCTTTCATATGTTCCCACGGAGGATCAGGATGCTGACATCTTGACGAAGGCGCTCACCAGGAGCAAGTTTGAATTCCACAGAGGAAGGATAGGGGTTGTAGATAATCCATATCTTGTTGAGAGGGAGTGTTGAAAATGCAACAAGATGATGGAGCTTAGTGAAATGAAGTCGCCTTCACTAAGTGGGCCCGCAGGCTATTTTTGGCGCAAAGTCTATTTTTAGACTATGTCTATTTTTAGACATATGGAGCATGGTCTAGGAGCTGCAGTATGCTATTCTTGGATGATTGGTCGAGTTGGTAAAAATAGATGGACCTCTATTTTTAGACATATAGGTCGAAGTCTATTTTTAGACTGCCTGTCTAAAAATAGGTCAGTCAAATATTATTAGCCCTTAATAATATTTGGACTATAAACTTCAGTTTATTCTCTTGGAGCACTTCAGTTGGAGCTACGGATGTGGCTCATGCATCTGACAGAAGGAATTACGCTATTCCTTGGGGTTTGGTGAGCTCATGCATGGTTGACTTTAGTTAGGACTTCAGTGGCAGAGTTTGGTGGAGTTAGATGAGACAGTTGGTGGAGTTGTGTTCGGTTTAACTTAGTTGAACTAGTTGTGTTTAGCTTAACTGGATAATACACTAGTAATGAGTGGAGTGAATTAAATATTATTTAATTCACTAATTATTAACTCATTATTCAACTCAAGAACACATCAGTTCACTACAGTGCATGGACAGTTCAGTGGAGACCAGTGGAAGAGGTAGATGAAAGGGTGAGTTTACTATTAGTTGCGACAGCAGTTGTGCATGAGATTTGCACAAACATTGGAGGAGATTGCCAATGATGATTGCGCAGTTGAAGCCAAGGAGATTCGAACTTGGATCTCTCATTGAACCAACTTGGATTGCGCAATAGAGGCAGGCAATTAGTGGATGAGTTTTGAACCTGTGACTTGTTCAAAACCGAGCTAGTTTGTGTGTAACTTTTGGAGACAGTACTGAGTACTTGTGAGGAGTATTGTACTGAGATTGTTATATGTTCTCTTCTATTATAATATACAAATAGCTGGGGGTTTTCAGCTATAAGCTTTCCCCATTACATATTGTGTTTATGTGCGCATGCGACTGTTTCTATTTCCGCAAATTGTTGATCAATTGTAGAAGAGGTTATGTGTTATGCATGAATTTGAATTAATGTGTGACCAGGATAATCTCAGTGGATAAATCTTCATTATTCAGCAAATTTCTACACTTCCTTGGAAGATTACTTGGTCAAAACCATATTTTGTTGGGTTAGCGCATTTTCTAGTTTCATGCCCGCACTGATGTCAGGTTGAAAATTCTGGCTTAGCGCTGCCAGCACCATTATTTCTTGGAAAACAGCATTGATCCCTTTCTGACAGTGTTTCCTCAAATGGAGGAGAAGCTTTGACCTCTATAAGTTCTAAGGTGGCGAGTTGGTTGTTAAAATAGTGGTGATAGAGTCAAGCACTCTGATTTTGGAGCTTTGATCTCATCCATGGGGGCCTATCCCTTATAAAGTGGGTCTTCCTCCTCCTTTCATGGGCTCCCAACCTCTTCTCCCTTCATATAAATTGGTCTGCATGCTTCCACTACTCGTTGGTCATTATTGGGATGGTCTAAACTCGCATTCCCTTCACATTCTTGCACTGTGATAATGCCTAAGTTGTTCGGGAGAATGAATGCTTTACAGCATCGGTGAAGGACTTGGATTTTCACCAAAGGGAGGCCTCCGACATCAAGGCCTGGGTTGTAAGCTCTCTCTTTTATATTCATTAATAAAACATACGATGCTTGTTTTCTATATTTGTCTAATCATTTATGCAAATATTCTGGTACTCCTTGATCTGCTAAATAGCTAATGTTTAATGATTATTATGTATTGGATTACGTTTGTTGTTGCCTCTTGAATATCCAGCAAGGAATGAGCCTAAAAGGATCGTGGATCAAGGTCATCATCAATGAGTTCAAACATAGCATCAGGAAAAGGTACCTTTATCTCCTTCCTTGTCACAATTTGAATATTAGCTAAGAAAGCTTTGCATTAGAAAGTATCTCATGTTTCTAGACCCACTCTAAGGCTATAGAGATCGCCTATGTCCATAGAAGGGATTTATCTTCACAAAAACCATAGTAATTTGGGGCTTTATCCTGGCTCGGCGGGCTTATATCGTGGCTTTATGTTTTGCAATAAGCTTTGGTGGAAACACTGTGTGGCCAATTGTTATTTCCAAGGCCCACTCTAAAGGAGTTAATCTATCTTGGTTCGGTGTTTTACCTCATGGCCTCCTCTCTAACACTTTCCACCTCCCAAGACTGAGATCAATATGGCAATGGACGATGATTTTCTTTGTCTCTCATCCCCATTAATTGATGGATCTCGCTCCTCGGTGGTTTATCACCTTCCACAATTGGCATGCCCTTACCGATGTCCTGAGACCAAGATGGAAGTTGATGGGAAAAAGGGGGGACGATTTCATTAACTAGCATATTTCCTAAAAGGTCTTGGATCAACCTGCGAGGGGGGGGGTTCTTCGTACTTTAAGAAATGCATGAGAGATAAAGAGCCAATATGGACACAGAAATAGATCAAAAAAAGGTTTATCTGGCTAATTGATCATACACATTGTAACCACTTAGATAGCCCCAAGTTCTAATGAATGAATTAGTTAGAAAAAGGTTGTTCTCTCTCCCATTTGTTCACATAGAAATTTCAAATGTTTCAATAGCGATTACGCAAAGGAAACACAAGCCACTTTTAGCATAGGTTAGAGGAACAATTTTACAATCATTACGAGAGTTATACACACACCCCAATTTCTGGAACTCTTCCAAGCACAAGAAATCCAATTTCCCAAATTATTTATCGGAGATGATGTGGAAGTTGGATAAGTATAAAGTAATGTCAAGAGACGTATGGATAACTGGCTATCTCGTGAATATAATCTCGGAATAAATGAAAGGAGAATCTTGCTAAATCTTCGAAGAGAGAACGTTCTGAGACGGGAATTGTAACGAAACAATAGTTTGTCTCGGAATAATTAGATTTCGCGAGATTTTGGTGGAGTCGCTTTGAGAAATTTCCGAGACTCAATTTGTTGAGATGACGTAGGCACCTGGAGGAAAGAAAGACGTATTATCATATTATATATAGAATTAAGTTCTAATATTGTATCAGATGCATTGGTTTTTTGAACATGATCAGCTACAATGTTTTTAGGCATTATGCCTCATTTAGTTATAAGGTTTATTTATATTTCAAGTCTTAGTCACGATGATTATTTAGCTATAAAGAGATTAATAATAATTTTGAATGACTTTTGGGTCTTTTAAACGGATTATAATTTTAAGAGAAGAACGAAAGGAATAAAATAAAAGTTTGAAGGTGATTATTTTTTATTTTTATTAAATACAAAGCGAGGGGTTGTTGTTTTGTTACAACAGAGGGTTAACCATAACAATGTTTTTTGGATTATAAATGTGGCTATTAAATTTGAATATATAAGTATATTCAACTTAATTATTATAATAAATGAGAGCAGTGATATTGTATTTTTTTTTATTGATATAAGGATTTTGTCTTGTAGACATGTGTAAATATCTAATTTTTTACTAAAATCATTTTTGACAATTTCATGTTTAGAGTCATATTATCTATATTTTAAATATATGAATCTTAAATAAAGATTAAGATCTTGAGGCATTTGTAGTTGTGGATTATTGTTTTAGGTATACTAATAACTACAGGCTTTTATTTAAATCACTTTCAGTTTCTCTTTTTGCTAAAGTTTTTTATCATATGCACAATCGGTTTTTGCATAGTGAGCCATATTCCTTCAATAATTGCAACATGACTTTCAAGTTTTTTTTCCTATAGTAATTTTTTTATCACTTGTGTTAGATTCAAACATGTCTAGTGGTGTTCTTTCTCGATAATTCTTGTTTAAAGAACTATGTCAAAGCATGTAAGTAAAAGATTTATTTTAAATATGGTTGCTTCAGGAATAGAACCTTTGATTTAATGTAAATAAACCCTTTGTTTCTAAAGTATAATCAGATTGTTGAGATTCAACAATAACAATATAATAATGTTGAAAGATGTTGATAGAAGACTTAAGATAATATTAGACAACACACATATTCATTGTGAATAGTGATTTTATTTAACAAGGATAGGAATCATGTGGAAAATTCTTCAACAACTCAAATATTAGTACAGCTATGAATTTTCTAGAAGGAAACAATATATAAATGCAAAGGAACTAATTCAAACAAATTGTTCATTTAGTTTACTCAGTGTCAAAAATAACTTTGCCAAGGTATTTAACAGTGGCTAATCCTTAGTCAAACCTCTCTAATTAAATGTACGAAGAAAAGACTATGTAAGACAAGAAATAACTCATATATGAAGCAACATTGTTATGAGCTTAAACCAACAATCCTTGATTAAAGTTTGAAATATCGAGATATTAATTACAAAAGGTGTCAATGCCTTTGATTCCAAAATCAACCTTTATGATATTCAAATTTACAATATTTATAGAGTCTCACAATACTTGATCTCTACATTATTTAAGGAAATACATTGGTCAAAAATAACAACTCAATCTTGCTTGAAAATCTTCAGCCTGAAAGTCTAATGTAACTTTGACTCTTGAATTCATCCCAAAAAAATGGATCTTTCTTGATTTTGTGCCTGAACATAGCATGTTCAACGGGATTTTGTTTTTGTAGTTAAGATATCTATGGTATAATACCAATGAGCTTATCTCGATATTCTCCAAGTGGATAGGTAAAAGAAATTAACTTTCTATATGCTTCATCCAATTCAGTGTACTTTTGAAAAGTTGGTTTGACTATGAAAAGATACTTGATTTCATAACATAAAAATATATCATCATATAATTTCTCAAGAAAAGTTTGGCCACTTAAAGTTATTGTCAAGCCAATAAAGTTTGATTTATCATTTGCACATTTATTTAGTAACTTCTAATATTCGTTTTTGGAAAAAAAAAATTACCTTGTGAATTTTTGAATGATGGTAATCCTCTTTGTTGTAGAAGATTGAGTTTCCTTTTAAATATATCAACCTGATTCTGTATGAATCCACATGTATCTTTCACTTGTCTTAAAAAAATTCTTTTAGTTAGAACTCTTTTGGTTTCATTGATTACTAGAGTTCTATCGTAAGTACCAATTTCTTCAAGCTCTAATTTTGTTCTTATATTCAATAATCGTATAATCTTTCCAGCTAGAACTAGTTTATTACCCAATTCTCTTTCAATTTCCTACACAAGTTTTTAGAAAATTCTAATAATTCTTTTCCCTCAACAATAAGTTCAATTGATGGCAAAAATTCAAATATTGAAGACATAATATACATCCATATTATAGCCTTAGCTTGAATTAACCATGGGTGCTATTAGATTGACTATTATGCCATTCAATTTGTTTCTTCAAGATAACATTTTTTGGTGTTGATAATTAGGAAATTATCTTTCTTCAGTGCATCTTGTTGAGACTTGTTCAACACTTTTTTAATTCATTGATCTCTTGATTTTTCAGAGAAATAGATGAAAGAGCTTGAACTAATTTCTCTGATGAATCTTTGTCTACTATACTTTCTTAAGATGATGGAAAAATTATATTTTCTTGTTGATTTATTTCTTTAGGTCAATGTTTTACTTGTGATTCAAGATTGTCCATCAATTTTTTTTCTCAATTATAATTGAAAGGAGCAATTCCTCCTCCCTTTGAATTTGTTCAATCTCATGTGTTTGATGATTCTTAGTTACTGCCATTTTAAGATTTTTTTGAAGTGATTGTATATCAGTGTTCCTATTTTTTAATTAGCTCCTGAACAACATTAGGATCATTGGGATCAGTGCCGAATCTGATAACTATGTCTTCTAAGGATTTTATTATTGTCACTCCTCGACTAGAGAAGACATTCTTTCCCTCTTCAATTCATAAATCATTTTGTTCAATGAAATTTGTAGATTAGAAAGGTTGATGGTTGAACGGGCTAAAGTAGAATATATCATCTCTCTTGTTTGCAACTTGAGCTTTATGTTCTAAGAATTCTAATGCGAATTGGCCTTTTAAAATGTTGAAAATGGAACCAAGAAAGATTCTAATTTACTTTTCCCTTGAATTAAATTAGAATAAAATTGTAATTCCACATCACATGACAAATTGTACAAGTTAACTAATTTAGTTTGACTCAGTTGGTTTAGTTAATTCAAGTTGAGGGTCTAACTTGAGTCATGTAGAGTGGTTCCCACTTTTTAGGAGCCCTACTTGAGTTTATTTTGAGTTATAATGAATTAACTTAGTTTATTTGAGTTAAAGTCATTTTAACTAGTTCCAAATGTTGGAGGAACAAGTGAAAGGTCAAAGTGTCGAACTTGAAATTGAACCACATGCAGTGATAAATTAGACAACTGATAAATTAGCCATAAATAACTCATACATTTCATATCAGAGAAAGACCGAGTTGATATTGGATTTCAAGGGAAGTATATTATCAGTTGTATAATCATCCAAATTGTACAGGTTGTGCCCACAGTCAGAGAAAGTCCCTAGATGTATTATGAAATTACAATTAGTATTTTGAATCTACAAGGAATTTATACATTGTAACGGAGTTGAAATCACTATAGAAGAGAAGAATATGCATTTGTACTTGTAGGAGGAACAAGTTTTGCAGATAACTTCTCTAGAGTTGGCAGCAGGCTAAGGATGACATTCTATGGTTTGAGGCTCGAGTATGCCCTTGAGGGTAGCTCGAATTACATTTCCTGGAGAGACCATATGGAAGAATTCTTGGAGGAAAAGATATTGAAGGAGCTCATTGAGAAGGACATCCTGAAACCGGCTCCAGCTGATTCACAGGCTCTATCACAGTGGAAGAAATGTGTTGCAAAGGCGAGAAGGATTTTACTAGAAGGTGTTTGAGATCATATTGCCTCGGACCTCCATGTAAAGGAAACTCCATCTGTAATGTGGAAGGCCTTAACATATTTGTTTTAGAACAAAAATGACCACAGGAAGCTAGCACTGAAGGACAAGCTCAAGAAAATCAAGATGGAGAAGGGCGACACAATACCAAAGAACTTGACCAAGCTTACCCAATGTCGGGATGAGCTTGGAAGTGTTGGTGTGTCATTTTTCGAAGATGATCTTGTGAGCCTAGCACTTCTAGGCCTTCCCAAGAGCTGGCACAGCTACCAGGATTCGGTAAATGGGAGGAATAATCTACCATAGTGGGAGCATTTGTGGTATGACTTGGTGCAAGAAGAGATTCAACGAAACACCAGAGATGGATCATCATCAAAACATGATGAGGAGGAGAATTGTGCCTTGGCTGGAAAGGAAAATAAAGGAAAGAAGAATGAATTATAGAAGATATAATTTTTTCACTATCATGAGCTGGGACACTATGCCACAAAGTGTATGCACAAGAAGGCTAGCAAGAAGCCTTTAGGAGGAAAGGCAGGTGAAGCACTTGCTTCATAATTCAAGTTGGATTTTACCCTCATCGTATGCATGGTGCCATTGGTGATGGGTAGTGTGTGGTACCTAGATAGTGGAGCCTCATTCCATATGACCGGAAACTAAGAGTTATTCAAAAACCTCGAGGAGAAGGATCTCCAAATGCACATCAAGATAGCACCACCAGCATCAATATTGTTACTTTTCAGAGGGATTTTGGTTCTCCTCTCACATTAAAATATGTCATGTATGTTCATGGGTTGAAGAAGAACTTAATTTCAGTTGTTATGTTGGAATACCATCGCTACGATGTAAGTTTTAGCAAATGAAAGGCATTCCTTCATCACATAGCCATGGGACAAGTGAAGAATATCGGGGTTCGGGTAAAGAACCTCTACAAATTGGATGTAGAATATTATTTTGTGTTGATCACAAAAGAAGAGAAGGTGGAGATTCAAGACATTGGTGAATTATGGCATAGAAGATTGGGCCATCTTCACCACGGATCTTTGAAGATCATGCAACATATTTATACAAGCCTTCCCAAGTGTGCACTTGACCATTGTGATACATGCAAAGGGTGTACATTGGGGAAGTACACAAAATCCACCTTTCATGGTAAATACAGTCGAGCGCAAGCGATCCTTGAAAGAGTTCACTCAGATGTATATGGACCATTCTCGACAACATCCATGACCAAGCACAGGTATTATGTGATTTTTGTACATGATTTTTCACACAAGTGTTGGATATTCTTCATGCAGAATAAATACCAGACGTTCTCAAAAAATTTTGAGTTCAAAGCACTTGTTGAAAAATACATAGGCAAGAAAGTGAAGGCTCTCAAGAGTGACAACTATGGAGAATATGTGTCGAATTAATTTAATAACTTATGTGCATCAAAAGGAATTCGATGGGATTTAATAGCACCCCATAACCCACAACAGCATGGGTTTGCATAAATAAAGAACAGAGGCATTTTGGGATCTGCATGGGAAATGTTACATGATTAGGGCATACCATTGCATCTGTCGGCTGAAGCATGCAACACCGTTATATATGTGCAGAATAGGATTCCTCATCAAATTCTTGGGATGACTATACCAGAGGAAGCCTTTTCCAGTAAGAAACCAGATGTGGTGCACTTTAGAATCATTGGTTCATCGGTTTACTGTCATGTTTCCGAGGATGCACAGAAAAAGCTAGAACCAACAGCTGAGTTGGGAATATTTGTGGGGTACATTGATATACCTCACAACTCTCGGGTGTACCTTCCATCTCACAGGATGATAGTGGTTCATAGAGATGTAGAATTCGATGAACAGAAGGCCATGTGAATTTTCCTTGAGAGTGAGCTTCATATGCATGCAGATGAGGAGCTTTTAGCTCCAAAGGGAGAACCTCATATTGATGTGGACCAGCCAAATGCAAAGGAGCACAGAGTGGAAGCACCCACTCATGAAGAGACATCTAGAGATGGAAGGAAGGCACTAGAGAGGTTGACAGGTTGATGCATGATGCTATAGAGAATGTGGGAGCACACACATCACAACATAGGCAGAGAAGGTCCCCAAATCAATACACTGGCTACATGGATCTTATGAGCGAGATTGCAGAGATTGATTCATCCTCATTTGAGGAAGAATTGTAACAACTAGTATGGTTTTTTCCATCATAGAGAGTATGACTCCATTATTAGGAATATTGCATGGGAATTTTTCCCAAGACCGGAGGACAAGTCAGTTGTAGGATCCAGGTGGATCTACAAGGTGAAGCAAGTAGCAGATGGGAGTGTCGAGAAACACAAGGCTAGATTTGTGGCTAAGGGGTTCTCTCAGGGGTATGGAATATATTACGAGGATACCTTTGCTCCAGTAGAAAGGTAGATCTATTCTATCACTTTCAGCGCAGATGGGATGGAAAATACATCAAATGGATATAAATGCATATTTCCTCAACAAAGTGATTGAGGAAGAGGTGTACATAGAGTAGCCGGAAAGATTTGAGACATTTGACAAAGAGTCGCATGTGTGCAAACTCAAGTGAGCGATGTATGGACTAAAACAAGCACCTCGTGCTTCATACACCAGGATCGACAGTTATTTCACCGAGTTGGGTTTCACCAAAAGTGAAGTAGATGTGAACCTTTACAAGATTGTGGTTGAAGGTAAATTATTGATTATAGTATTATATGTCGATGATTATTCTAACAGGTTATGAGAAGTTGATAAAAACTTGCAAATAATATTTGGCAAGATAATTCAAGATGAAATACATGGGGCTCTTGCATTATTTCCTTGGTTTGGGAATTTGGAAAAGAGATGGGGAACTGCTTGTCTCTCATGGAATGTATGCCAATGAGATATTGAAGAAGCTTCACATGGAGAGAAAAAAATTCATGGAGACTCCTCTAGCAGGGAATTGGAGGAAGGAAGATGCTACTTCAGGTGAAGTGGTAGATGCTACCATTTATAGGCAGCTTATGGGTCCACTTATCTACTTAGTGAATACACAACCGGAAATTTGTTATGCGGTTAACTAGCTTAGTCAAGCAATGATTAAGTCAACCAAGATCTATTGGAAAGCAATAAAACATGTGTTGAGATATCTCAAAGGCACCGCAAATTTTGGTCTTTGGTACAGACGGACAGAGGGGGTGAAGCTTCAAGGCTTCAAAAATGCAGATTGGGCAAGGAGTCCATTTGAAAGGAAGAGAACATTAGGAAGAATCTTCAGTATTGGTTCAACAACAGTTTACTCATATAGTAGGAAGCATAGATCAGTTGCACTCAGTTCAGTAGAAGCATAGTTCATGGTTTTTAGTCAAGCAGCTTGTGAGGCTATGTGGATGAGGAAGATCCTTATTGGGTTTTTTGGTCAATAGATGGATCCTACAGTAATTTTCTGTGACAAACAGAATTGCATCAAACTCTCAGTTAATCCATTTTTTCATGATAGGTCCAAGCATATCGAAATTCGGTATCACCATCTCAGAGATTGTGTGCAGATATGAATCATGATGCTAGAGTACATTCCTACAGAGGAACAGGATGCAGACATCTTGACGAAGGCACTGTCAAGAGGAAATTTCGAGTTCCATAGAGGTAGGATCAAGGTATTAGATAATCCCTTTCTTACTGAGAGTGAGTGTTGAAAATGGCACCAAGAAATATTATAATTTAATTTTTTCTTGAATTAAATTAGAATAAAATTGGAATTCCACATCACATGCCAACTTGTACGAGTTAAGTAAGTTAGCTTGAATTAGTTGGTTCAGTTAATTCAATTTGAGGCTCTAACTTGAGTCATGTAGAGTGGTTCCTAGTTTTTAGGAGCCCTGGTTGATTTTATTTTCAATTGTAATTAATTAACTCAGTTTATCTAAGTTAAAGTCAATTTAACTAGTTCCAATTGTTGGAGGAACTAATGAGAGGTCAAAGTGTGGAACTTGAACTTGAACCACATGCAGTGACTAATCAAATAACTGATAAATCACCCATAAATAACTCATGCATGTCAAATCAGAGAAAGACCCAGTTGAGATTGGAGTTCAAGGGAAATGTACTATCAGTTGTATAATCATCCAAATTGTACAGGTGGTGCATGCAGTCGGAGAAAGGCCCTAGATGTATTGTGAAATTTAGATTGAGAATTTTCCTAATTAATGGGGGCTAATTACTCAAGGAAACAACGCAAGAAATTAGGGATCCAGAGAGGAATAAAATTGGTTAAGTATTGGCCTAGGGTTGTCTAGGAAGCAATGAGACAGATAGAGATAGTGCAGAGGTTTCTCGGGCTTGAGCAAAGCATTGTAATCTTCTCATATTTTCTGACTAATGCAATATATAGATAGCAGGGATTTTATTTGTGGCTTTCCCCAGGATATCATTGTGTAATGTGTGATTGAAATTCTTTCTCTTGTATGCTTTGTGATTTTGTGATCCTTTAAATTGGTTTCCGCAATTGGTAGTGTATATTCAAGTCTATTGTTTTAGCAAATTATAATATCCATTTGAATCTACAAGTAATTCTACATAAAATATCCAAAGCAAAAGAAATATATTCTTTGTGAAATAACTATGCTTCCAAAATTCACTACAAGTCACAATTTTCAAAGTTTCATTTTTATTTTTTATTTCCAAAAATTGAGAAAAGATGTTTTTATTATTAGAAGCAAATGAAGAATATTTTTCTATGACTGTTGATTCTAACTGCTTAAAATTATATATCGACACGCTTGACATAATGATTTTGCAAGGTGTAGAAGTTTTTGATGACACTATATCTGAAATTGGTTCCTTTGTTTCTCTCATCTTATATCTCTTATAATCTTTGAATCCTTATCCCTTAGAATATGATACTAACGGTTGATTATCTTCGAGATATATTTTAATTTCGTTTTCTTTCTTATGAGGGGTAGACAAATCATTAGGCTTAATGGGTTGCTTTGTTTCATGCTCCTCTAGTACATCTGTTAGAGTTCCTTCTTCCCATATTTCTCTGTTGAAAAACTATTCAATTTTTGGCTTTAATAAGTGTCCATAAGGAGAAGAACCTTGTTGAACTCTTAAGGAATAAATTTTGTGAGTATGATCATAGTTCCAGCTCTACCCCTTTGTTAGTCCCATCTCTTGTAACAATTCTTCTACCTCACTATCAGTTGCTCTAATATTTATAATAAAAGGTCCAACTTCTACCTTAAGCTTGAAAAGAGTTGGCTTATTTCTTGTTAGGAAATGAATATGATCAACATTTAAGCTTTGCCTTATAAACTCAAGCAAAAAATCCTTATAGAAAGAAAGACAGACAATCTATAAGGAGGAAGCTCACACCCATATAATATTTTCTCTATGAAATTATGATTTCACTGAGAGGTGATATACAACCTAGTATGGGAGAGATGTTGTCACGTAACGTTACATTTAAAAATAATAAAATAGTACTTAAATTAACAAATTAAAATATTAATGACAAAAAAATTAATGTCAGCCATAAATAAAATACTCCAATTTCACTCTAATTTTACATGTGACTTTATAAAGAGAGATAAAGTAATTGAAAGTAAAAAGAAAATTAACTTTATTATGGTGCAAATATGTGATTCCTTCACTACTTAATATGGAGTTAACAAGAAATAATACTATATATTACATGATGTGTAATTCATTTTATGTAATATTTAAAACAAAGATATATTAAAAACGAAAAATATTTTACTTTTAAGTAAATGTCCATATTAAACAAGTGTTGTAGGATATCTCATTCCATGTCACTTAAGTTGGAAATTATGTTCTACTAAAAAATGCATAAAAAATTATAACCTACATTGGGCAATGCTAAAATAATAATAGGTAATAGGAAAATGGTATCTTATAGGTTTGCTTTGGCACAAGACTAATAAATTGAGAAGTGAGGTGGATGAACTAATTGCTTGTTGAGAAACAAGAACTTGCATAAATTTTGGTAGGTTGTAACCACTAGTAAACATTTACATTTTCAATTTTTCTCCTACATAAGTGTTTAGGAAAACATAAATAATGGTGGGAGGTAACTTTTGGTAGGTATATTTATTTACATTTTATTCCTATCCATTTTTTATGCAAAGGCTTTCTTAAATTATAGTGGAAAGTAAATGATGGTAAATGTGTTATTTACCTAGTATGAACTATTTTCAAGGATTTTATTTTTGGTTTCCTACAAAACTCAAGAATAAAAGAGAGGGTCCATCTAACTCAAGATCTACCAATAGCTAAGAGGAATCAAATATATATAAATAGATAGAGAATATTAACAACAAAAATGTTCTTATAGTTAAAATATTTTATTACCATGTGGCTCATAACTAGGATAGGTCCATCTAACTTGAGATCTACCAACAACTAACAAGAATCAAATCTCTCAAGGTGTAAACCTTTCCTCAAGTTTTTCACTCAAAAATATATTTGCATCTTGAGAAATTTGATCCCTCTCGGTGCTTGGTAGAGCCAAAGTTATATGGATATATGCTGGTATAAAATCAGTCTTATAGTTTTGTCAGTTCATTCCAATGAAAAATGTGTTTTTCCTTTTGAAAAATTATTTGGACTTTAGTATCATTCAAAATATTATAGAAAAATGATAAGAATTGATTCACAAACCCTGAAAAAGAGAACCCTCCAATTTTTATTTTTATTTTCCGAATGATGTCCAATGAATCACTGATCATAAGTTTCCTTCTAGAATTTGTTTTTGAAACTGCATCTCAAGAAACTTGTCTGATTGATAAAACGTGAACAAATATGCTAATATTAATTAAAATTTGAATGACCTCATGATACTAAATTCATGAACTTCTCATGGATAAGATCAACTAGATATTGGCTAAAATTAAGTAAACATAAGGTAATTTTTTTCCTG
Organism: Pinus albicaulis; assembly: GCA_034641835.2. Taxonomy (NCBI): domain Eukaryota; kingdom Viridiplantae; phylum Streptophyta; class Pinopsida; order Pinales; family Pinaceae; genus Pinus; species Pinus albicaulis. The sequence continues at coordinate 452,813,530 of CM076573.1, forward strand.
GAGAAAGGATATATAAAACCCTAATGTTACTTCATCAATAGTGTCATCGTTATAATACCCTAAGAAATAACAAAGCATAGGTATAATTTGTATGGATATCTAGGGGAATGTGTGTTGGCCCTTGTGTTTTATCCAATTTTGCTTAATTAAATACACTTAATTTCCATTATATCCATTCATATACCATCCATATACACCCTATTTTGACCAATTTATGCATATCCAGGTATATAAATTATGTTTTTCAATTTTTAGATGTTTTTACAAAAATTGGATTTTCAGTGCATTTTTGGATAGGACTAAAAATTCTCGTAATGGCTTCATTGAAGTCATACTTGTAGGACACCTGGGCATGAGATGAGCACATATATAAAAAGCTTGGGAACTAAGAATGGACATGCACCTATTGGTTCGGTTAAACCAAGCTAAAATAAGCCCGGTCAAAGCTGGTCAAACATGACCTGTCTTTTAGGAAATCCCTAGGAAATGTTCCAAATTTAGCATTTTATGGGATTTTCCAAATTTTTAGTGATTGGATGGATGATCTCAGCCAGAATATATGGGATAAGGATATAAATGGTTGTTAGAGACATTTTAGTCAAGTTTGTTTCATATTTTTCTATTTTAGCCAAGAACTTTGAAGGCATGAATATGTAGAATTTGTATGATTTCACTTTGATATTTTTGAACTTTGAGAGTTAATTGAAGAACGAGTTCTATCTTCTTTGTGTTGTTCTATATGGTGAATTCTTGATTGGGTTTCAGTAGCTGAGAATTACTTTCAGTGTGTGATACAAGGGTGGAGGGCCCCCACACCGAGCTAAGTGCACTTTCTGTTTAATTTAGTTGAATTTTCTTAGACGAGTTTTGTTTCATGTTTAAATCAGTTAATTAGATGTATGATGATATTTTATGTTTGTTGATGAATCTTAATCTAAATTATAATCTGCATATGAAGGGTCAAACCAGTGTTTAAGTTAAACTCTCCTTCTATCTGATCAGAGACTAGAAAACTAGAATTCATCTTTCTTGCTTTTGTTTAAAGTGATTTTCTTAATTTATAGTTTTCTTACAATGGCATTAATGATGAATGAATTTGTAAAGAAGGACAGCAAGGACCTCCTTAGTTAGGAGCCTCTTCTATTATTCTTGTATGCATCTTGAGCTATTGTTCATTAGTGATTTTTTATTTATGGTCATGAACTAGTATTGTAGAGAAGGTCAACCAAGTTCTCCAAAGTTAGGAGCTTTTTCTTCTGCTTATTACATATTGAATTAGAAATTATTTAATTAAGTTTTATATTTGTAATATGCATTTCCTTTAAATTCAATAATTCATCTTCTAAACTGACTGTAGTTGAAATCTATATATTTTGGACATGCTTCCATGTTTTACAAACCCGGATTGATAATAAATACTTGTGTTAGTTTACCCTGTAAACAGACCCAACATTTTTGGTGCCGTTATCGAGGAAGCATATTTCAAAGTAGTCAAATAGGAAGATTAAAAAAAAAACACACACACACACACACACACATCAAAAACAAAATAAAAAAACATAGGTTTTCTTTTAGTATGTTTGTTTATGCCTAAAGATAGAGATCAGAAGGGTAGATTCATCAAACAAAACCCCCCAACAATTCAACCATCCACAGGACTAACAAAGGCTATTTGCTGGAAGACCAACTCTAGATGAGTTAGAGGAAAAACAGAGATCAGGGAAAATATTAACTCTAATTGAAAGACATACCTTGTTGGCCTTGGAGGTAAAAAGAAAGCAATCACCAAAAAAAACTCCTTTCCTAGGAAAACAAAAGGAAACAAGAAAACCAGTTGTTGAAAAATTAGAACAACCTGTCCTTGAAAAAATTAAGATAGTTGAGGAAACACCAAATCAACCTCATATTGAAACATTACAAATTTTTGAACAAGAAATGACTGAAGAAGGAGAAGGATATAATATGCCACTTATGACTCCTGAACAAAGAATTGAATATGAGAGATAACAAAGAGAATGGAAAATAAAAAGAGAGGAATAATAGAGATTAGAAGCAGAGAGAAAGGGAGAGGAAGACATAATAATAGAAGCACAAAGAAGGAGAGAAGAAGAAGCAAAAAGAGAAAATGAAAACAAAATACTACATGATAACGAACAAGAAAATGATAATGATCAAGAAGCTACTTTTGGTTTCCCAATATTAGACACAAGAGCAATACTAGGAGAAGAAGTGAAAATGGAAAACATTCCACCTTCTGTATTGCCCAACTTTTATGGAATGTGAACAGAAGATCCTAACTCATTTATGTTCGAATTTGATATCTTATGTAGAATTTATGAATACACAGATGACACACACAAGCTTCGTCTCTTTCCTGCTACTTTGAAAGCAGCAGCATTAAAAATTTTTATGGGTTTAGGAGAATATACCATTACTTCTTGGGATGATATGAAGAAAATTTCTCTTAAGAAGTATCAAGCCTAATGCAGGGTTAGAGACTCAAAAGAAGATATTTTTAGAATGACACAACAAAAAGATGAAAGTTTGGAGGAGTATTTAGAAATATTTCCTTACAATCTACAAAAATCCAAACAACATTCTTTGAATCCCAATACCATCCGCATAATTTTTCTTAAGGGTATCAGAGATGAACACTTAGATATTCTTAATGTGATGGGCAAAGGAGATATCTCAAACCTACCATTTGATCAAATTTCTGAAATTTGTCAAAAATATTCTAGGGGAAGATCAAAAATTGGAAAAAGGGATGTCACATCAAGAGCTTCCAAATCTACAGCAAGTGGAGTAACAAGAGCAGAAATAGGAAGTTTACTAGAAAATTTTAAAACAAATATCTTAAGCACTTTGGGAACACAAGTAGATGTCTTAAAAGCAAAGAAGAAGAAAGAAGAACAAGATCAAATCTGAGCAATCTTTTGTCCAAAGTGTAGGCAGAAACATCCACTTAGAGAATGTTCTTTGCAAGGTATACAAGTATGTGGGCTTTGTACAGAGAATCATGCAACTGAAAACTGTCCAAAATTGAAAGAGTTGCAAATGGAAGAAGTACAAGGGATAGATTCTCTCTACTATATGGCACCAAGGAGACCTTGGCAACCAAGGATGCCTCAACAATTCCCTCAACAAAACCCCCAGAATTATCAGTATCCTCCTTAGAATTCATGGAACACTCAAATGCCATGGCAGGCTTGGCCTCTGCAACATTATCAAAACCAACCTACACAAGGTTGGAGAGGATATAGTTATGGAAACCAGCCACCTCAAAAAATGTACCCTCAACAATATTAATATCAACAACCATACCAGCAACCATACCTTCAACAACCATTCAAATACCAAAAATTGATCCAAATTTATGCAAGAATTAAATAATATATAGAAATAAGCATAAACACAGAGATGAAACCTAAATAATACTTCATTTCATTAATATCAAATAACAAAAATATGCTTACAGACGTAATGGAAATAAACTAGCTAGGGTGCTTGTAGCTTATCTCTAAGAAGGGATGTGATGGCTACAGGCCTTTGAACATTGTTACAGTGAGGCTCGAGCACCTATTTATTATTGAGAAATAATGGAAAACACTAAACATCCAAAACCCTAACCCTAGGAGATGAAGCGCCAAAACTATGGGCCCCGTTTGGGTAAATTGGTGTTTCAACTTCCCAGGGATGTAACTTTGGCATATGATCTCCATTTGATGTGCACCATACCTCGTTAGAAATATCTATCCAAGAACTACAACTTTTGATGTGAGAAACATCGTTGCATGGACCCATGTTTCTCTTGGTTTTCCCAAATAACGTCGTTTAGGGCCTCAAAATGGCTCTGGAAGTTCAAGGCCCGAAAAACTGCTAAAAATAGTAAGTTATGCTAAAACTGAAAAGCTAAAAGAACCAATGGTGGGGGTTCAAATGGAATAGGTGGGTGGCCACCAATATCCACGTGGATCATTCCTCCCTCCTTAGTAATCAATGGTCTCCATTGCGTTAATTTCCTCCATAAGAGGAAAATTATGTTGAACTTGGTATTGTATTTGTCCAGGATATCGTGGACCCGCTGGCGGATGTGTTGGATGCATTCAATAAATTTGGTTTCCTCAGACAGTACATGTGTGGATTCTTTTTGTGTAGTCGCATGAGGTATGGCAACATCAGGTGGCAGTGCGCCGAGGGTCAAATCAATGGAGTGTTTGTCCTAGAAATGTAGAGGAACCTCTGTGGGTGAGGAGAACATGTCCTCGTATTCCTCCATGACTTTGTCCATCTGATACAGCCGTGTGGGGGAGCCTTGTGTCGAGGCTATGGCCACAATATTCTTCTTTCCCTATGAGCGAGTTGTAAGGAAAATAAATTTACTGGCTTGGGAAACAATCTTACTGTGTTGTTTTGCAATAGTCAAGGAGATGGCAAGAGGCGGTACTACCTCTGGTATCCTGTACAATTTATTGACAAAAGTAATAACAATAGAAAGAGGCCTAGACTCATACACAAAATGTTTCCTCCATAAGTATGGTTGGCCCAATAATAAATCATTTACATCAAGAGGAGCAACATCACACAATACCTCATCCATGAATGGCTTGATGTTGTATGGAAGGCGGCACTGCTGGCGGACGCGGAGATATATCCCTGGTGAAGCCACCCGATGGTATACAGTTGCAGGTGTGCTATGTTCGGTAGGCCAAGCCACTTCACGAACTCTATTGAAATGAGGTTCTTTTGGCTTCTGCTATCGACAAGAAATTGCAGTGGAGAACCCTTCACCCACATCTATGAATGGAAGAGGCACTCCCCCTCCTCTAGATCCTCGAGATCCTCCCTCTAGAGCTTGGTGGTGGAAAAAATGGCACTGGGGTCCGCATCAATTATCTGCTTCCCTTTGTCATCTCCCTTTTCTGGTTCTGGCTCAGGATCAGAACATGCATCTGATTCAGGTGCCTTCAGTTCGGCTACCAACGAAAGTTTGGTCCAACACTCGTTTGTGTTGTGAATGGGGCTGTTATGAAATTCACACCACTTCCATGTGCCCTTATTTGGAATTTTGGTGGTGTTCTGAGTCACCCCACTTTGGCTCTTCCCCTTGTTCTGTGGTTTGGGGGCGCCTTTCCCTAGCTTCGGATTCGCAGATCCAAAGTCTCGCTTCTTCTACTTAAATTTCTGCTTGATCTTGGCGGCATAGCAATATGTCATGCCAAGCAAGGTAATGTCAAGGAACTCCATTTCCTCTTGAATGTGTTTGTGCATACAGTTGCGGTACTTGAGCACCATATGTCTCTTTGAATCTTTAATACCCAACTTTGTGCACAGGGTATGGAACAAATTTTTCAGTTCGTATGCAGCGTGGTCCATTGGATATACTTGTCCTCATAGCTCCCCACGAGGTGATATTTTTCCTTGATTTCGTCTCGGAACGAATTTCCAATGGGTGCGGCCAAGAACAGATATGGTTCCCTCTCATCCTTTTACTCACATTAGGTTTCCCACCAATATTTTACATGGGGGGCAGCTTTGAGGAGTGCAAAAATAATATTTTCTCGGTCGGAGAAGTCATGGACTGAGAAATACCCTTCTAGCAAATTTAACCATCTATCTATGGCATTTGCATCTATCTAGCCTTCTAATATAGGAATTTCAAAGTTTACATGTGCCTTTAAGGGAGTGGCACCTCCAGAGTGGTTTTTGGATGCAGATGCGCCATAAGTGGGCAGTCGTTGAAGGATCTGAGCAAATTTATCCATCATCGCATTCCTTTGTTTCTATAGGGCCTCCTCGAGAAATATTTTGATAGGATCTCCTGCTCCCTCATCTTCCTTTTCTTCCGCCATGGGAGGTCGTCGAGGTTTGCAAGGCTGATCTTGCAGGGGTTCAACCAGATCAAGCCCTAACTCCTTATACCCTAACCTTGTTGGGGACATGCAAATAAAAACAGAGAAAGAGAAAACCCCTCTGATACCACTGATCTGGATTTATGCAGGAATGCAATAATATACATAAATAAACATAGACATAGAGATGCAGTGGAAATAATACTTCATTTCATTAATATCGAATAACAAAAATATGCTTACAGAGATAATGGAAATAAACTAGCTAGGGCGTTGGTAGCTTATCTCTGAGAAGAGACGTGGCGGCTACAGACCTATAAACTATGTTACAATGAGGGTCAAGGGCCTATTTATTATTTAGAAACAATGGAAAACACTAAACATCCAAAAACCGAACCCTAGGAGATGAAGCAACAAAACTATGGGCCCCGTTTGGGTAATTGGTGTTTCAACTTCCCGGGGATATAACTTTGGCATACGATCTCCATTTAAAGTGCACCATACCTTGTTAGAAATATCTATCCAAGGAATACAAAGTTTGATGTGAGAGACATTGGTACGGGGACCCATGTTGCTCCCGGTTTTCCCAAAAAACGTTGTTTAGGGCCTCAAAACGGCTCTGGAAGTTCAGGACCTGAAAAACTGCTAAAAATAGTAAGTTGTGCTGAAACTAAGAAACGAAAAGAAACGATGGTGGGGGTTCAAATGGAATAGGTGGGTGGCCACCAATATCCGCCTAGATCAGCAATTCCAGCAACATCCACAACCAATGTCATTTCCACCACAAAATCCTACACCGATGCTAACTCAACCTCAGCAACTTCAACTGCCTTCTAACCAACCACCTCCTAGACCAACACAATTTCCAGCTCAGCCAGTAGCTAATCCAAGTAAAAAAGTGGATAAACCAGCATACAATGTGGAAGAAGCAACATATTTTCCTACATATTCCATTCTTCCCATACAAGATATCTGCTTAAGTTCCTGGAAAGTGTTACACAAATATTCTCCCCCAATCCTAGAATAACAAACTAAACAATGAGAACAAACTCAAAAATCTCATCCAGAAAATAAAATTCAGAAAGGAAAAGCTATTATGACTCAAACACCACCCTATCCAGAGAGGTTAGTACAACAGAAAATTCCAATGTCTCTGCCTGAATTTGATATTTTGGATGAATTGAAGAATGCTTATGTCAAAATTCCTTTGTTACATACAATAAAAGATATTCCAATTTATGCAAAAACAATAAATGGGTTATGCATCAAGAAAACTAGCAGAAGGAAAAGATATCCACCCACAATTTAGGACATTGGTAGATTAGCTAGTCTCATGTCTACAAAAACAAGAATTGAAAAACTCGATTAATATTTTTTCAGTTCCAAACACTTTAATAGATTTGGGAACAACTATAAATGTTATGACTACAGAGACTATGAAACATTTGAACTTGAACAATATTAGACCTACTACTACAATTTTAGAGCTTGCAGACAGATCTAAAGTTGTACCAGAAGGAATATTAGAAGATATCATTGTCTCTCTAGATTCATGGGAGTATCCAGTAGAATTCCTCATTTTGTAGCCAAAAACAAATTTAGGAGGCCATCCTTTAATTTTAGGCAGACCATGGTTAGCCACAACAAGTGCCTTCATTGGATGCAGATCGGGAAGTATGATTATTGCAGATGGGGATGAAAGGAAACACGTTACACTCTATCCTCCAGCACAATATCCTTATTTATTATCATGGCTTGATGGACAAGAACAACAAGAAACTCAATCTGTTCTCAGTGTTAATCAAGTCTACAATTTTAGAAAAGAAGAAGAAAATGAGGATCTATTAGACCTTTTCATCTCAAAACCAGATATTTCGAAGCAACTTAGAATAACACAATATGACACTGAAAGTCATATTTTAAATTAGTGTTTCTAGGAAAACTGTACTATTCAATCACTGCAAAATTCATTTGAAAGTATTTTTCATGTTAACTCAATTACCAATTCAGAGAGTAAAATCATTGAAATCAGTCCCGGAAGGAATTTGATTATTGGTAATAACTTACAACCATCACAAGAACAAGAGGTAATAGCATTGTTACAAAAATACTCAAAATCTTATGTCTGGAATTACATAGACATGCAGGGGATTCATTGAAAGACATGTATTTACCACATTTACACTGTTGATCAAATCAAACCAGTGAGACAACCGCAAAGAAGAATTAATCCTATGATGAAGGAAATAGTGAAAGAGGAATTGCAGAAATTCTTACAAGTTGGATTCATCTATCCTATTTTTGATAGTCAATGGGTTTCTCCCTTAGTTGTGGTGCCTAAGAAAAATAGAAAGTGGAGAATATGTGTAGACTATAGGGAGCTCAATAAAGCCACATTAAAAGATCATTTCCCTTTACCATTTATTTATCAAGTACTAGATTCATTAGCTGGGAAGAAATTATTTTCTTTTCTTGATGGATTTAGTGGATGTAATCAGATTAAGATAACATTGGAAGACTAAGATAAAACAACATTTACTTGTCCATGGGGAACATATTCATATAATGTTTTTCCCTTTGGGTTATGTAATGCCCCTACTACTTTTCATAGAGTAGTCCTTGCAATATTTTTTGATCTAATCCATGAATGTGTAGAGGTCTACATGGATGATTTCACTGTATATGGCGGAACATTTGATGATTGTTTAAAAAATCTTGAAATTTTTTTGAAAACATGCATAGAGACAAATCTATCTCTCAATAATGAAAAAATATTGATGATGTTAACTAAGGGTATAGTGTTGGGACACCATATTTCTTCTTCAGGAATCAAGGTTGACCTAACAAAAATACAAGTCATTGTGAATTTAATGCCACCCACCACACAAAAGGAAGGAAGAAGTTTCTTGGGATATGCAGGCTATTATAGGAGATTCATTGAAAATTTCAGTAAAATAGCTCCACCTCTATTCAAGTTACTTGCAAAAGATGTTGAATTCCAATGGACAAATAATTGTCAAAATGCATTTAAAATATTAAAAGAAAAATTGTCAGTTGCACCCATTCTCTGAGGACCAAATTGGTCATTTCCATTTCATATATCTACTGATGCATCTGACACAGCTATAGGAGCATCACTTGGATAGAAAGAGAACCAGTTTAATTACGCCATATAATTCATAAGGAAAAACTTAACACCAGCAGAATTGAACTATACAGTTACAGAAAACAAAATGTTAGATGTAGTGCATGCAATTAATAAGTTTAGGCATTACATAATAGGTTATCAAGTATTCATTCACACATATCTTCCAGCCATAATATACTTAATGAAAAAAGCAATTACAAATGGAAGAATTACTATATGGTTGTTATTGATGCAAGGATTTATCATTGTACAAGATCGGCCAGGTAAGGATAATCAAGTAGCAGACTTTCTATCAAGGCCTCATTCCCCTAGTGATCCAAATCATGTTTCAAATATTTTTCGAGATGAACATATATTTGCTATAACTATTAAAACTCCATGGTTTGCAGATGTATCCAAATATTTATCATCTGGAATATTACCATCCCATTACACAAATAAACAGAAAAGAAAGATAATTAGAGAAAGTGTTAGATATAGTTGGGTCAATGGTGACCTCTTTTATACTAGTTCTGATCTAATAATAAGAAAATATGTTAGATAAGATGAGATTCTATATATTTTGAAAGCATATCATGACAAGCCATGCGATGGTCATTTTTCAGACAAGCGGACGGCATACAAAGTGCTCAACCTTGGCTACTACTAGCCAACAATCTTTAAGGATTCCAAAGCCTATGTTAATAGATGTGACAGCTGCCAAAGAATTGGAAGACATGTGGTATCAGATGAAATGCCATTAAAGCCACAAGTACTCATAGAACCATTTAAGCAATGGGCTCTAGAATTTGTGGGAACAATAAACCAGCCATCAAATGGAAATAAGTACATCCTAGTATGTATAGATTATGTTACTAAGTGGGTGGAGGCAAAGGTAGTTGTAAGAGCAATAGAAGAAACAGTGGTTCTTTTCTATTTAAAGAAATATTTGTAAGCTTTGGAATTCTGAGACAAATTGTTACAGACCAGGGAGCGCAATTCACCTCCAAGCTTGTAAGGGATCTTACAGAAAAATACAAGATCAAACACAGAAAATATACTCCGTACCATCCCCAAGCAAATGGACAAGTAAAGTCCACTAACAAATTTTTGGAGAATATCATGAAAAATACTATGCATATGAATAGAAAATAATGTTCGAAAAATTTAAGAGATGCACTATGGGCATACAAGATCACATGGAAGAACACAACTGGATTCAGTCCATACCAGTTGGTATACGGTAAGGAAGTCTTGTTACCCATAGAATTTCAAATACATAAATATAAACTTGCAGCATAATTGGGAATGGAACTATCTGAAGCGCAACAACAATGAGTGATTCAATTAAATGAACTGGATGAAATAAGACAGAAAGCAGTGGAGCATACATCTCTAGTGCAAGAGCAGAGAATAAAATGGCATGATGAATTCATCAAGAATAAAGTTTTTCAAAAGGGAGACTGGGCACTATTGTTTGACTCCAAGTTTAAAGATTTCAAAGAAAATTTTACGACTCATTGGCTTGGGCCATATGAGATAGAAGATACATTTGACAATGGAGTAGTCAAAATAAAAAAAAAATGGATGAAGCATCAATTTCATTTTTAGTTAATGGACATAGGCTTAAATTCTACAATAATCCTATCAATAAAGAGGATTTTCTTAAAATAATTTCAACAGAAACTGATGTGGAAATAATGGAATAGCATAATATTCATTCCTTACTTCCAAAAGAATAAAAATTAAAGATTAAAAACAATAACATATATATATATATATATGAGAGTTTGTTTGTGAAAATCCGGGAGACTGGCACAATACAAAATCGAATTCATATCGGTAAACCAACTTGTTTGGCCAATATGAATTATCTATTTTTTTTTGTTTTTACTTAGTGTGATTTTGCAGGGTTAATCCTCGAAGACATGCAAGACTTGAGGACAATTCTTAACATCAGCAAGGGGGAAGTTCGTAATAAAACTATGCAAATAGTTTGAGCAGTTGTATTGCAAAAGGAACCTGAATTACATGACAGAAGGGAACTGATACATCATTGAAAATATTATGCCGAAGGGACATGATACATCATTGAAAATATTATGCAAAGGGACCTGATACATCATTGAAAATATTACGCAGAAGGATCTTGAATTATATGACATAATCAACTTGAAACATTGTTGAAAATTACATGTCATAAGGGACCTGAAACATTATTTATAATATCACTGTAGAAGGGACCTGAATAACATCAACATTCAAGCCTGAAGTACATGTCAGAAGGGACCTTAAACATCAATTATAAACTACAGAAGGGACTTGAATAACATCAACATTCAAAGATCCTGAATCAATATCAAATGTTAAAACATGAAAGCATAAATAAGTCTCTACATTTCAATATATCCTCTAAGAACCATCATTATGATAATGAAGACATTGTCAACTATCAACCAGTATTTTGACCGGAGTAAATCATTGAATAGTATTGACAATCAATCTATTTACGGGAGTACAAGTACAGTAAGTGAAAATTTTTCTCTTAAAATCTCGATTTTTTTAAAAAAATCTAGAAATTGTTAAGACTAATTTAGTGCTTGATATGCATTCCATTACATTTTACATATATCCTACCTACATTTCAAAACACTACCTTCATTATCCTACCCATTATAATCATATTCATTATAATCCTATCCCTATTCATTATCCCTTTTCCTACATTTACCCTCATACATTAACCATCATTATATATACCATCACATTAATCCTAATAATTTTCTTAAGCATATGGATCAAAAATTAATGGCTTGATATTCAAATTATTGTTGACCTACAAAAAAACAAAGGTTAGTGTCATAATAGAAATTTAACTTTAAAAATGACCATTCTAGGGTCATTTTAAAATTAAATTAAACAATAAAAAGTTGAAAACCTAAGTTACAAGTGCAATATGAAAAAATATATCATGTAATAAGGCTAAGGTATGGAATGAGCGCACAATTCAAATGACAAAACCCAAGTTGAAATGAAAAAACAATGAAATGAAGAACATGAATTATGATGCATATTGATTAAGGTATGGACATGTAAAGCAATGAAGGTGGCTATGAGTGAAGAATGAAATAGCATAGAACGTGGGTTATGGTGACAAGATGTATGCATACACCGTGGAGAAAGTATGTCATGCAAGTCAAAGAAATGAAGCCATGGAGGCATCCGAGTCAAGAGTCTGCACATGAGAAACAGTCAACATAATTTCAAAAACGCAGTGCTATGACAAAAATCAAACCCTGTGCAACTACTAAAGCCTCTGCCATTTAAAACTAGCAGACCTTTGTGTTAGTGCAATTATTGAATCCTTTCACCATCGCGGCCATTACCAGGCTCAGAGAAATGAATTTGACACTTGTTGAGTCAAATTATAGACTTATAATATGCCAATCATAAATTTTCAACCCAAGGTAGGTAAGCTTGTGAGATACTATGCAAAATATATGCAGGCTTATTACTGCAAGTGTTCGTAAATTAACTATTCATACACACATAAACTAATGCCTCTTTCCTGCATCAATACTTAGCAGTAAAGGTTATGGAGTGGACTAAAAAATCCCTCTACAGCTCTTTGTGTTGCTGATATTGACCATGAAAAGATAAATATCAATTACAACAATCAAGAAACCAACTTAGACATCGTAAATCCTAGCTTTGATCAAATGAAATCAACACATTAACATAAGGAACTTAATCATTTAATCAATTAACAAATTGAAATTTAGAAAGAGTACATTAGCTGTATAAAATAATTATTGATGCATAAAAAATAACTAAACACACACACTACACTACAGGAGTTGTGAGAAAAGGGGGCCCTCCCTCACCCACAACCCCTTCAAAACTCGAAGAGATTGCTCAGCAAAGTAGACAGAACATAAGATATTATATTAATCTGAAAGTATACATCCAAGTACAATCTGATATATTGCTTATCAGCGAAAATCCCAATCCAACAACCCCTTACAATATGAAATATATATGATTTTATATAGTCTCGAAAGCCCATATTTGGCTCAAATAAGGAAAATTACTAATCTAAGCTATCAGCCAAAAATACAGGTCCAGATCATCAAAATTAGCTTATGTTGAGTCTAATCCATGACTGAAAGCATGGATTAGACAATTTACATTACATAGCTGAAGTTGCCTCCTCATGTGGTCACGAGAAGAAGTCTGTAGGTTTGGGTTGTTTCAAAAGGAGGTTCAAAGCAGCCAATAGGATAGCCTCCATGTGCGACAAATTTTCCACAAAACCCATGTTCTTGTTGTTGATATTCAACAAGAAGATTCAACACCCATGCCTAGTGCATTAAGCACATGGTTGCATTCAGCTCCTAGTTTCATTAAGCACCTAGACTAGGGTGGGGCCCACAGCGCTATTTTTGGGTGCATGTCTATTTTGGTTATCCCTTAATTAAGATGTACATTAAACTGTAATCTATTCTCAATGTGGACTTGAATGAGTTAACTAAAAGTGATAAATTCAGTTAGCTAGTGGATTTTGAGTTAGAGGTTGTTGGTGAGGCATGTAGAGTAATTATAGTTGTAACAGAGTTCGAAGTGCAATGGTGCATGAGTTGGTGCAAGTTGTAAATCAGTTTAACTCAGTTAAGTGAGTTAAACTTAGTTGTGCTAGTTGTAACTGAAGATACACTAGTGAGAGATCTAGTGAATTAAATATTAATAATTCAAAATCGGTGATCTCACATGCAATTGAGGATTTACTATTATTAGCTGCATGCATGTCAGATCTAGTGGAGACACAGTCGAGTTCTAAGTGAAAAGGAAGTTGGCTATCAGTTGTAGGATTATTGGCTTGCAAACTTGCAACCAAACACCCATGGGAGTGCCCATGATACTTGCACAGTCAAGGCAGGCAAGAATTCCTATCTCTTAGGGATCTTTACTATCAGGGATTGCGCAAGCAAGGCAGGTTGTCTAGAGGTTGAGAATTGGCTATGTGTTGGTCAGTTTTGCATATGACAGTGTGAGATAATTAGCTGAGTACTGGAGGGCTCTTGTGAGAAGAGTTTCGTATGTAATTGTTTCATGATCCATGCTTAATATAAAATAAATATAGTGGGGTTTTTAGCTGTAAACTTTCCTCGGAAAAGTATCTATGTTGTGTGTGGTTGATCTTTCTTCATGTTCATGTGATTAGCGATTGTGTTTTTAATTCCGCAAAAGGTTTGTAGAAGCGATTCAGTATTTAAATTTATTACATTGTTAGATCGGGTGAATCCAAGATATACATGCATGTTTTATCATTTCTACATGGTATCAGAGAACAAGAAATTGCAGAAGTGAAGCAGAAGTTGAGTTTGTGACTGGATAGAATTTGAATTTTTCGAAAGACTTTCTTGGTGCTACATCCGATTCAAGATTGAAATGGCTTTCAATGGCTTGAGGTTAGAGTATTCACTTGAGGGTAGATCGAACTACATTTCTTTGAAGGATATGATGTAGGCAGTACTCGAAGACAATGGGTTGAAGGAATTCATTGACAAAGATGTTCCTAAACCCGATGTTGCAGATGTTGCAAATCTTGATGCATGGCAAAAGAAAGTGGAAAAGGCGGGGAGGATCCTGTTGGAGGGAGTAAGAGACCACATTGTCTCAAGCCTCCATGAGAAATCCACATCATATGAAATGTGGAAGCCTTTGATGGATCTATTCCAAAGCAGCAGTGGCCATAGGAAATTGGTGCTCAAAGATAAACTGAGGAAGATAAAGATGGAAAAGGGCAACACCATTCCAAAATATCTAACAAATTTTGTCCAATGTCAAGATGAACTGGGGAGTATTGGAATAATATTTTCTGATGATGATTTGGTGATATTTTCTCTCCTAGTACTTCCCGATATTTGGCACAGTTATCAAGACTCTATCAATGGAAGGGAAAATTTTCCAAATTGGGAACGAATGTGGTCGGTTTTGGTGCAAGAGGAGTTCAGACAAAACACTAGACATGGATCTTCATCTAAGAATGAGGATGAAGAGGATTGTGCTTTGGCCGCCAAGGTGAGGAAAGGGAAAGGAAATAAATTACATTCAAAATCCGAGTCCAAGAATGGCAAGAAGCAGGACATGTCAAAGGTGAAGTGTTTTCACTGTCATGAGCACGGGCATTTTGCTACTAACTGTCCACAAAAGAAGAAGAACATGAAGGTTTTTGGATCTGCAGCTGGTGAGGCCCTTGCCTCACAATTTGAGCTTTACTTCTCATTGATCGCATTAATGGTTTCTAGTGCATTTGGATCTGTGTGGTATTTCGATAGTGGCACTTCCTTTCACATGACGGGAGATAAGGAACTTTTCAGTGACTTAGAGGAGAAAGATCTCCAGATGCATATTGAAATGGGTGACGACGGACGGTACAGTGCTACCGGGATTGGTACCATTACCTTTCAGAGGGATTCAGGTAAACCATTTCAATTAAAATATGTAATGCATGTACCAGGTCTGAAGAAAAATTTGGTCTCAGTCGCAATGTTGGAGGATAGAGGCTATGATGTTGTTTTTAGTGATGGAAAAGCTTTAATGTGACATAAAACAATGGGACAAGCCAAGAGGATAGGGATTCGATTTAAGAATCTCTACAAGATGGAGGTAGATGGTTGTGTAGCAATGATGGGCAAGGCAGATGAAGTGGTGAGCCGGGATGAGGGTGAATTATGGTGCAGGCGATTGGGCCATCTTCACCATGGAGCCTTGAAAGTCATGCAGCAGATTTCTACTAGTCTTCCCAGGGGTACACTTATGTATTCAAACACATGCAAGGAATGTACTATGGGAAAATATGTAAATTCCACCTTTCATGAGAAGGAAAATCGAGCTTCGGGGATCCTTGAGAGATTTCACAGAGACGTGTGTGGTCCTTTCTTGGTTGCTTCAACAGAAAACCATAAGTACTATGTAATATTTTTTGATGACTTTTTTCATAAGTGTTGGATCTTCTTCATGCAGAAGAAATATCAAACATTCTCTAAGTTTTGTGATTTTAAAGCACTGGTGGAGAAATATTCGGGGAAGCAAGTGAAGGCTCTTGGGAGCAATAATGGTGGAGAATACATCTCTAACGAAGTCAAGAACTTTTGCAACAAAGAAGGAATTCGAAGAGAACTCATAGTGCCTCATAACCCACAACAGAATTGGGTTGTGGAGAGGAAGAACAGAACTATTGTGGGTGCTTCACGAGCGATGTTGCATGATCAAGGCCTACCGATGCATCTGTGGGCGGAAGCATGCAATACAACGGTACATGTGCAAAGTCATTGTCCTCATAGAGTACTTCGCATGAGTACACCTGAAGAGGCTTTCACTGGTAAGAGACCTAATGTTTCACACTTTAATATTTTTGGTTCATTTGTTTATGTGCATGTGACTAAGGATGGTAGGAAGAAGCTAGAACTTACTGTTGAGGTTGGGATTTTTTTGGGGTACATTGAAACACCCCATAATTATCGTGTGTATTTTTCAAACATCATAATGACTGTTGTGCGATGAGATATCAAATTTTATGAGGAGAAATCGATGTCGTTGTCCCTTGAGAGGGAGTTGGACTTGGATGCAAAGGAGGAACTGCTTGTTCCTAAGGATGAGTCTCAAGATGTGGATCAACCACATAAGGAGGTTCATGGAGTGGAGGAAAACACTCATGCAGAGCCATCCATCATAAATGGTAGAAGGTGCACCACAGAAGATGATAGGCTGAGACTTGATGTTGCACAGAATGTAGGAGCCCCTACTTCACAGCGCAGACAAAGACCGTCTCCTGACCAATTCATTGGATACATGGCTCTTATGAGAAAATGTATTGTGACTAAACCATATTTCTTTTAGGAATCAGTGCATCAGCAAACTTTGGTTGATGCAATGGTGGAGGAGTATGACTCCATTGTCAAAAACAATGCATGGGAGATAGTCCCAAGACCGATCGAAAAATCAGTGGTTGGATCGAGATCGATCTACAAGGTAAAGCAAGCTACTGGTGGGAGTGTGGAGAAATATAAGGCCATATTTGTGGCTCGGGGATTCTCACAAGTCGAGGGGATAGATTATGATGAGACTTTTGCACATTTTGCAAGGTACTCTTCCATAAGATCCATCCTTGCACTCTCAGCGCAGATCGGCTGGCGCATTCATCATATGGATGTGAAAACTGTGTTTCTCAATGGGATCATTGAGTAAGAGGTGTACATAGAGTAGCTTGAAGGTTTCAAAATATTCAACAGTGAGTCGCATGTGTGCAAACTAAAAAGAGCATTGTATGGGCTGAAGCAAGCACCCTATGCTTGGTACACTCAAATAGAAAGCTATTTCACTAGACTAGGCTTCACCAAAAGTGAAGCAAATGAAAACATGTACTAGATTATGGTTGAGTGTAAGCTATTGATCATTGTTATTTATTTTGATGTTCTAATTTTTACTTGTGATGAGCATATGATACACTCATGTAAGGAGGATCTTGCAAGGGAGTTCGAAATCAAGGACATGGGACTCCTTCATTATTTCCTTGGATTGGAAATATGGCAGCGGGATAGTGAATTTTTTGTGTCTCAAGGCAAGTATGCAAAGGAGATATTGGGTAAATTTAACATAGAGAATTGTAAACCCATGGATACTCCTCTTCCAGGAAATTGGAGGAAAGAGGATGCTACTTCTAGAGAGGTAGTGGATGCTACTGTCTACCGAAAGTTAGTGGGTTCGCTAATGTATTTGGTGAACACGAGACCAGACATTTGCTCCGTAGTTAACTAGTTGATTCAAGCTATGGTTAAGCCTACCAAGCTCTTATGGAAGGCAGGGAAGCAAGTCCTGAGATACCTGAGGGGCACATCATCGTATGGTCTATGGTAATGACGGATGGATGGAGTGAAGTTTCATGACTTCATGGATGCAGATTGGGATGGCAGTCCATCAAACAGAAAGAGCACATCAGGAGGGATCTTTAACATTGGATCGATAACATTTTCCTAGTACAGGAGGAAGAAACAATCCATGGCACTTAGTTCAGCGGAATCGGAATACATGGTAGCAAGCCAAGCTGCATGTGAGGCTATCTGGATGAGAAAGATCTTGGTTGGTTTGTTTGGTTCTCAGATGGATCCAACAGTGAATCATTGTGATAATCAGAGTTGCATTAAAATCTCAATTAATCATGTGTTTCATGATAGGTCCAAGCATGTAGATATCTGGTACCATCAGCTCAGATATTTTGTGCAGTTAAGGATCATGTTGCTTCAGTACATTCCTACGAAAGATCAGGACACAGATATTCTAACAAAGGTGCTCACCAGGAGCAAATTCGAATACCATAGAGACAGGATCAGGGTGAAGGATAATCCCTTTCTTGTTGAGAGGAATTGTTGAGATTCAAAAAGAAGATTCAACACCCACGCCTACTGCATTAAGCACGTGTTTTCATTCATCACCTGGTTGCATTAATCACCCAAACTAGGGTGGGGCCCACAGTGCTATTTTTGGGTGCATGTCTATTTTGATTATCCCTTAATTAAGATGGACATTAAACTGTATTCTTTTCTCAATTTGGACTTGAATGAGTTAACTGAAAGTGATAAATTCAGTCAGCTAGTGGATTTCGAGTTAGAGGTTGTTGGTGAGGCATGCAGAGTAAGTATAGTTGTAACAGAGTTCAAAGTGCAATGGTGCATGAGTTGGTGCAAGTTGTAAATCGATTTAACTCAGTTAAGTGAGTTATACTCAGTTGTGCTAGTTGTAACTAAAGATACACTAGTGAGAGAACTAGTGAATTAAATATTAATTAATTCACAATCAGTGATCTCACATGCAACTAAGGATTTACTATTATTAGTTGAATGCATGTCAGATCTGGTGGAGACCCAGCTGAGTTCTAGGTGAAAGGGAAGTTGACTATTAGTTGTAGGATTATTGGCTTGCACACTTGCAACCAAACACCCATGGGAGTTCCCATGATACTTACGCAGTCAAGGCGGGCAAGAATTCCTATATTTTAGGGATCTTTACCATTAGGGATTTCGCAAACAAGGTAGGTTTTCTGGAGGCTGAGAATTGGCTATGTGTTGGTCAGTATTGCATATGATAGTGTGAGACAATTAGCTGAATACTGGAGGGCTCTTATGAGGAGAGTTTTGTATGTAACTGTTTCATGATCCATGCTCAATATAAAATAGAATATAGTGGGGTTTTTAGCTGTAAGCTTTCCCTAGGAAATTATCTGTGTTGTGTGTGATTGATCTTTCTTCATGTTCATGTGATTGGCGATTGTGTTTTTAATTCCGAAAAAGATTTGTAGAAGCGATTCAGTATTTAACTTTAGTACATTTTTAGATCGTTTGAATCGAAGATATACATGCATGTTGTATAATTTCTACACTTGATTGATCTGGAAATAATTAGAACATAGTCAACTGCCAATTTCATTGCAGGAAATCAGGACGGTTGTAGGAAATCGGTGTCTAAAGGAATTTCAGAGCTTCTGCAGGAAATGTGGCCGCATGAGCTTTCTTCAGGAATTTGTGAAGCTGTTTCGAATCAAAGAAAATCTGCACATGATTTCTAGATCAGTTGGAGTGGTAATTCAATAAAGATATAGCTATATCAAATAATACTTCAAGTTCAAGGAAAAATGACACTTATTATGTTAATTTGACATACCTTAAGCTTATAGTACCTTTTTAGCCAAAACTAAAAAATATAACCGAACTAAGCATAATTAGGGGTGGAAGGAGTTCAAAAATAGGGGAGGTAAGGCATGGAAAAGGTGTCAAAAATAGGCAAAATTGAGACTTAACATCTCCCCCACAACAAAATTCTTGCATATCCCTATGCAAGCAAAAATGTGGCAGCCTCTGAAATAGAGAGTCAGTTTTTCTCCTGGGCCGCAGCTACTGCAACCAGATGATCCGACTGGGCCCGACTAGACTCCACCTAAATTTTACCCCTATATATTTCGTTCTTCTTCTTCAGATGGTATATCTGAGCCTGCTTATTTTTCATAATGTGGGTCACTTTCTCATGCCACTCCTCATGTTCTTTCTGCATTCTGAGGTTTTTCTCTTTCAAGGCTGTGTTTTCCTCCCTTAAGGCCTGCTCTGAAATAGTGAGCTCTTTAATGGTATCTT
Organism: Pinus albicaulis; assembly: GCA_034641835.2. NCBI lineage: Eukaryota > Viridiplantae > Streptophyta > Pinopsida > Pinales > Pinaceae > Pinus > Pinus albicaulis. Next base: position 452,833,695 of record CM076573.1, read on the forward strand.
CCAATGCCTTTCAAGACCGCTTCCTCTGGGGAGTTACTTCCCCCTCATGATTTCCTTAGGAATATTGGGGCACATTAAGGTCCACTTTCCCTTGCTGCTCTTCCATGGTTTCATTTTTGCTTTCCTGTAGTGAAGGACCCTGGAAGGACATAGTGTCCTTGTCAATGACTGTGGTTAGTTCCACCTTCTCCTTTCCCTTGGCCAGACCATGGGACTTTCCTTTCTTTTTATGAGACTTTCTGGGTGTTGTTCCCCCTTTCATCATGTCCTTAATAGCCAGCTTAGCAGCCTGGCTCCTTGTAAATATTTTTGCGAGGGTAGAAGGTCCCTTTTGTTGGGAACCTTTTGCAGTGGTTTCCCCAATCACCATCACTTCTTCATCCCCGTCATCCTCTTTTATTTGTGGTCCACGGTTTCGTGGATTCTTCGTAGGCTTCACTGTTGGATTTTCCTCCTTGAGCCCTGAGGAGTCAGATTCTTCATCTTCTACGAAATGGTTCTCAGCTAGAAAGTCCTCCCATGTCTTCTTCTTTTTCTGTAGGACCTCCATCAGGATGATTTTCACCAGCCCGTGGTGATAGAGGTTTTCCTCTATATGGGTGAATCTTTCTTTCATGGTCATGGACATTTTTGTCAAATACTTCTTCAAATAGTATGGCAAATTTAGGGGTTGATCTCAAAACTGTCCGATAAGCCGAATGTAAAATAGAAATGTGAGGCCAAAGAGAGCTTTTCATGTTATATACTTCTGCAGGAAGAATAGTAGGTGACAATAATTCCTTCTCAAAAACTCTTCTAGAATCCCCTTGCTCCAGTCAGGGTTTGAATGATCCTTCTGAAGGAAAGACACGCAAATTCCCATGTTTAAGCGTCGGTTCTTAAACCATCGTTCCCCATCCTCTGGAATTTCACATGCCCGTGCCACCAGGTCCTCTAATAACCTAAATTTAACATTTTTGACCTACGCTTTATCACCATTTAGGTTCAAGGAAAATGACTTTGCAACTTCGGAGTTATGGCCACTGAACTTCTAAAAGAAGGGCAACCATCCTTATTTTTCCATCCTCTCTTTACTATGAGGGTCGACTTCCAACAGCGCGAGGCTCTATGGCTCAAATCTAACAGGGGATCATATTTTGGACATGGTGAAGGAGGAAATGGATAGAGCGGATGAGAAAGGAAAGGACACAATGAATGCGGCTCACAGGAATGCAAATGGGAGAAAAAAATGAACACAGTTTACGGGAATACAGACCGAGACCTTTGCAACGGATTTCTTGACAAAGAAAGGGATTAAATTGGAAAGATCGAAAAGCACAGTGATTTTCAAAAGGTAGGTCATGATCATGATTGCCATCATGATCCGACCTGCAGGACGGACCTCGTAAATACAACCACCGTGATGTCAGAATCATGATGACAGGTCATGGAATTTATGCTGCAACGGCTTACAGCCGCGTTTTTCCACAAGGGTTACCATAGCCTAAGTCATGCAATTTTTAAAAAAATTAAAGCGTCATTATACCTTACCTCAAGCATCTTATCACCGGTTGTACCTTACCAAGCTTACCTCCAACGGTCCAGTCCTTAATGATGTTGCTTTTCCTTGCAATGATAACTTACTAACATTACATCAGACACATGATCACATAATTCATGACTTTGATCAATAATGATTGTCAGTAATATATCAAATGATTTAAACTAATGTTATGTCTATACTTTTGTCTTTCAAGAAACCAAGGCGTTGCTGCATGAAATTAAATTGTGCATGTCAAATGTTTTGTGGGAATTAAATGTGACTGTTGAACATTCTGCAGGAATTGAAACTGTGTTTGTCGAACCTTCTGCAGGAATTGAAGTAATTGTTGAAAATTCTTCAGGAATTGAATTAATTGTTGAACATTCTGTGGGAATTGAAGTAATTGTTCAACATTCTGCAGGAATTGAAACTGTGTCTGTTGAACCTTCTGCAGGAAACCGTTCTCTCCACCATTTATGTACAGTCCAGCCATTGAGGTTAATTGTTAACCAATGCGAGGCCCATCACCATTAATGAGAGTGAGGACCAAGGTACCATGATGCATCCTATCAGGTGTGAATTTATGAGCTATTTTCAAACCCCTTGTAGGATCCAGTAGTAAAGGAGCCATAATTTTTCTCCATTGTTCCTGGCAAGATAGCCTGTCATTAGGGCATACAAGCTTCAAGGCATCACAAGGCTCTAATCCTGCACCCAGATAAATTGTTGATGTTGATGGGCTAACATTGTTGGAAGGAGGGCCTTAAGAAATCCCACATCATTCCAACACGAGGAATCCACATATTAACTGAAAAATAAATTTTATTGAGAGGATTCCAAAGTATCTACTAACCTGTGTTTTTGATGAGCCCAGTGGTAGTCCATGCTCGCCAGATTTCAGTTTTAGAGAGTTTGAAATACTAAAAAAGAAGACTCCAGGGGGGTACTTTTCCGTAATTAGTCCATTGGACCCTGAAAAAGGAATAAACATATACCCAATAGACATTCCTCTCATGGTATACTGGGCATGATGCGAAACAAAGTGAGCTCATTGTATCAGCAGGAAAGTCAGGAAGAGATAGTGGAAGGAATAATCCCTTCCCTTACCAGCTCCAACTCTTTCTTCTTCACAATTTCTTCCACAAATTCCTCCTTAGATTGGGGTTTTTGATATAGCTTGAGTCAGTGCCCATTCACCAAGAAGGTAATGTTCCCATCATCAATATTTTTAATTTGAACAGATCCATTATCAAAATCTTTCTCAATCTCATAGGGGCCTAGCCAATGTGTGTTGAATTTGATGCTATGAAGAGAGCTCCCAATGAATCAGTGCAAGACTACAGCACTAGATATAATAGTGTTTACAATTCAATTCCTGCAAATATAAAATCCACTCCTGACTCTGTCTTGCTCAAATTCCCAGATGGATTTGACACTGACACGACATATCAGTTAAGAGAAATAAATGCATAAACATTAGAAAGAATGCAAACAGATGTTGTAGGTGTAGAAGTAAACATTCTAAAAGAAAGATTGAGAAATGGGAGGAGAGTAACCATGAAAGAAGAAGCCTCTAGTTCAGACACAAAAATAGATATGTTAGCTAACACTTTAGAGATAATGATGGATAGATTAGATAACATAGAAAGAAGATCTCAATGGGATAATCAGCAGCAAATTAGAAATCCCAATTTTAGGAAAAACATAGATTCAGGAAAATAAAAATAATCAGTCTCAGACCAAATAATAAGACCTCCATTTCAAGAGAACTATGCTGAGAGTTCTCAAAACAATGTTGAGGATGAGGATACCATAAATTTAATGGGAACAGATGACAATAACACTATCTTTCTCACACAAGAAGATCAAGATTTATTTGAACTACAACAACTCCAATTAGATTCAGGGGAATCCTTCGATTATAAGCAAGGCTATGATTTTGCCATAAAAAAATTCCACAAGAAATATAACCTTAGGAGTAAGAAAAATATTGAAACTTCTACTAAGAAAACAACACAAATTGAAAATAAGAAAAAATTAGAAGTCCCAACAACAAAAGTTCTGCAAATTCTCCCTAGGGAAAATAGGAAAAACTCTAGTTCTTCCCAAAAAGTTTCCAACCCTAAAATTTCACCAAGCCCTAATATTGTTGACATAACAAATGAATTTTCTCAAGCTATAAAAGATTTACAAAAATCTGCTGCTGCAAAAGCATCTGATTCTACTAAAACAACAAACTTAGATCCTAAAACATCCACTGCTGATCCAAAATCAGTAGATCCAAAAGCTGCTACTGCAAAAACAGCTTCTTACAATTATAAATCTGAAAAAGCATCTACTGCTTCACAAACCATCCCTGAAAAGAAAACAAAATCAGTAAAACACACAAAACTCAAACTGAAAATGAAAACATAACTGTAGAAAAACAAGATAAACCAACACAAACTACAGTTACTAAAGAAGAGTTAATTCAAATAAGTAAATCTCAAACTTATTCAACATACAAACTGAAATTGCAAAGTTAAAAATACCAATTCCTTTAACAGAATTGATAAAACATGATTTGTATAAATCAACCATCATTGAAACATTAAACATAAATGATGGAGAAGACTGCATAAACTTGAATGATGATCAACTAGAGTTGATATTTTGCCCAAATGTAAATGGAAAGCATCAAGATGGATCAGTTCCTCCATTTTACATCATTTTAACCATTCATCATCAAATCTTACACAACACAATGTTAGATTCAGGAGCTTCACATAATCTAATGCCCAAATCTATAATGGAAACCCTAAACTTAGACATTACAAGGCCTTACAAGGATTTATTTTCATTTGATTCAAGAAAAGTAAAATGCTTAGGATTAATCAAATATTTATGTGTAACACTAGTTCAAGAGTATACTTATGGACATTATAGTAGCTAATATCCCATCCAAATATGGAATTTTATTATCACTCTCATGGGGAGAAAAGTTATAGGGATCTCTACAATTGGACATGTCTTATGCTACTATATCAGTTTTTGGTCAACCTAAAAAGTTATATAGGGAAACATTAATGAAATATATGGTAAGTAATGTAGCAAGATCAATAAATTACCCAATTTATGCTACACCTACTGACCTAGATTCATTTATCCTATGTAACGTTGAAACTGATAATGAAATCAAAACTGAACTAAAGGAAGAAAAGAAAACACAAAACAATGATAATATATTTCATGAACCTTTATGGAATTTAGACTTTGATGACTTAGTAAATAAGTTAGGAGAAGGAGTAGGAGTATGGATAACCAATATAGAGAAAATTCATGTAGAAGGCCATTCTTTTAGACTAAATTTCAAATGCACAAACAATATGGCTGAGTATGAAGCCCTCATTTTAGGACTCCAAATAATCAGAAATTTAGGAGGTAAAAGAATAGAAATAATGGGAGACTCAGAGTTGATTGTAAACCAAATTAAAGGTGAATATTATTTTTACAATCCTATATTAGGTCGATATAGAGAGATTGTACTAGATTTGATTGATGATTTATTGGAATGTAATTTCTCTGCAATACCAAGAAGGAAAAATTTACAAGCACATTCCTTGGCAACCTTTGCTAGCACTTTTAATTTACCTTTTCATCCCAATCATATGTATACAGCAGAAGTAAAACACAGACCAATAATCCCAGACAACCTCAAGTATTGGAAAATTTTTCACAAGATCAGCAAATTTATAATTTTATGAATACTGAAGGTGAATTTCAGAACTATAAGATAGACACTGATTGTACCATAGACCAAGATTTAGACAGTAACATTGATTTGAATAATGTAGATGTAAATAAATTAAAGTTTTCTAGACCAACTAAATTCAATCAATCAGATATAGATAAATTAGAGAGAGTAGAAATTGATGAGATAATTTATGAAGAATCTGATATATTAAATCTCAAAGACAATTTATTACCAAAAGGTTTAACTCCATTAGAATATTTATTTGACTCAAATGATGTTTCTAGAAAACCCAAAATGGAGCCACTTAGATCTGACATTGAAGAATGCAACATAGGCACAGAACTGAAACCCAAAATGATAAAACTTTCCAAAGCCTTACCTCAATAGGAAAAGGAAAAATATATAGCTCTTTTTAAGGAATTCCAAGATGTTTTTTCTTGCAGTTACGAGGACCTTAAATCCTATGATACCAACATAATTCCTGTAAAAGAAGATCAAAAGCCTTTTAGACAAAATTTAAGGAGAATTAACCCTGTTTTGATGCCCTTAATAGAAAAAGAAGTGAAAATAATATATGATGCACAGATAATTGCACCACTCAGATATTCTGATTGGGTTTCTAACCTAGTTCCAACCAGGAAGAAAACAAGAGAGATTAGATTATGTGTTGACTTTAGGAATCTAAACAAAGTATCCTTAAAAGATAATTATCCTTTACCAAAAATGGATCATATTTTACAAAGGGTAGTTGGATCTTCTAGGATTTCTCTTTTAGATGGATTTTCAGGATACAACCAGATTTTAGTCCAACCAGAGGATCAAGCCAAAACAACTTTTACTACTCCTTGGGGCACTTTTATGTATGTAAAAATTCCCTTTGGTTTAATGAATGTAGGGGCAACCTTTCAAAGAGCTATGGATATAGCCCTTTCAAAGGAAATTCATGAATTCTTGGTAATTTACTTAGATGACATAACTGTATTTTATAAGACTAATTATGAACACTTAGATCATCTTAGACAAGTCTTTATAAAATGAAGAAATTTTGGCATCTCATTAAATCCTAAGAAAACCTTATTTGAATTAGAAGAAGGCAAGTTACTAGGACACATAATTTATAAGGAAGGAATTAGAATAGATCCTGTAAGAATAGAAGCAATTCTTAACATCAATCTACCAAGAAACATAAAAGAGTTACAAGCCTTTCTAGGTAAGATTAATTTTTTAAGAAGATTCATATCCAATTTAGCTGAGATAATTAGAGAACTAAATAAAATGCTTAAAAATGATTCAGTTCTTAAATCTTGAGGCCAAAAAATATTTTGAATCCATCAAACAGGCCTTAACCAAAACCCCAGTCCTTATAAGTCCTTATTTCAAAAAGGATTTCTTCATTTTTTCATTTGCTTCAGAACATACCATTGCTGCAGTTTTACTGCAAAAAAATGAGCAAGGTTATGAACAGCCCATAGCCTTCTTTAGCAGAACACTTACAGATGCATATTTGAAGTACAATATTATGGAAAAACAAGCCTTAGCTTTGGTAAAGGCCATTAAATACTTCAGAGTTTACATTCTCTATTCTCACATTATTGCCTATGTCCCAAATGTTGTTGTAAAAGACATTCTTACTCAGGATGGTCCTAATGGAAGAATAGGAAAGTAGATTGCCACAATCTTAGAATATGACATAGAGATAAAACCCACAAATTTGATAAAAGGTCAAGGTTTAGCCAGAATTATGGCTGAATCAAATTTCATGCCCTAGACATAAATTTTATTTCCCAATTAGATGATCAGGAAAAGATGGCGACTCCAGAGATCAGTGAAGCCTTTTCAGACTCACCATGGTATGTAGATATTATATTTGTATTGCTAAAATTACAAGCTCTTCCTGGTTTATCAAGAACAAAAGCTAGATTCCTAAAGCTTAAGGCAGTAAGATTTTGTATTTTAGACAATGTACTTTTTTGGAAAGATCAAAGTGGGATTTTATTAAATTTTTTGTTAAAAGAAGAAGCTAACAAAGTATTACAAGAATTTCATGCAGGTGACTGTGGAGGACATCTATACTGGAAAACTACTGCAGACAAGATTATAAGAGCTGGTTTTTACTGGCCTACCTTGTTTGCAGATATCAAAAAATATGTGACCTCCTGTCATAAGTGCCAAATATTTGAGGGTAACAAAAAGTTGTTACCCCTGCCCTTAAAGCCCATCTCTACAGAAATTTCATTTCAACAATGGGGTCTTGACTTCATTGGAGAAATTCACCCCCCATCATCAGTCCAACATAAGTGGATTCTGACAGCCACTGACTATTTTACCAAGTGGATTGAAGCCATACCCTTTAGGCAAGCCACAGATACTACCATATTCTCCTTCCTAGAAAGTAACATTATTTCAAGATTTGGATGTCCCTAAAAGATAATTATTGATAATGCAACAACATTCAAATATAAGAAAATGATTGAATTTTGCCATAAATACCATATTACCCTAGGTCATTCTACTGCATATTACCCTCAAGGTAATGGCCTAGCTGAATCTTCAAATAAAATCCTTGTAAACATCATCAAAAAGTTACTAGAAGATAACAAAAAGACTTGGAATAAGAAGTTAGTCAATGACTTATGGGCAAATAGACTTACAACTAAAAAATCTATTGGTACATCCCCTTACCAACTTGTCTATGGAATGGATGTTGTTTTTCCATCCTCCTTAGGAGTACCAGTGATGAAGATTATCCAAGAGTTACAAGTTGAAACAAATGACATTCAAAGTAGGATCAATCAAACTATTCACTTGCAACAAATAGGGGAAGAAGTTTATATCAAGCCTCAAATTATCCAGGATAAGATAAAGAAATTTTTTTATAAAAATACAAAAGAAGATGATTTTTACATTGGAGATAAAGTGTTAAAATGGGATTCAAGAAGAGAGGACAAAGGTAAACATTGAAAAATTGATTTTCTATGGAGAGGACCTTTTGTGATTTATGGATATAGAGGTAATAATGCTTTCTACTTGAAAGAAATGGATGGATCAGTTATGTTATATGGACAAGTAAATGGCAGAATGTTGAAGCACCACTACTCTCCTGAGTTAACAAATAGTTAGTTTCATTTACTTTGATCGTTGTACATATACATTGAAAATTTTAGGTTAAATTGGATGTTTTCTTAACAAAGTTGAAGCGCAGAGAAAATGCCCTAAGTTTTGAGAGGTAAAATATCATAAGTATGAATAATTGTAGAGATCAGAAAGATACTTACAGGGTCATCATAGTCAAAATTAAAAGGCTACTACTCTTAAAGTTCTTGACATTTCACCAGGAAATGCCATCCCCATGTGGAGCCACTGTTAGGGTCCTATAATAATAGGGTTCATAATTTTTGAATTGACTTTGATAGTCTTGTAAATATGTACATACCTTGCTTTCTGCAAGTTGTTTTCCCATATTTTGAAATATGAAAAAATAAATAAAAAATGAAAAGAGGGTAAAAGTCCTAAGAGAAAGATCAAAAGACTTAGAAAAAGATAGACCCCAAAAGAAAAAAGAGATAAAAATAAGACCTGAAAGTGAGCAAGTTAAAATTCCACTACTATTTACTTTACTGCAAGAATAATGATTATGTGCAGATTGTCAATAAATGCCATAATCCATGATTAGTTAAACAGTTTAATATTAACTTTTCATGCTTTGAATTTCATGTTTTAGATAGAGAATAAAGATATTTCAAACAATTTAAACTTGACAAATCAGTAGATAATATGGAGAATAAAATGAGGAGCTCAGAAGTTTAATTTGAGCCCTCAGATGAAATAAGGTTAGACTTAGATAGCTTTTTATGCTTTGAAAGAAAATTGGTTTAGGGTTGCAAGCCTAAATGCACCAATGAAAATGAAGTAAAAAATGTTAGAAATAATCATGGGTAGGTAGAAAGTTGTTGTGCAAGCATGTAATAAAGCATCATCGGGCAAAAAGCACTAATTTCTCCTCCCCTACAATTATTCAGTATTCTAAACTATCATTTAAAAAAGGCTCAGAGGATTTCTCTGACTTTTGTTGGGACCGGACCTAAGGCTCGATGACTGATTGGTTAAAAATAATGAATTCCTACATAAAACCCATATTCATCAGCATTTATCCTTCATTCATAATCAGAATCCCTTTTTCCTAAGTAAAAACCCATTTTTTACTTAGTAAAAGTAAAACCCTAAATAACTATTTTCATTTCCTTTCAAAAAAGAAATGCTTTATTTTACACTTTACTTAGTGTTAAAATATGTATTTTATTCATTATATACATTATCCCTTTATTTCATATTAACTTTTAACTTATTTATTAAATCCCTAAACTACGCCCTCCTGTATAGTATTAAACCCTTTATATTTAAAATAACCCACAAACCCAATATTTAAAGTTTTAACCAATGTTTAAATACCCCACGTGATGGAATAAAACTCGCCCTTATCCCATTGGTTTAAAACATGTCGTTAAAATATTCCCCGCTCCCTATAGTTATTAAACAAACTGTCAAATGTTTAAAAACTATATAATAAGACTCATGCCTGTGTATTAATTAAACATTGTGAAATGTTTTGATTTACGCATATACTACATTACACCCGCCGCATATTATAAACCTAAGGTTTTAACTTTATTAAATACATATTTATAAAGTTAAACAAATCGCCCCTTCGCATTGATAAACCTGGCCCCACTACCAAACCCAGAGCATCTTCCAGATTAGATCTCAATCGTTCGCATGAATCCTTCATGATCCAACGGTAGAGAATCCATATCGCATTTTAAGTTGCGCCATGTTAACATTTCCATTTCCACACGAAATGGGTGGTATTTGACTTTCTCCCTCCTCCACGTGGTTCCTTCTTACTAGATCGCGTTCATTTCCTCCAAAACAGCTTACCACCTATAGCGAACACGATAACCACTCATGGTTTTATACCATTTGAGCATGAAAACCGCCATTTTTTACTTGATCGCCATTTATTGCAGGCGCTTGTTAACCTAATTTGCCTAATAAACATTGGAAATGCATTGATTTCCTCTCTTTCTGCGTGTAATTACTATATAAGCTATTTTTGTCTTTGAAACAAGCATTTTCCACCATTTCATGCCAAAAACCTGCAAATTCCTGCCTGTACCTATTGAAGATTTGCAAGGAGATTTGGGATTGCTCCAGAGATCGAAAAGACACCATTAAAATTGTTCAAAACCTTCAGATACGTTCTCAAAAACTAGTACCTGTGTATAACAGGTATTCCTCCAGCAATTAAGCCTATTTTGATTTGAAAATACTTTAAAAAGAAATAAATTACATTCAAAGTTCGAATCCACCCAAACAAGCCTATTAAAATATCCAGAAAATAGGCCAAACCCTGTCAAAATTTCTAAAAAAACCGTTTATGTTGTCCATTGTTTAAAACTCCAAATTGAGCCCAGAAACCCTCTGAAGATAGCCTAAGCCTTTGTGCCTAATATCAAAGGAATTTTTACCCAATCACTCATTGAAAAATCCCAGGAAACCCCTATTGATTGTTTCTAAACTAGTAAAAGTCTGTAAAGTCTTATTGAGAGTCCAACATTGAAAGAAAAACCCAAGGAAAGACCATATTTTCATATTTTCATCAAATAAATCCTTGTCACAGTAAAAATAATTCTGAAAACTGTTTAATCTTGCAGAAGTAGACAGAAAAGCCTAAAAGCAAAGTTTTGTAGTCCAAAAAGCTCCAAAATGCCTAAACCTACTCTAACTACATCTTCCAAAACTGTTATCATTATAAATCCTCTGCAACCTCCAGTTGTAGACATTGAGCATACCGCATTAGCAGATATTGACTATAAGATAGCAGACCCTATTGTAGAATTCAATTTGTTGGAACGTCACAACTGGAGCTATGAAAAATATTTGGATAATGTTGAAGAAATTAAAATTTTGGAATCACACTTGCCCAAATATGTTGTTCCAATTAACCACTCATGCCTAGAAGTCATTATGTTATGCCATCATCATTATATACTTGAGAAAAGAGCAATAGTCAATGCCAATAAAGAAGTACTTTTTACCATTACTGTTGAATCCATTAATCAAATGTTACAGCTTAAACTTGATCCTCAAGTAGTTCCTCTGTCCATTGAAGCACTTACCAAGTTTTATATTGGCCTTGACTTCCCTAGAAGATTCCAAATCTTCCAAATATTCATGCCCTTGCATGTAGAAATTCCTAAAATTAATCCTCCATATTCCACTTCAAAATTTCCAGAGGGTTCTAGACATGTCATCTCCATGCTCTCTTTCATCCTAGGGTACTTTATTGATGAACATACAGATGAATCCATTTTAGGTTTCGTATCCACTTTCACACCAGGACAACTTCCATCTGTTATCTTGATTATGGTGGGTATATTGCTGATAATATTCATGACCAATTGGTCAAACTACTAATTGAAGGAGTGTTTAGATACACATCCTTCCTTTTCCACATGTTCTTGTATTTTCAAGCAGATAATTTTCCATTAACCCTTAAAAAGCTTGATGTAGAAGGGAATCCTCTTTCAATTATTTTATGGACCTCTTTGATCAGGAAAGAGTCCACATAGTTCACATATGCAGAGTTTTCATATTTCTTCATCCATCCATTGATTAAAATGTTAACAAATACTGAACAGCCAAGGATAAATGATGAGATGAAAAATATTTTACAGTTGTCATAGAAAACCAAAACTGGTGATTGGTACTTGTATGAAAATCACACTGAGATTAGAGTGTTTGGATCCAATTTCACTAGAAAATTTGGCGGAAATTCCGACGGCCAATTCGTTGCTATTCCGACACATAGTCGTCGCAAGAGCGACAGTTCGAGGGCAGGAAAAACGTGGTTTACCATACCGTCGTAGTTGCGACGCAATTAAAAAGTGTCGCACTATCAACACTTTTTCCATCGCTTCCAAACAAACATCACTCTTCCGACGTTTCCCAATCCATCGCATTTCCGACCTTTGTAAACTGTCGCACTTCCGACGAAATGTGGTCCAACGTTTTGAACGTCGCTCTTTCGACGTCTGTAAACTGTCACAATTACGACGAAATGTGGTCCGACGTTTTGAACGTCGCTCTTCCGACGTGTTTATACTGTCGCTCTTCCGACGTTTCTAATCTGTCGCAATTCCAACACTTACAAGGCATCGGTATAGCGACGGCAGGTTCAATTTAAAAAAAAAAAAAAAACTTTAAAAGAGTAAAAACGTTGTTTTGAATATATTATATGAAGTAAAACAGTCCATGAAGTCATTACATTTTCACATCTGAAGATTGGAACCCAAATATCCATCCAGAAAAGTGGAAGTCCCACCCCAGACAATGATAGAAAAATACCCCATGTCACACACAGGGACATGATATAAAACCCAGTAACGGTCCACATGGAGATTATCGACAAATCTGAGAAAGCATCCAAATATGCCCGAGGCATCTATAAGAAAGTGAAATAGTAGTATGTAGAATAGTAAAACAACATATAGAGTACCGACGTCCATTGTTCCAAATACAAATTAAAGTACCCAAAATCCTTGAACAGAGAAAAACGCTAATCATGTGAGGAGTGTGATATGTCCAAAATATAAAAAGACCGTCAGACCATATCAATAAACCAGCAACATAGACCAGCATCGCTAGTTTTGAAGGCAGAGTGATAAACATTAATCATTTTTTTTTTCACAAGAGAAAAAACGATGTTTTCAATATATTGTATGAAGTAAAACAGTCCATGAAGTCATTACATTTTCACATCTCAAGATTGGAACCCAAATATCCATCCAGAAAAGTGGAAGTCCCACGCCAGACAATGATAGAAAAATACCCCATGTCACATACAGCGACTTGATATAAAACCCAGTAACGGTCCACATGGAGATTATCGACAATCTGAGAAAGCATCCAAATATGCCCAAGGCATCTATAAGAAAGTGAAATAGCAGTATGTAGAATAGTAAAGCAACAGATAAAGTACCGACGTCCATTGTTCCAAATACAAATTAAAGTACCCAAAATCCTTGAACAGAGAAAAACGCTAATCATGTGAGGAGTGTGATATGTCCCAAATATAAAAATACCATGAGACCATATCAATAAACCAGCAACATAGACCAGCATCGCTAGTTTTGAAGGCAAAGTGATAAACATTAATAATTTTTTTTTCACAAGAGAAAAAACATTGTTTTGAATATATTATATGAAGTAAAACAGTGCATGAAGTCATTACATTTTCACATCTGAAGATTGGAACCCAAATATCCATCCAGAAATGTGGAAGTCCCACCCCAGACAGTGATAGAAAAATACCCCATGTCACATACAGGGACTTGATATAAAACCAGTAATGGTACACATGGATATTATCGACAATCTGAGAAAGCATCCAAATATGCCCGAGGCATCTATAAGAAAGTGAAATAGCAGTATGTAGAATAGTAAAGCAATAGATAGAGTACTGACGTCCATTGTTCCAAATACGAATATGTCCCAAATATAAAAATACCATGAGACCATATCAATAAACCAGCAACATAGACCAGCATCGCTAGTTTTGAAGGCAGAGTGATAAACATTAATCATTTTTTTTCATAAGAGAAAAAATGTTGTTTTGAATATATTATATGAAGTAAAACAGTCCATGAAGTCATTACATTTTCACATCTGAAGATTGGAACCCAAATATCCATCCAGAAAAGTGGAAGTCCCACCCCAGACAGTGATAAAAAAATACCCCATGTCACATACAGGGACTTGATATAAAACCCAGTAACGGTCCACATGGAGATTATCGACAATCTGAGAAAGCATCCAAATATGCCCCAGGCATCTATAAGAAAGTGAAATAGCAGTATGTAGAATAGTAAAGCAACAGATAGAGTACCGACGTCCATTGTTCCAAATACAAATTAAAGTACCCAAAATCCTTGAACAAAGAAAAACGCTAATCATGTGAGGAGTGTGATATGTACAAAATATAAAAATACCATCAGACCATATCAATAAACCAGCAACATAGACCAGCATCGCTAGTTTTGAAGGCAGAGTGATAAACATTAATCATTTTTTTTTTCACAAGAGAAAAAACGTTGTTTTCAATATATTATATGAAGTAAAACAGTCCATGAAAAACGTTGTTTTACAG
>CM076573.1:452848254-453135538 GCA_034641835.2 Pinus albicaulis
TGCTCAGATTAAGATACTAATATTTTTGTTGGATTCCTCTTTCGGAGAGGTGTAAAATCCATATAAAATATATCTTAATCCGATGAGCAGAACATTTATTTTGAATTTATTATTTATAATAAATTATATGTGCAGGTCGGCCTTAATGTTTTGCACCCCCAGCAGATGTGTCACACACCTCAATGATGTATATAAATACAGTCAAACTTGGAGAGCATTTTCACAACAACTCATCACACATCTTCTTCTCTTCTCTGATTTAGTACGAGCCCCTTGGAGGACGATCTCAGCTCACACGTGGGAGGAAGGACGAATCTGTACAGCCAAAAGAAAGGACGAAATCACTGCAGCTAGGGTTTCCAAGGAAGTTTGACCAGCGTTGACTTTGGTCAACGCATGGTCCAAAAGGGCTGAAATTTGTTGGAGACTTCGATTTTAGGAGGCCGTACACATTGGCACAAAAATATAGGTCAAAAGGTTGACCGAACTTGGAGCTGTGTTGACTTTTATGTTGCTGCCCTGCATTGACTTTTCTGGACAGCGTTGACTTTTCTGGAGTTGACTTGTGTTGACTCGGTGACTGATTTGAGGATTGTTGTGACACATTCTGGGTTGGCTGATCAAGGAGACTTTGCTGGTTGAAGCATCCTGTTGACCGCCGTAACGCATCATCACATTCTTCTGTTTCTGGTTTGTCTTCTATAGATCCACTGATATGTTCTATCAACATTTTACTTAACTGTTTGGGTGATTGCTGTAATAATAGTAAAGTTGCATCAAGCATAGAACATCTACAAAAATTTACATGGTATCGGAGCTGAGGTGAAGACAAGCCCTACCTTTAGCAATCACCATCTAAGAAAAATGGGTTCCACAAGTTATGGCTTCAAGGAGAATGACAAGTTGACTAGAAGGGATGACTTCCATGCCTGGAAGATGATATTAGATCTCAAATTGGAAGACCATGATCTCATGGACCATGTACTGGGTAAGATACAAGAACCTCCATCCAATGCTACTACTACTGCTAAAAACAAGTATAAGAAGGGGGAGATCAAAGCAAAGTTGATGATCAGGGAATCCATTCATAAAAGCCTGGTGGCCTACATCTCTGAGCTGGGCACATCCAAAGAGATGTATGATAAATTGATTCTTATGTTCAAGGTAAACAATGTAAACCAAGTACTATTCCTCAAGAATCAATTGAAGAATCTGAAGAAGGGCTGGGATGAGTCTGTTCAAACATACTTTCTGAAATTGACCGAGATCAGGAATAATCTGCTGGCTATTGGGGAGACAATAGTCGATCATGAGATGGTACTCACCGCACTTGGAGGACTCCCATATGAATGGCATGTATTCAACACTACCATTCTCAATAATAGTACAATTCCTAACTTTGACGAGCTACTGTCCAGATGCATGCAAGAGGAGACAAGAATGAAGGAATATGAAAATGACAGAAATGCTGCCTATGCTGCCCATTCTAGAAAGAAGAACTCTGGTGGTCCTAAGAACAAAGGAAGAACAAGGGCCGAAGGAAAGAAGGGAAAGTGTTTCTCTTGTCATAGGCCTGGTCACTATGCTAGAGAATGTCCTTTCAAGAAGGATTCTCCCAATAGTGATGACAACAACAACCGGAGGAATGGAAATCAAAGAAACAACAGATCCAAAGGAAAGAGGGAGGCTCCCTCTGATGAAAACAATCAACCTTTCAAAAGGTCTAGAAACTCCAGGTATGAGGAATCTAATGTTGTTGACAAAAGAGATGAATACATTCTTGTATCTGCTCTCTCTGCTGCATCTCCGCCCGACACTTTGGATGTCTAGCTGATAGATAGTGGTGCCTCAAGACACATCACTGGGTTCAAGGAAGCACTCTCTAACATGGTTGATAAGGATACCAATCTGGAAATTATTCTTGGAGATAATGCCACATATCCCGTGAGAGGGACTGGGACTGTGACTCTCCACTTGTCTCAAGGACAAGTCCTACATTTGCAGGATGTACTCTATGTACCAAAATTGAAGAAGAACCTTGTGTCTATATCAGCTATTGAAGACAAAGGCTTCAATGTGACATTCATTGAAGGAAAGGTACGCATGTGGAAGAAGAATCTCAAGGAAGCTATCGTGATTGGTTTTAGAGTTGGAACACTCTACCAGGTTGAAGGAAGTCCTCTAGGAGCTATGACATGTGATACTGAACTATGGCATCGAAAGGTTTTGACACCTTCATTACAAGGCCCTTCCCGAAGCAAGGAAGGTGGTGACAGGGATGCCCGATTTTGGAAATAGTCATGAAGGTGTATGTAAGGGTTGTGCCGAAGGAAAACACAAAGGGGACCTCTCCCCTCTAGCATTTGATGTCTTGCATTGATACATTCTGATATGTCTGGTATGCTGCTCGTGACATCCTTGACAGGATGTTCCTTTTATGAGACAAACATGTTCAGGAACGTTTGCAGAGGAGCTAGCATCAAGAGGGAGACCACAATGTGTGTGGACTACAATGAAATCTCTCAAGCTTATAGAGTTTATGTACTTGGTCAAAGTAAGTTGAGATATGACATAATGTCACTTTTGACGAAGATGCTTTCCTGAGGAAGGTTGTAGATCTTCCGAGATCTGAGGAAAATCATGAAGCAAGACCTGGAAATCAAGATGCTGAGAGACATGCTGCCCTGAGGGGGACATTCCGAGAAAGCTAGAAGCCGTGCAGATACCAAGGGCATCTAGCTGCCATGAGTACTATTGAGGAAGCTGTAAAGCATCAAGTATGGAAGGATGCTATGCACGAAGAATATGAGTCCATAATGAAGAATGATGTCTAGGATGTGGTTCCAAGATCGAAGGACAAATCAGTTGTCACCGCGAAATGGCTCTACAAGATCACGCATGGATCTGATGGAAGTGCTGAAAGGTTCAAGGCAAGATTTGTTGCCCGAGGCTTCTCTCAAAAGGAAGGGGTGTATGTAGAACAACCTCTGGGGCTTGAAGTCCAGGATCGGGACACCCATGTCTGCAGTTTGAAGAAAGCCCTCTATGGGCTGAAGCAAGCACCCAGAGCTTGGTACGAGAAGATAGATAGCTACTTGATGAAGCTGGGCTTCACTCGGAGTAATGTTGATCCGAACCTTTACTTCAAGGTTGTCCAGGGGAGGCCTCTCATTCTGGTGCTGTATGTGGACGATCTCTCTCTGACAGATGCTAACCCTCTCAGTGTAAGAGGGAGCTCGATACTGAGTTCGAGATGAAGGACCTAGGACTGATGCACTACTTCCTAGGCCTAGAGGTCTAGCAGAGACCTGGCAAGATTTTCCTTTTTCAAGGAAAATACATTATGAAGCTTCTGGTATGATGGACTGTAAGTCCATACTGATGGAACTCAACTTTAAGAAGTTGAGTGGCAGCGCTACTGGGCCCGTATTAGAAAAATCTTACTGAGTGTCGTCAACTCGTGGGGGGGCCTGATGTTCTTAGGGAACATCCGTCCGGACATATGTTGTGCAGTGAAAACTTTGAGTCAACACATAGTTGATCATAACATTCACTAGGTTGGTGCCTAGAAACTCTTGAGATATCTCTGAGGCACGATAGACCATGGGCTGAGATACACTGCCAGGAGTGTGACACTCCATGGATATACTGATGTCGATTGGGCTGGCAGTGTGGTGGATCGCAAGAGCACATTTGGATGCTACTTCACATGTAGATCTGCTTTGGGCAAGAAACTGAAGTCGGTAGCTTTGAGCACCGCTAAGGCCGAATACATTGTAACATGTATGGCCTGTTGTGAAGTCACTTGGTTGTGAAAACTCTTTAGTGAGTTGTTCGAGCATGTGCTAGATGCCACCGTTATCCTTTGTGATAACTAGAGGGGGATTCGTTTGTCATAGAATCCCGTGTTCCACTAACGATCCAAGCATGTTGATGGTTGGTACCACTATCCGGGATATGGTACAGCGAGGCGTCGTAAGGCTCGATCATATAGGAACTGATGAGCAGGTCGCGGATATTCTCACTATGCCCTTGGGGAAGGTCATGTTCCTAACCTTCCGTGAGAATCTTGGTATCGTGGAACGACCTTATGATGTGGGTCCTGTTAAACGATGAGCTCTGGGAGCTCTGGGGGGGCTTTGGGGAGAGCTTCTCGGAGCTATGGGCAACCACAAGGCTAGGCTTGCCAAACCTTGTTGGTGTGCTTGGACCCCACCGTTGTGATTTTGAGTTGGTTCACCTCTCATTATCAGTGCCCCGTATGCATCCTACCCATTGAGTTAAGGGCTCATGGGAAGTACCTCTCATTTGGCCAATGAGATGGGAAAGGCTAGAGACTAGTAGCAAACACTGATGGACGCATCAGAATTTGCCGTACTCTCTATCTAGGATGGCACAGTCCAACCACTTGATCTGGGATCAAGTATAGTGAGGTTTCGGACCTCCGCCTGACTTCGGGTCAGATGAACCAACTTCGGGTTGGTTGGAGACTCTTTGTGAGTCCGATAGAGGTCTCGGACCTCTGGGCTAAATTTGTCAGCAGATGATGTCTTTATGACTAACCCACTTCTGTTCTGAAATAATGTAATATTCCCAATTAGCCTTGCTAATTGGAATATTGCATTTTTGCTTTATTTTGCCGCTTTAGCTAGAAATAATAAATAAAGTGAGAAATAAGAGGGGTCACCTCACTTTAGTCACCTCACTTTATAAGAAAGTGTTCTTTTCCTAGTAGATTGACGTTGTAACTTAGAGAGGGGGCCTTGGGGGTCCACATGAGTATGATGGGGGAGGCATCAGGCTGACCCAAGGTAAACCGCGCAGGTCAAAGGAGAGTTAAGTTTTGGAGGGAGTTTGGCATTATAAAAGGAGAGGTTCTCACCTCATTTGGATGATTCATGATTTGATATTATTATTGATAGCTAGACTTCTGTCTGCTTCAGCACGCCGGTTGTTTAGTCGGTCTGCAGCACTGTTTAGTGCACGAGTGTCTCCGGTCGGAGATCTCACCCTTAGCCTCGGGGGACTTCGAGTGCCGGCCCTAGTAAGGTTATTTCTGGTTTCACCCTTAGCTTCGGGGGACTTCGAGTGCCCGCCCTAGTAAGGTTTTGTTCTGAGTACACTTTTCAATTCCAACAGCAAAGTAGCAGCAGTTTCTGGTGCAGATCTGGAGAGGAAGAAGCCCTCTTGTGGCTGCGCAGTTCAGGAGAGGAAGGACGCTGTTTCTGCAGGAGAGAGGACGCTGATCAGCCTGGGAGAGTGAGGACGCTGTCCCAGGGAGGACGCAGTCCAGATCTGGGCAGAGAAAACGCTGTCCAGGGGGAGGAAGGACGCAGATCAGCTTCGGGAGTGAGGACGCTGTCCAGTTCTGAAGAGGAGGATGCAGATCTGAAGGCCATTGATAGATCCAGCCTTGGAGAGGGTAGATCTGAGCAGATATTTGCAGATCTAGTTTTGTATGTTGCAGATCTGAAGGTATAGCACTAGATCCAGCTTGGGAGATTTTGATTGGTGGCAGACATTGCACCAGCCTAGACTGAAGAGACAACACCTCGCATCTGCACTTCGGGAGGTCACAGATCCGAAGACATACGTCGCATCCGCATAGATCCGGGAGGTCGAGGCAGCGTATCGGGGGTAGGAGGACGAGACTGTGAGATTAGGACGAGACCGATTGGAGGTCGCATCCGGCGCATCCGAGCATTTAGGAGGCGGTATCCACCGTGTAGACTACCGATCCGGGGAGCAAAGCGATGTGAGAGGGCTCACCAGCCGTTTTTCTAGCCTTCGTGGAATGACCATCCGTTCGGGAGTTTTTGGTGCCTAGTGCTTCATCTGTTTCTGCGCTGTCACTAGCAGAGACAACGTTTTTCATTGGTGAGGGTTTTGGAGTTGAGATCAGCTGTTTTCCAGTCTTCAGCCTTCAGAGCAGCTAGGACGCTGTCCTTGTTGCAGCCATTATTCTGTCCGAGAGGGTTTCCACTTGCCTAGGGCAAGGATAGGTGCACTTATTCTGATTTTCTTGTACTCCTCTCTATGTACTTTCAGATTAATAAAATGGCTCAGTTTTCTGGAATTCTATGTGTCATTATTCAGTGATCTGGTTCAGCATTGTATTGTCTTTATCTGTCTGGCATATTTCTGTTTATTACTGGTTATTTCCCTTTGGGGATATTACAGTGGTATCAGAGCCGAAGTCTCGAGGTCGAGACTCGCGGAGCATGGTGGGTTGTAATATCCCGTGTGCGGGTAGGGCCCGCAGCCACGTGTCCGGGTCTATGTAATGAGGGGTGCTGCGCAAGGGCCCCCGCCCTCAGATGCTCCAGTGGGGTTAGGCCCACCCTTAACACCCTTAACACCCTGGGATTCCACCCTCACTAACAGTTCGAGCTTTTGGTGTAGTGGCTGGATCTACAGTGGTATCGGAGCATAGATCTGGCTCAGCCTGTGGTGCTAGCAGTCTATGACGTCCGGGGATAACCCCTACAAGAGTCTCTTCGGGGGAAGTGATTCTGATTCAGAGACAGAACAGCGGAATCCAATGGAGGATATCATTATGAAGTTGACGGAGAAGATGGATACATTCATGCAGGATGTAAACAAGAAATTTGCAGCTATAGAGGGAACACAGAGAGAACCCCCTAGGGTTTTCCAGGTAGGGGAAGGATCGGGCGTGTCTAGCTACATACCAGACGCTATTCCCATTGTGACAACGCAGAAGATCGATTCCGCACCCACGCGACCCACTATGCCTACCTTTCCGGTAGAGGAAGAGGAACCAACTGCACCAAGAGATGGGGGTCCAGCTCAACATGCGGCTATGTTTGCAGATTGGCGGAGCATGGGACAGGCATTTATGGATGCTTTCCCTTTTGATCGCTATATCCAGTTCCGATGTGGCGGCAAGTCTTATGATCGGGAGCGAAACAAGGGACGTGGCTCCCACCGGGATAGTCACCGTGCAGCAAGCAAATTTCATTTGCCGATGTTTGATGGTTCACAGAAGACTACGGCCAAGTCTTGGGTGGAGAAACTAGACCTCTATTTTCAGCTTAACCAGATGCCAGAGAGGGAGGCCATTAAGATGGTTGCATTACATCTAGAGGGTGAGGCCCAGAACTGGTGGTTTCATGGGTTGACAACACTGGGACATTCCGCAGTGACGACATATGCCGAGTTCACCAAGAGAGTGGTGGAACGTTTTGACAAGAAGGACCCAGATCAGCCTTTCCTCGAGCTGACCAAGCTCAGACAGACGGGGAGTGCAGAGGCATACATCTCAGACTTCTTGAGGGTTCAGTGATGGTACCTGACTTATCAACAACTCGGATGATCACGATGTTTGTAGAGGGGCTGTCAGAACCACTTCGTGGCCTAGTCCGGTCGAACAAACCGGCTACACTACAGGATGCTATCAGTAGGGCCCGTGACCTACAAGATGTCTTGCCTAGGACTCGGCCACCTTACCCCCAGAGACAGGCTTTCCAGCCCAAGGGTAAGGACACGAGGGTTCCGCCTCCCAAGGCGAATCCAGGACGAGGACAGTATGATGATGAGGCCAGGAGAGAGCTGAGACGGAAGCGATTATGCTTCACCTGCCAAGAGCCGTGGGCACCGGGACACAAGTGTACGGCAGGGAAGGCACATTTCATAGAGGTCTTCTCCGAGAGCAGCGGAGAAGAGGATGAGGGGGATGATGAGGAGACAGGAGGATGTTATGCAGCGCAGAGTACCTTACCACCTCCACCACCCGATGCAGGTGGGGCCTCATTCGCGCCTACTGGGGGAGCTCTAGCAGCGTTACGAGGAGTCCCCAAGTATCTGACATTGCGCGTGCGTGGGACAGTGCGCGGACAGAGAGTCTCGGTCTTAGTCGACAGTGGGGCTACCCACAACTTCATTGATGCCCAGATGGTTGCACGGAGAGGCATACCGACAGAGGGCTTTGATGGGTTTTCCGTTTTGGTTCCAGGAGATCAGACCATGGCTTGTGCTCGATATGTACCAGAGTTATCAGTGACGATGGGCACCTATACATTGACCGATCACTTCTTTGTGGTGGAAATTCCGGACACCAACATGATATTGGGAGTTCAGTGGCTTATTACTCTGGGAAAAGTCACAACAGATTGGAAGGCCTTGGAGATGGAGTGGGATGATCCCAAGACGGGGAAGCATGAGAAGATCCGAGGGCAGAACACATATCCGCCCCAGACAGTATCGGCACACAGCATGGAGGCGACTTTCCGCAAGGGAGATATAGAGTGGGCGCTAGAGGTTGCGTTTTCGCAGGCGTGAGACACACTTTACCAGACCCCGACCTGGCGTACTCTTCGGATGATATGCAACAGCTGGGAGACATTCGCCGCACGGTGCCCACCTGGATTTGGGTTTGGAGCAATACCCATTGAGTTGGAGCGTTGTGGGATACAAAGAAGAATCACCACACCATACAGTATCCCAAAGCCTATCGGGATGACAGAACGGCCATTCGTGAGTCGTCGGAAGCCTGGGCACATTCGACCACCGTCCTTTCGTCGTAGTGGCCGGTGAAGAAGAAGGACGGCACATTACGCATGTGCATGACGATGGGTGGCTTTGAATAAAAGAGCCCCCGAAGAACAAAAATTTCATTCGGTGATCGATGAGTTGATGGATGAGTTGAGAGGAGCATGGTTCTTC
Organism: Pinus albicaulis; assembly: GCA_034641835.2. Classification (NCBI taxonomy): domain Eukaryota; kingdom Viridiplantae; phylum Streptophyta; class Pinopsida; order Pinales; family Pinaceae; genus Pinus; species Pinus albicaulis. Next base: position 452,856,937 of record CM076573.1, read on the forward strand.
TCAAAGATTGATTTGAGGTCCGGGTACCATCAGATACGCATGAGGGAACAGGACATTCCCAAGACTGCTTTCAGGTGTCACTATGGGCACTTTGAGTTTCTGGTCATGCCGTTTGGGCTGACCAATGCACCTGCTACTTTCCAGTCTTGTATGAACCATATTTTCCGGGATCATCTGAGGAAGTTCGTGCTGGTTTTCTTTGATGATATCCTTATATACAGCAGGACCTGGGAGGAGCACCTCCAACACATTGAGATGGTCTTGCACATTCTGGAGGAGCAGCAGTTCTTTGCCAAGCTCTCCAAGTGTGAGTTTGGATTGACAGAGATGTTGTATCTGGGACACATCATAGGAGTGGACGGAGTGAGAGTCCACGAGGAGAAGATCCGGGCTATCAGGGACTGGCCAGAGCCACGGAATGTAACAGAGCTGAGGGGGTTCATTGGTATCTGTACTTACTATAAGAAGTTCGTCAAGGGCTTCTCACAGCTTGCAGCACCCCTCACGGAGCTGACGAGGAAGGGGGCATTCAGTTGGTCGGATACCGCGCAGCGAGCTTTTGATAAGCTCAAGGAGGTGATGAGTAGTTGCCCCGTGTTGGCATTGCCCGATTTCACTCAGCCATTTGTCCTAGAGTGCGATGCATCAGGGGAAGGGATTGGAGCAGTTTTGATGCAGGAGGGTCATCTGATTGCGTTCGAGAGCCGGAAGCTCCTTCCACATGAGAGGCTTTATCCCATCTATGACAAGGAGATGTTGGCCATCATGCATGCATTGGCCAAATTCCGGCAGTACCTGGTAGGTGGCAGATTCAGGGTGAGGACAGATCATAACAGCCTGAAGTACTTCCTGGAGCAGAAGCAGTTACAGGAGAGGCAGCAGAAGTGGATCAGCAAGATCCAGGCTTACGACTTTGACATAGAATATGTCAAAAGGAAGAATAACGTGGTAGCAGATGCCCTTTCCCGTAGACCAGCCACGTTATCACTCATGAGCTTGGACGCTGACTGGAAGGCTCGACTACTGGTTGAGTATTCCAAAGATAAATTTGCATGCGAAGTGCTGGATGGACAGATAGCAGATAGCAGATACAGGGTGGCTGATGAGGTCATCTATTACAGGGATAGGATCTTCTTGACTGAGGGGTCTCAGCTTAAGGAGAAGATACTCCATGCTTCTCATGATTCACCATTGGCGGGCCATCAGGGGTTCACCAAGATGTACAGGGCCATCCGGGAGAGATTTGCATGGAAAGGCCTCAAGGAGGACGTACTCCAGCATGTTCGGGAGTGTGAGGTTTGCCAGCGAAACAAAGGTGAGATGAGCCATCCCGCGGGGTTGTTGCAGCCTCTTCCCATTCCAGAGGGGAAGTGGGAGAGTGTTTCGATGGACTTCATCACGGGGTTGCCCACGGTGCAGGGCAAGGACTGCATCTTCGTAGTAGTCGACCGGCTAACGAAGTATGCTCATTTCTTCGCCATTTCGGCGCATTATACAGCGGCACAGGTGGCAGAGCTGTTCTTCCGGGAGATTTTCAGATTACATGGTCTACCCAAGACCATCGTTAGTGACAGGGACAGCCGTTTTATGGGTGGTTTTTGGCAGGAGCTCTTTCGACTAGTGGGGACTGAGTTGACACCGAGCACTAGTTATCATCCCCAGACGGACGGGCAGACAGAGATAGTTAACAAGTGGCTGGAGGGCTACTTGCGCAACTACGTCAGTGGGCAGCAGAGAGCATGGTCGAAATGGATACATCTGGGCGAGTACTGCTACAACACAACCCACCACATGTCCATTGGCATGACACCTTTTTATGCGTTGTATGGATACCATTCCCTATCTTTTGTGGACGTGATGTTTGGTGTTAGCAGGGCTCCGCGAGCCAAATTATGGATCCAAGAGAGCCAAGACATACTCCGGGCTCTCAAGGACAACATAGCCACAGCACAAAATCAGCAGAAATTGTATGCTGATAAGGGTCGGGTGGAGAGACACTTTGAGGTAGGGGACCTGGTCTACCTACGGTTACAGCCATACCGACAGTCTTCACTCAAACAGAAGGGGGCAGAGAAGCTTAAGCCTCGCTTTTATGGACCGTACAGGGTGATACGTAGGATCGGGCAGGTTGCATATGAGTTGGAGCTGCCCCAAGGCAGCCGGATTCATAACATCTTCCATGTATCATGCCTGAAGAAGGCACTGGGCCAGCACGTGACAGTCACCGGGGAGCTACCACCGACAGATGATGAGGGGCACTTGGTGACACAACGTGAGGCCATTATCGACACTAGGGAGAGACAACAAGTGAGTTATGAAGACTGTAGAGTCTTCGGTGGAGATGAAGAATCGCCGGGATGAGGATGCCACTTGGGAGGATGAGAAGATTTTACACCCAACCTTTCGCTTGCTTGAGGACAAGCAACGTTTTCGCTGGAGATCAGGGACATTCCCAATTAGCCTTGCTAATTGGAATATTGCATTTCTTGCTTTATTTTGCCGTGCTTTAGCTAGAAATAATAAATAAAGTGAGAAATAAGAGGGGTCACCTCACTTTAGTCACCTCACTTTATAATAAAGTGTTCTTTTTCCTAGTAGATTGACGTTGTGACTTAGAGAGGGGGCCTTGGGGGTCCACGTGGATATGATGGGGGAGGCATCAGGCTAACCCAAGGTAAACTGCGCAGATCCAGGGAGAGTTAAGTTTTGGAGGGAGTTTGATGTTATAAAAGGAGAGGCTCTCACCTCATTTGAGCATTCATGATTTGATATTATTATTGATAGCTGGACTTCTGTCTGCTTCAGCACGCCGGTTGTTTAGTCGGTCTGCAGCACTGTTTAGTGCACGAGTGTCTCCGGTCGGAGATCTCACCCTCAGCCTCGGGGGACTTCGAGTGCCTGCCCTGGTAAGGTTATTTCTGGTTTCACCCTTAGCTTCGGGGGACTTCGAGTGCCCGCCCTAGTAAGGTTTTGTTCTGAGTACACTTTTCAGTTTCAACAGCAAAGTAGCAGCAGTTTCTGGTGCAGATCTGGAGAGGAAGAAGCCCTCTTGTGGCTGCGCAGTTCAGAAGAGGAAGGACGCTGTTTCTGCAGGAGAGAGGACGCTGATCAGGCCGGGAGAGTGAGGACGTTGTTCCAGGGAGGACGCAGTCCAGATCTGAGCAGGGAAAACGCTGTCCAAGAGGAGGAAGGACGCAGTTCAGCTTGAGGTGTGAGGACGCTGTCCAATTCGAGGGGGAAAGACGCAGACCGAAGGCCATTGATATCCGCTCTGGAGAGGGCAGATCCGAGCAGACATTTGCGGCATCTCACTTCTGTATGTTGCGCATCCGAAGGTACATAGCATCAGATCCGGCCTTGGGAGATTAAGGTGACCCGAGAGATGGCTGGCGATTCAGCTCAGATCCCGAAGAGACAACATCGTATCCCACCTCGAGGTCGCGTATCCGAAGACATATTGTCGCATCCGCACAGATCTGGAGGTTTGCAGTGCGTATCTGATCTAGGAGGACGCAGACCGTAGCCCTTTGTCTCGATCCTCGATCGGGGAGGCTGCAGAATGATCTAGGATCCGAGCATTTAGGAGGGGCAAGACCACTGTGCAGGACGCTGATCTGGGGAGCAGGCTTATGTGAGAGGGCTCAACAGCGTTTTTCTAGCCTTCAGTAGCTGATCTATATGTCTGGAGTTTTTGGTGCCTAGTGCTTCATCTGTTTCTGCGCTGTCACTAGCAGAGACAGCGTTTTTCATTGGAGAGGGGTTTGGAGTTGAGACTGGGCCGTTTTCCGGGGCCTTCACTTTCGCAGCACCTAGGACACCTGCCCCCGTCATACCTATTATTCCGTTCCTCGAGAGGGTCTCCACTTGCCTAGGGCAAGGATAGGTGCACTTACTCTGATTTACTTGTACTCCTCTCTATGTACCTTCGGATTAATAAAATGGCTCGCCTTTCGGAATTCTATGTGTCATTATTCAAAGTTGATCCGGTTCGCGCATTGTATTTTCTTTATCTCTGTCTCACATATTTCTGGCGCACATCGGTTATTTCTTTGGGATATTACAAATAAAGAGGCCAAAGAAAGCAAGCTACGGCGAGATGACGCACGATGTTTGACGAGACCGATGGATGGAGTTCTCCCTAGTTGGAGAGGGAGTTGTTAAAATTGGACAACTAGGTCCAAACCTCACAGATGTCGCATTAAGATACTGATATTTTTGTTGGATTCCTCTTTCGGAGAGGTGTAAGATCCATATAAAATTTATCTTAATCCGATGAGCAGAACATTTATTTTGAATTTATTATTTATAATAAATTATATGTGCAGGTCTGCGTTAAGGTTTTGCACCCCCAGCAGATGTGTCACACACCTCAATGATGTATATAAATACAGTCAAACTTGGAGAGCTTTTTCACACCAACTTATCACACATCTTCTTCTCTTCTCTGATTTAGTACGAGCTCCTTGGAGGACAATTTCAGCTCACACGTGGGAGGAAGGACGAATCTGTACAACCAAGAGAAAGGACGAAATTGCTGCAGCTAGGGTTTCCAAGGAAGTTTGACCAGCGTTGAATTTGGTCAACGCATGGTCCAAAAGGGCTGAAATTTGTTGGAGACTTCGATTTTAGGAGGCCGTACACATTGGCACAAAAATCGAGGTCAAAAGGTTGACCGAACTTGGAGCTGCGTTGACTTTTATGTTGCTGCCCTGCATTGACTTTTCAGGACAGCATTGACTTTTCTGGAGTTGACTTGTGTTGACTTGGTGACTGATTTGAGGATTGTTGTGACACATTCTGGGTTGGCTGATCAAGGAGACTTTGCTGGTTGAAGCATCCTGTTGACCGCCGTAACGCATCATCACATTCTTCTGTTTCTGGTTTGTCTTCTATAGATCCACTGATATGTTCTATCAGCATTTTACTTAACTGTTTGGGTGATTGCTGTAATAATAGTAAAGTTGCATCAAGCATAGAACATCTACAAAAATTTACAATATCTCATATCTCATATTTTCTCAATAATAATATATACTTATTCAAGTTTACCAGAGTTTTTACACTCCACAATTGGCATAGGGCACTCCACAATGCCCTCTGGGCAGATTGAGTCACACCCAAACCTTCCCTAGGCACCTCCCCATTCTTCATCGTATACAGAAAAGAAGCTATCCTTCCTCCCAACTTGTCTCTCCCAGCCCTCCGATTATCTCAGGAGACTCATGGCACTCCTTACCCTGCTTTACGAGCCCGAATAGACACATTGTTGAAACTTGAGGAGGAAAGGCAAAAAACTCGGGAAAAATTCGCCATCCACCAAGGACGAATAAAATGATGGTTTGACAAGAAGTCAGTCGAGAACAAGGTTTTTGAAGTAGGTGACCTTGTCCTCAAATGGGATAAAGCTCATGAAGATAAATGGAAACACTCCAAGTTCCAGGCATTATGGATAGGCCCTTTCCAGATCAGAGAGAAGGTCGGTTCCCACACTTATAGGTTACAAACTCTTGAAGGGAGGATTGAGGTCCTCCCTGCGAATGGACACGACCTTAAGCACTATTTCACCTGACAGCCCCTAGGAGCCATCGCTGAACCCTGTACCATAGTTTGTCTTGTTTTTTTCATTCTTTACCTTTCTTGTTTTCAATAAATTGCTTGTTCCACACAGCCTCCCGTTAACCATTTCTTTCCTTTGGCATCCAAATTTTTGAAAGGGGATATAGAAGCTACCCAAGTGGCATACTAAGTCGGGATCTATGCTGGTGTATTATCTCCTCCCAGAGTGTAAAAAAAAAAAGGCAAGCATACCTGTGATAGGCACTCAATGGCGAGAACATGACTAAGGCCTTCGGACTAAGACGCGGCAGCTTACCTAGTATGCTGGCCCAAGGGACTGCTGTGCAAAAAGAAAATGTTTGGTTAAATCGATTACTAGATGGAAAAGGGAGGAGTCAGCCTCCGGTGACGAACGGAAATCCAGGAAAACCCCAAGTCCTCATATAGACCAGGAGCAACCTCTCTTGCAAGTAAAATAAGTCGGGATCCCTCATCCGCCCAAGCAATAATTGCCAAATAAAATAAGTGCCCTAAGCACATTTTAATAAGTGCATTAAGCACATGAATAAAGGGTAAAGGATTGAGAAAGGCTTCCTACGCAGAGAGGCGATACGACGACTTCGCCGTGGTACTGACCAGGCTCGCTGGCAGCGGAGCAACGCTCGTGATTTCTAGGCAGAGACTCTGTCGGGACCATCTGGTTCGCTGGCAGCGGAGCAACACAATGAGGACCAAATAAACTATACTGGATCCAAAAATCCCCGAGGTTACTCCGAACTTTTCCATCCGGTCTCCAAGAATGAAAACACGGTAAACCAGCACCCAGGGGCAGGCAGATAGGGAAAGCAAGTGCGCAAGGCTCGAAGACAGAAGAATTGGGACCCACAAGGTGAAAGGAACAGTGCACTATGTCCTCCTACCCCCCTCAAGATGAAACACCGACAGAGATTTTGGGCCCTACCAGTGAATCGCCATTTGTCGTAGCCGCTACAACACCCTCCAAAAATTTCACTCTCTAAAATTTTTTGAGCCCCCGAGCATTGAAAAGCTAAGTCAAAACCTTAAGTTCAAATCTTTTCAAAAGCCTTAAGTCGCTAAGTCGTCAAATAGGTGATTATCTCTAATCAACGACCTAGCGACCTTGCGACCTATTAGGTCGCCAAGCCTCTAAGTCGCATATCGCATCCAAATTTAAAAAATTGCGACCTAGCAACCCTGCGACCCCCCAGGTCACAAGGTCATAGGGTCGCAAGGTCGCATATATCATCAACGTATAATATTCGTGACCCAACGACCTCATTTATTTCCCACATGCGCGACCCATTTATAAATAGAAAGGTCGCATAGGTTGCATTTCACTCACGTGACGGAGAGCAAAAACGTTTATGACAAGCTAACTGGAGCACGATTTTCTCGGGTAAGTTGCCTAATCCTCCTGATGTTTCCATTTTTTCTATTTGTTTCCCCTTTCCCCTTATCTTAGCCCTTTTTAAGCCACCTGCCATCCCCCATTACAGATCCTCTTTTAACCTAAGTCTTTTCTAAACCTCCAAACCCTACCATTCTTATACAGACTTGTACATGAAGCCAACTAGCCTCCCCTGTGTCTATCTCTTCCTCTAATGACCACTTCATCTTCAATTTATGATTTTCTCACTGTCTCCCTTTATTCATTTAATTTAAAAATTGAGCAAAATACCGCGCCGCCATCGAAATCGTCCGCCCAACCCTAGCGCGACCTACGAACCCACGACCTCGCGACCCCCGTGACCTAGTGACCTCGATCACTAAGTCGCTAAGTCCCTAAGTCGCATCTCGCTCAAAACTGGACTTTTGCGACCTTGCGACCTAGCAACCCAGTCGCAAGTCGCTAAGTTTCAAGGTCGCATTCTCATGAATTTTTAGACTAATGCGACTCAGCGACCCCGCGACCTAGTCGCAAGTTTCCAGGTCACAGGGTCGCTTTCCTCTAAATTTTTAAGCCAACGCGACCCGACGACCCAGGAAATGGGTCACTAAGTTGCATTTTCCCCCCTTCCTTGACCTTAGTTGGGCAGAGTTTAAAATCAGTATTGAGCATTCCTTAATATGGCATCTGTCTTATCCTAAGACTATTTTATGAATATTCCAGGGAAACTTGAAGCAAAGTTAGAATGTGTCTCCATCTCTTCAGCCTCAAGTGACATGGGGCCCCCGGTGGTTTGCAGGAAAAACAAGATCCCAGAGATAGAGATCACAGAAAGTGAAGTAATTATGTCCCCTCCCCCTATCTACGGGGACACCACATGTGTATTCAACAGAAGAGAAAGTATGAGTTGGTATCAAGTATACCAATAGTTTGCACAACCTAAGTTCCCAAAGGACCTCCCAGACCGGGAAGTATATGTGAAAGTTAAGAGGTCGAAGATTCATTATGTAGGGGCCCACCCATCTATCTTCCCATGTGCTGAAATTATTGAATGGATCATACAAAAGATTGACCCCAGGATGTGGGTGATTCATGATCATGAGGGAAAAGTTTTACAAATATAAAAGGCCGGGATGTAGAGTACTACTACGCACTTCCAGAGTGGGAACAGACGTTCATAGAGGAATGGGCCACTACCCATGTAGTTTCCATAGCATACACCCTGAGAGGATGGTGGGAAGAACCGGAGAAGTTAAAAGTCAAGAAAGATCAGGAGTATCAAGTAGCAGGCCATAGAAAGGTCTATAAGCTCATAGTAGCCATGCTTTTTAGAATGTATGTTCGTCCTGATGCCACCACTTTCAGCGGTTTTTGGGTATCCCTGATGCACTTTGTTACCGTATATGGTACTCATTTCAATTGGGCCAAATTACTAATAGCGGCCCTCAAAACCAACATATCTGCAACACTAGCACTCGAGGAGGGATACTCATCCAAATTTTATATGGCCTCATATCTATTGGATGCAGTTTTTTCTAGGTGCCACTTTGAGGGATGGGCTCACAGCTGGGATAAGGAGCGAGCACGCCCAATTCACAAGGAGTTGCAGGCATTCTGGGACTCCAAATATAAGCAGAATATAGAGCCAATCACACACAGTTTCATCCCTGCACTCTACGGGAAATTGTACGGTCAGGATACCCCATGCATGTCCTGGCAAACCATGGAAACGATATTCAAGGTAGCACATTGGTTCCTATTTGCAGAATGCACCTTCATCCAAGTCTTCAGTTCATTCAAGACTCCCCATTATCTGCCCTGATTCGTCACTGACAAGATGCTACTTCAGAAAGTATGTTATCATATTACTTTTGGCTTCTCAAAGGTCCTTACTAAAGGTAAGAAGAAGCCATGGCCCACACTACCACTCACCATTGGTGCTTATATAGTCAAGGATTTCAGAGAGGTGGAGGCAGATGCTGAGAAAATCAGAGGATTCTTCCTGGCACCTTTGGATTACCGAACATACAACCCTGAGAGGATAGTCCCTGCCCATTGCAAACGGGCCAAGTTCAAATGGAGCTACTAGCATACTGAATTCCCAGCTGAAGATGGGGTAAGAAACTAGTACAACAAGGATAGGGAACTTGCCCCAGAAGCATTGACCGATCGGGAGGACCAAGATGATCGAACTCTGGAGGAGAGAATCCACGAATTGGGAGGAGCCTCATCTTGCCAGGCCAAGAAGCCCTGAACTAACATAGGGCATAGCTCTTCCACCCAACAGAAAGAAAAGGAAGCAAAAGCTTAGCAAGAAGTTGAAAATAAAGAAAAAGAGGATGAATATAAACGTAAGAAACACCTAAAGGCAGAGCAGAGAAAGAAGCAAGTGGAGGATGCCCACAGAAGAAAGGAAGAGCAGGAGGCGAAAGCAGAAGCTAAGCGGTAGCTCAAGAAAGAATTAGATCAGGTGGAGGCTGAACGTAAAAGGAAGGAAGAAGAGGAAAAAAAAGTAGAAGCTGAACACAAAATGAAAGAAGAAGACGAAAAAAAATTAGAAGCTAAGCATAGGCAAAAGGAGGAATAGGATAAGGCAGAGGTGGAGCGGCTATTGAGAGAAGCAGAACAAAAGAGAAACGAGGAACAGGATAGAAGATCGAAAGACAATTCTTCCAAAGACGCCGAGAAACCTCCTCCAGTAACAGGGGTACAGACAGAGTTGCCACCCATCGAAGTACCTACAATTAACACACATTTTTCACTCTCAGAACTAGGTACTTCTGAAGGATAGGAGGAGGAGGTGTTCAATCTGACGAGACTCACTTATGACCAATTCAAATTCAAGATCAGGCAGGAAAAGAAGAGATGCCTAGCATAGAACCCTGCCATGCAATTCACGGCCACGACGGAAAAGGATATAGTCCTGGACACTAGGACCAATCCAGTAATGATAGCATTAGCTGGCACTGCTTTTTCCACAGCCACAGAAGAAAAATTGAGCCGGATGAGTAGGGAAATCCTCTCCCTACAAAATAGATTACAAGATTCCGAACAAAGGGAAGCTAGGTTGGATCAAGAAAAGAAAGAACTAAAGGAAGAAATCCAATAGCTCCAAGATAAGATCACCCTAATTAACGAAGTACCACTCACCGTCCAAAGAGATTTGGTGACATTGGAAGCCACCATGGGGTAGGTATACGAAGAATTATTCACCATAAAGCAAACAGTCGCACCTCTACTTAGAGCACAAGCAGAAATTAAGAAGAGGAATGAGCAACTGAAAGAGGCCTCCACCGCCCTAGATAGAATGATAGAATGGAAAAACAGATATCTGCAAGCTCCAAAAAATCTTCCCAAGAAAGATTGGATTTACACTCAGAACGACAAGGTCCAAATTCGCATAAAGGTGCAATCCAAGTGTTGGGTATGTGTTATTTTCTTTCCACAACTAGCCCCATGCGTTGTACGTTGCGCCGGGCGCAACAGGGGGGTCACAGGGGGGGCGGCAGCCCCGGTGAAAATTTTTTTGGTATGCGGTCCCACTCATATGTGGACCTACCCATGTTTTGTGCATGAGTTTGCACATGGTTTTGGGGTACGATGGTTTTCGACCCCTGGTATTTTGTAGATCCGGTCAAGGGAACTACGGTTATGTTCTAATCCAGGGTTAATGGATTTGGGTTTATGTATGCTTCGGGATGTATATATATGTGTTGTAACACTAAAAGGAATATAATGAAAAATCAAGCTGGTCGTCCCGATTTGGGATCCAGGGGAAAATCTCTGTGTTTATCTGTTTTATGTTTTATGCTCTCGCTATTGTTTATTTTCTGTTATAAGATTCGTGTGTAGATAATTTCTGTTCAGGGTTAAACCTACATTTGGTATCAGAGTTGTTTCAGCTTCAAGGGGATGCCTTTACTGTTGAGGGTTTTTTGCTTGGGTCTGAGGTAGACCCTGTTCAGTGGGAGATCTGCGGAATCGATTCTTGCTGTGAAACAAGATGGTGAGTGGTGGGAAGATAGAGATCGAGAAATTTAATGGTCAGAGTTTTGAGTTGTGGAAGCTCAAGATGGAGGATCTGCTGGTGGATAAAGATCAATGGATCGCAGTAGTTCCAGGTACTAAACCAACAGAAATATCAGATGAAGACTGGAAGAAACTGGATAGGAAGGCTAAGAGCACAATACGGTTGTGTGTGTCAGATTTAGTATTGTTGAATGTATCTGGGGAAGCTATGGCGAAGAATTTGTGGGAAAAACTTGGGACTTTGTACCAATCTACGTCTCTGGTGAATAAGTTGTTCCTGCGGAAAAAGCTGTATAACTTGAGGATGAAGGATGGAGACTCGATGACAGAGCATCTGAATGCCTTCAATACTGTGGTAAGTCAGCTGTCATCTGTTGATATTAAAATCTCAGATGAAGATAAGTGCATCATTCTGTTGTGCTCTCTACCAGACTTGTGGGACAGTCTGGTTATTGCAATAGGTAGCAATACAACTACCTTGAATTTTGATGACATTGTCTCAGCCTTGCTGTCGGAGGAAATGAGACGGAGAAATATGGAGGGTTAAAATGGAGATGCCTTATCTGTACAAGGAAGGTCCCAAAATAGAAACAAAAATAAGGTTTCGAGTGGGAGATATAAATCTAGAGGGAGATATAAATCTCATGGAAATTTTGTAAAGGTGTGCTGGAAATGAGGAAAGGAAGGACACTACAAAAAGGAATGCAGATCTAAATCTCCTGAGAAAGGAAAGGGATCTGATGAAGCTCCTTCTGCAGAGGCAAAAGCCACCTCGGATGAAGGTGGGGATGTGTATTTGGCTTCTTCTTCAAATACACATGTATATCATGAGTCATGGTTGATTGACTCAGGTGCATCCTTTCACTTCACTCCCCATAGGGAGTGGTTCTGCGAGTATGAGAAATATGATGGTGGTGATGTCTTCCTAGGGGATGATAAGAAGGCCAGAATCGTCGGACGTGGAAAGGTCAAGCTGAAGCTGCAAGGTGGGAGGATTAGAACACTTCCTGGTGTTCTGCATATTCCTACATTGGCTAGAAGTCTTATTTCTGTAAGCAAGATGGATGATGCAGGTGTAAAAACAGTGTACGAGAAAGATGCCTGCAAGATGGTTCAGGGAGCACTGGTATTAATGCGTGGAGTTCGGACTGGAACTCTGTACAAGCTACAAGGTAGCACTTTTATTGATGGGTGTAACAGTTCTATGGTTCCTGAAAGTGGGACGAAAAGTCTAGCTGTCTCTGGAGAAAAGACCATGCTATGGCATCAAAGGCTTGGACATATTGGAGAGAAGGGCCTTCGGATACTGCATAGAGATGGTATGGTAGAAGGTATGTCTAATTGTTCTCTGGATTTCGATTTTTTTGAACATTGTGTATATGGGAAGCAAAATCGGGTGAGTTTTCCTTCTGGTGCTAAGAGGGCAAACAAGATATTAGAAATTGTGCACAATGATGTGTTTGGGCCTGTGTCAGTTCCATCACTGGGAAAGTCTGTGTACTATGTTTCATTCATAGATGACTTCTCAAGAAATACATGGATATATTTCTTGGGGAAGAAATCTGAAGTCTTTGACAAATTTAAAGAATTTAAGGCTCTGGTGGAAAACCAGACAGAGAAGAAGATAAAGGCATTGAGTACAGATAATGGTGGGGAGTTCTGCAAGAAGGAATTTGAAGAGTTCTGTAAGAAGTGTGGTATAGCACGGCAGAAGACTACTCCATACACACCTCAGCAAAATGGAGTTGCAGAAAGAATGAACAGAACACTGATGGAAAAGGCAAGAAGCATGCTCACTGGTACCGGGTTAGGACAAGAATTCTGGGCAGAGGCAGTGGAGACTGCATGTTACTTAGTTAACAGATCACCTTCATCAGCGTTGGAGGATAAGACCCCACATGAGGTATGGACTGGTAAGAAACCCCCTCTTTCACATCTAAGGGTATTTGGATGTGATGCATATGTACATGTTCCAAAGGAGAAAAGGACCAAGTTGGATAATAAATCTGAAAGGTGCATCTTTATTGGGTATAAGGATGGTTTAAAGGGTTACAAGCTTTGGAACCTAGAAACAAGGAAGGTTGTGTACAGTCGAGATGTAGTGTTTAGAGAGGTGAAAGTTGTTGTTACACATGAAGTCCTACCAAAGGAACCTGAGAAGATAGACTTTGAGCTAAAGGAGGATGAATCAAACTCTACAACAGAAGAAGACTCAGAAGAGGAAGAACCACAAACCCCAGCTTTGAGAAGATCAGTTTGGGAAAGAAGGCAACCAGAAAGGTATAGTCCATCTGATTTTTGTTCAGGTTTTGCCTTAACTATAACTGATGATGATCCCAGAACTGTCAGGGAGGCAGTATATTCAAAGGATGGAAAACTCTGGAAGGAGGCCATGGTTGATGAAATGGCATCCTTGCACAAAAATGAGGCATGGGATCTGGTGGAGTTGCTGGCTGGAAGGAAGGCCATTGGGAGAAAATGGGTGTTTAAAAAGAAGATGAATGTAGAAGGCAAGGTGGAGAAATACAAAGCTCGGTTGGTAGCAAAAGGTTATTCCCAGGTGCCGGGAATTGATTTTGGTGATATTTTTTCTCCTGTTGCCAAGGTTACTTCCATTAGATTACTTTTATTTGTTGCTGCTGCATTTGATTTTGAGATAGAACAGATGGACGTGAAGACAACATTTCTTCACGGGGATCTAGAAGAGGAGATCTACATGAAGCAACCTGAAGGCTTTATGGTGAAGGGTAAGAAAGAACTAATATGCAGGTTGAAGAAGTCTCTGTATGGGTTAAAACAGTCACCAAGGATGTGGTATCAGAAATTTGATACCTATATACGGGGACTTGGCTTCACCAGAAGCAAGGAGGATCACTCTGTTTATTTTAAATTAATTGGTGACCGTGTTATTTATTTGGTCTTGTATGTGGATGATATGTTGTTGATTGGAAATGACAAAGAAATTATCCAAGATTTCAAGACCCAACTGTTCTCCAAATTCGACATGAAGGATCTTGGTGCTGCAAACTATATTTTGGGCATGGAAATTAAGAGAGATCGGGCAAAGAGGAAGCTCTGGTTAAACCATAGGAAGTATGTCGAGACTATATTGCAGAGGTTCAATATGCAGGATAGTAAACCGGTGAAGGTTCCTATTCCTGTAGGTGTAAAGCTGTCTGCTGAACAGTGTCCCAAGACACAAGAAGAAGAGGAGTATATGTCCCGTGTTCCATATGCAAGTGCAATGGGTAGCTTGATGTATGCAATGGTCTGTACTAGACCAGACATTGCACATGCAGTGGGAGTATTGAGCAGGTTTATGTCAAACCCAGGGAAGGAGCATTGGACAAAAATGAAGCGGGTTTTCAGATATTTACGTGGCACTAGTGATTATGGCTTGTGCTACCAGGGAAGACCAGGATTGGAAAGAATGTTGGACATTCGTGGTTTTGTTGATGCAGATTGGGCTGGAGATCTGGACCAAAGAAGATCTACAAGTGGGTATGTGTTTAACCTATTTGGAGGTGCAGTCAGTTGGATGAGTAAAAGACAGTCTGTAGTGGCTCTTTCAACTACAGAGGCAGAATACATAGCAGCCACTCATGCAAGCAAGGAAGCAATTTGGTTTCATAGATTGTGTTCAAGTATGGGGTTGGTACAACAAGCTATAAGGATAGACTGTGATAGCCAAAGTGCAATTTTCTTGGCTAAGAACCTTTCTTATCATTCAAAGACAAAGCACATTGATGTTCAATATCACTTTGTTAGAGATATGGTTGAGGCTAAAAGGGTGTTGATGGTAAAGGTGGACACTTTGAAGAATGTTGCAGATGCATTGACGAAGTCTGTGAGCACTCAGAAGTTCTCTTGGTGTAGAGAAACAATGGGTGTTGAAGAATTGGCCCAATGACTAACCTCTCCTGTGGCACCCTGTGGAAAGAAAACAACAAGTGGGAGAATGTTGGGTATGTGTTATATTCTTTCCACGACTAGCCTCATGCGTTGTATGTTGCACCGAGCGCAGCAGGGGGGTCACAGGGGGGGCGGCAGCCCCCCTGGTCGGGGTCCGGGGCAGCGCCCCGGCAAAAACAAATTTGGTATGCGGACCCACCCATGTTTTGTGCATGAGTTTGCACATGGTTTTGGGGTACGATGGTTTTCTACCCCTGGTATTTTGTAGATCCGGTCAAGGGAACTACGGTTATGTTATAATCCAGGGTTAATGGATTTGGGTTTATGTATGCTTCGGCATGTATATAAATGTGTTGTAACACTAAAAGGAATATAATGAAAAATCAAGCTGGTTGTCCCAATTTGGGATCTAGGGGAAAATATCTGTGTTTATTTGTTTTATGTTTTATGCTCTCGCTATTTTTTATTTTCTGTTATAAGATTCATGTGTAGATAATTTCTGTTCAGGGTTAAAACCTACACCAAGGAGAAGTTATTCAAAGACCTAGAGAAGGTGATGACCGCCTATGAGCATTTGATCAGCGGCATTGACGCGATGGTTAAGCTACATCATATTCCTTCTCTAGGTACATTGGGTGAAGACAAGACATGGAAATAGGTAAATCAGGAGATTCAGGCATTACTGCAACCTATTAGACAAGCCACTGCTACACCGGATCTTCCGGCATCGCAGGAGAACTTGGTTAAGTTCATCGTGACGCCAGTTTTGATATACACCAAACTGGATTCCTTATCCAACCAGGTCACAATCAAGAGAGAAACTCTAATCCTGAATGCCCTAGAATGCCTACACAGTTTGAGGGAAGATACTCCTTTGATCTCCCCAATTATTGCAGACTATCGTGCATGGAAAAATTTCCTCAAAGAACAACAAGTAGATGTTCCGACCTCGCAATCACACACACGCTCCCATGATCATATCGCAAGGTATAGCCTACTGGAAGGGTCACAGGTCACATCTTACATGGTCAGCTCACAGGTCGCATCCTCCATCAGGTCGCAGGTCGCACCTTCCCTTCGGGGACTTGTAGAAGGGATTTTTTTTGGACTCCAAAGGATAGGGGAGAGTTGAAAAGCATCGAACAGCCCCTTGTGAATGAATACAAGAATTTGTCTTAAATCTACTATTGGATCTTATGAGAATCAATGTGTCAATACTATGAGTATTTTTCTGTATATGTCTGATATCTTATGATTAATTGATCTGTGTTTTCTGCTTATACTCTTTATGCATATCATCTCACTGAATGTGTTAATGATGGTATTTTGTTTACATAGGAAATGTTTGTAACTTTATTATTGACATGTATCTTATTCACGAAAATGCCCAAGTACACATAAGTTGTTCTTGCCAGGCAGAACTGTTTCTTCTATGGTTTGAACAACTTTTACAAACACGACCTTAATGATATGTTGTTAACATCATCTCCTTCAGTTGCGTGTTTCCTTTTTATCTTTCTATTTGTAGTATTTATGCTTTTTGAAAACCATCGATATTTTGTCTTGTATCATCCGATAACTATATGCCTATAACTCTGCAGGGCTCATTTGTGTCCAGGAGAAGGAGTATTCAGCAGTAGATAGACCCACACCCCAGACGGGATCCCTATCACAAACAATTCAGAGTCTAATTGGGACTTTTTACTAGGGAGATCCCCTACTGTTGACCAGACAAATTTTCTCGTCAACATATTTGGCACTAGAAGGAGGGCCTGAATGGTAGCCTCCTAGCACACAAGTAACATCCCATTACAAACTCCCCAATGGGATACCATACATGACAATACCGACTCTCCCCCTTTGGAGAACTCCTAGGAGGAGGAAACCCATTTCTATGAGGTTACCTTAGCCCAGCTAAGGGCCCTCCACCCCATCGCCTGCAAACTTATCAGGGGCTTACAGCAAGCCCCGGTCACTAGTTCCTTGGAAAATCCTAGAACTCATGCAGCTAATCATACGCGCTAAGGAACCCTTGTCAACTCCCTTCCTCAACTTATGGATCTTATGATCGAAGATTATGTAGACGCAGTTGAGCGAAATTCTGAAGCTGCCCCAAATAGCCCTAGGGAGGGGGAAGAAGACAGCCCTGAAATTACTGAACCTCAACCCAACACCAGCCCCCAACCTGACCATACTTTGCATGATAACATGCAAGCCAACGACCCACACGGGGAAGGATCCAAGAGAGGCCGAGGTAATAGAGGCAGGGGAGGGCGAGGCCATGGGTGAGGCCGAAATGATGACAACCCCCCACACCGAAACTAGAACAGGTTTCCTTTTCTTTAAAACTAGAGAAACATCAGAAATACATGAAACCATGGAGAAAACCAAGACATGCAGTCCTGCCATGAGGGCAAGGCCTCCAGGTCTGGCATGGGTAATGAATCCAAAAGTGAGAGGGGACATGTTTACATACCACACCACTAGCAGGCCAGACGTGTGCAACCTTTAGCTTGGCTGGCTCAGTCCCCCTTAGATATCCAAGGTCCCCTACATGACATGCCCCGACACCCTGAAAAACATCCCCCTAAGTTTGACCCCGAAAAAGGTACTTTGGCCAAAGACCACATCAGCAACTTCTACATGTCTTACAGATGATGAGAGTGCAATATGACGACGTAGCATGCCGCCTTTTCCATCATACTCTTGAGAATAAAGCTACAACATGGTATCGATCGCTCCCCGTTACTTCTATCCCTTCGTGGGAACACTTCTGTCATACCTTCCTGCAAAAATTCTCAGAAGATAAAACCCCCTCGATGCTCCTCACAGAGCTTAGCACGCTGAAATTTCAGAAGAAGGAGAAGGTCAAGGATTTCAATCAACGTTTCGCCACTATATTGAATAAGTTCCCTCCGAACATGGCCTTAGATGATTCCATTACCATTTAATACTACACCAGAGCCCTCCCATGGGATATTTGTGTGTTCGTGAAATGCGAGGCCAGAGCTACCTTGGTGGCCAATTACACTACCACCCTTGCTATCGAAAAGGACATGCTATCCATAGGTGCCATTGAACACAAAGGGCAAGATGATCAAAAAATAATGACGAAGAGAACCTAATCCTCTAGCCACAAAGTTGGAGACAAAGATAAGGACCCCTTTGATTTTGAAAGTATTACAAAATCCCTCAAGTTGTTGACCAACGAAGTCTCTGACCTGAAAAGGAAAAACAATGATTTTTCCCAAGCTTCTAAAACACAGAAACCTTTCTTCAAAAAGAATAACCTTGTTGTGAATCGGCCCTCATCAGCTCGAGTGTTGAGGAAATTGGCAAGGACAAATTTTCTTCTTTTCATCAAGCCTCTCACTCAGAGAAGACTTGTCCCCAGTGGATTAATAGCATGACTACAGTGGTGAACCAGCTTCTAGAAGATCAAACCCCCGGGGATATGGAGGAGGAGGCTATTTCAGGCGAAGAGGAAATTTCTCCCCCAGATGAAGATATGGGATCCCCTATCCTCGCTTTCGAGGTCATACGCGGAGAGTCTCCCCTTCCCACCTCTGGGATAAACCTAGCTAACAAAACTAAATCTAAACCCCCTCGAAATGATGGCTTGAGGAGTAAAGGCCTAGTGCCTAAGCAGTCTTTCGAAGAGAAAAGAAAATCCTTCTTAAGAAAAATCTTGCCCCCACACGCAGAAAACCAAGACAAAACTCCTAAAAAATTTAGTCCAACTACTCCCCGAGAAGGCCCCAAGGCTAAATCTTCATTAGTTTCCCCTAAGAACACCATCGAGCCCACCTCACCCGTAGATTATGGGTATAACATTATCGAGGACATGAACAATACCAGGGCCAATATCTCTCTCTACGAGCTCACTCACATTGCTAACCAACGAGATCTCATTCTTAAGACCTTTTCCAATCTACCGGCGACCAAACCTGTAAGCATCACGTCTGCCCAAACTGCTGCTAGTCCCCAATCCATCATGAATGCCGTAAACACCAACTCCAGGGGAACCATGCCACCTTTCCTCCTCTCCTTTGAGATCTTTAACTTCAATGTCCACAACTACCTCGTTGATTCTAGTGCATCCACGAATTTTATGCCCTTATTCGTGTGCAAGAAGCTAACTATACGCCCTGAGAAAACCGACGCCAGAATCATCCAGCTCGACAGATCTCAAGTCCCCGTAGTGGGCGAACTAAACAACGTCATTATCCGCTTATCCTCCGACTCCAAAGTGCATCAGTGCATCGACATAGTAATCATGGATATCCCCAAGGCCTATGGCCTTATATTGAGCTCATATTGGTCCAGTAAGCTCCAGGGGTACTTTGCCGCCGATTGGTCCCACCTTTGGCTCCCGTACAAAGGTAGGAATAACCAAATGCAGATTAAGAGTCAACCATACATGAAACATACTGTGACTGACCTGGATGAAACTAACGAACCAATAAGTTTCACGTAAGAAGAGCTCGGTATGTGTTTCTTAGAGTCCATCTTTGGTTGTTATCAGCCTCACCAATCCCCTATCACCCAAGAAATTCAGTCTGAGTTGCTTCTAGTTGCTAAAAACTCCTCCCCATCCAACCAAGATTCTCTAGAAACTGATGCCCCTAGCACATCCTCAATGGGATCAGATAGCCTTTTCCAACCAGAAGACGAAATATGGACCCTATACTATGATGGCTCCAAAACCCAAGACGAGGCTCACGCAAGCTGCACCTTGCTAGACCCTCAAGAGAACAAGTTTCTAATGTCTTGCTAGTTAGAGTTCCAATGCACCAATAATACAGCCGAGTATGAGGCACTGTTACTAGGACTCCAAAAGGCCATAGATCTAAAAGTCCATTGTTTGAAGGTAATTGGCGATTTTGAGATTATCACTTCTCAGGTACGCAACACCATCCATTGCTTGTCTCCCCATCTGAAAGATTACCAGCAAGAGGTATGGTGCTTAATTTTATCTTTTGATGCTTTTGGTATTAAATCTTTACTTAGAATGCATAATGCAGCAGCCGATACACTTTCCAACGCTGTCGCTAGGTTCACCCCATTTAGGGATGGGTTTTCTATTGAAGTTATATACAAGCCATCCATACCAGACAATGTTACTAATTTACACGTTTTCAATGATGACCAGCATGTACTCGATTTCATGCTCAACACAGATATATTCAAAGACGTAGTTATGGAAGAAGAGGATCATGATCGGGCTTTGTAGGAGGAACTAAGAAATTGGAAAGAAAATCCCATACCCAAAGGGGTCGTGTCACTCGAAAAGTTGTTCAACTTACAGAACCGTTTTTGGGGGCCCCCAAACACGAAGGTGCAAAGTTCCATGTTAGCAAACCGAAAATTTAACCTCGGGACAGACAAGGATCCCAAGCTTGTAAATTTAGGTAATGAGTGCACCCCTCAGGAGAAACAAGCATTCACCTTATTATTTAAGATATACCGAGATGTGTTTTCCTAGATGTATGGCGATCTTCGGACTTATGATACATGGATCATCCAACACGTCATACCCATTAAGGAAGGAGTGAAGTCATTCCAACAAAAACTGAGAAAAGTACACCCAGCTCTAGAACCGATGATCCAAAAGGAACTAAAGAAGCTCTTGGATGCGCAGATAATTTTCAAAGTTAGACATTCGACCTGGGTGTCCAACTTGGTCCTTGTTCGCAAGAAATCCGGTGAAATTCGTTTATGCATAGACTTCAGGAATTTGAACAGATCCTCCGACAAAGACAACTATCTGGTCCCTCCTATGGAGCAAATCCTTCAAGCTGTATCAGGGTCATAAATGTTCTCTCCATTGGATGGGTTTTCGGGGTATAATCAAGTACTCGTGGCTGAGCCCGATCGACTCAAAACAACTTTCAGAACTAACTGGGGAACATTTGCTTTCATATTCGTGCCCTTTGGGATGATTAACACCAGTGCCACCTTCCAAAGCTCTATGGACATCGCCTTCAGAGGACTTATTGGGAAAAGCGTGGTAGTTTACCTTGACGATGTCACAATGTTTTCAAAGCATAGATCTAACCACATACACCATCTCAAGAAAATTTTTGAAAGGTGTCGGAAATACAGGATCTCACTGAACCCAAAGAAAAGCATGTTCGCCTTCACCGAAGGAAACTTGTTGGGACACATAATAACTCAAGACGGCATAGTGGTGGATCCGAAACGTGCGAAAGTCATCGCTTAAATACCGCTCCCAAGTGGTAGGAAAGCTATGCAGTCCTTCCTTGGAAAAATCAACTTTGTCCGGAAATTTATATCAGATTTCGCTTAAATCGTGAAACAATTACAAGGCATGATCAAGAAAAATGCTAACTTTAAATGTAATCCTCCCGAAAAATAAGCGTTCGACAACATCAAACGAGCCATCGTGGAAGCACCCGCTCTTTATAGTTTGGATTTCAACAAAGGATTTATCTTGTACACCTTTGCCTCAGATTCATCTTTGGCCACTGTCCTCACTCAGAAAGATGACTGCCACAATGAGCGGCCTATATCATTTATGAGCACTGGATTACAAGGTGTCGAGCTAAATTATCCAGATATTGACAAACAAGCTTATGTGGTATACAAGGCAATTAAACATTTCAGGCCGTACATTTTGAAGAATCATGCCACATTCTTCATGCCTCACCCATCTGTTCGCTCACTATTCGTACAGCAGGAGATGGGTGAGCGACGAGGAAACTGGATGATATGCCTTCAGGAATATGACCTGGAATTCAAGCCAGCACACACTGTGAAGGGCCAAGGATTGTGTCGCATGGCCGATAAAACTGATAGTATAGCCCCACAGGATACATCCTCTTGGTATGTTGTTGGGAAACCAGCTCCAAAAAGAGAAGAAAAGAGATATAAACACCTTAGAAATAAGCCACTTCGAGGGGTCAACCTCCAATACATTACATGAATGAACAATTCTTGGATGATACAATTTACAAAAACTCCTTTCTATATAGAGGAGTCCATGGGGCCATAATGTAATCCTAGTGGGCCACAATGTAATCCTAGCCGACCTAACAATAATAGTTTAAGGGCACAATAATAACAAAATGGGGGTTACAAGGGTACAATAATAACAATAAGGGGGTTACACTAACAATAATAAGGGACTATACTAGTGATATAGGGACCTAACATACCCCTCTCCTTCAAAAAAGTGTTGTCCTCAACGCTTGAGTAGCTCCGGGTGCTTCTGTATAAAATTCTCATCCTCCCATGTAGAATCTTCAGTGGGTAAGTTCTTCCACTTGATGAGATACTCTGAAATTGATCGATTCTGTAGCTGTCGAGTTCTTGTTTCCATGACCGCTTCGGGTTCCAATATGATTTTTCCTTCCTCATCAAGTTCTGGCAATATTGTTTGAACTGGAAGATTTTCACCTATAACCTTCTTTAAGCATGAAACATGGAAAACTGGATGTACTCGCGAAGAAGCAGGAAGCTCCAATTTGTATGCCATAGTACCAATCTTTTGCAACACCTTGTAAGGACCATGGTACTTTGGCGATAATTTATTATCCTTCTTAGCTTGCTTGAGGGACATTTGTTTATATGGTTGTAGCCGTAAAAATACCCAATCTCCTATATCAAAACTTCTCTCGCTGCGATGTTGATCTGCCTGTTGTTTCATTCGATTTTGTGCCAAATTCAGGTTATCCTTTAAGAGATGGAGAACTTCTTGCTGATGCTCGACGTGATCTTCCACTGCTTGAACCTTCGAATTTTCCCTTAAAGATGATGTGATCGATGGTGGATGATATCCATAAAGTGCTATAAATGGGGTCATTTTTGCTGCAGTATGGAAGGAAGTGTTATACCACCATTCAGCGAGAGGTAACCACTTGACCCATTGTGTTTGTTTATCAGATACAAAACAACGAAGATATCCTTCCAAACATTTATTTACTATTTTAGTTTGACCATCAGATTGAGGATGATAAGATGAGCTATGAGCTAATTGAGTACCCAAACAAGAAAATAACTCCGTCCAAAAATTTCCAGTAAAAATGGGATCTCTGTCGCTCACAATAACCCTTGGGCTTCCATGTAGCTTTTGAATTCTGTCCATAAATGTAGTAGCAACTGTACTTGCTTTAAATGAATGAGATAATGCACAAAAGTGTGCATACTTGGTAAGTCTATCAACTACCACCATGATGACACTCTTTCCTTCGGACTTAGGTAAACCTGTGATAAAATCCATTGAAATCTCCTCCCAACGTTGACTTGGAATGGATAAAAGTTGTAGAAGTCCCGGGGTCTTAATTGTCTCCACTTTATTCTGCTGGCAAACCAAACATTCCGCCACAAACTTTTGAATATCAGATTTAAGGCCAACCCAAAAAAATTCTTTCTTCACCCTGTGGTAAGTTTTTAAAAATCCTGAGTGTCCTCCTAAAGGAGAAGTGTGCAATTCCAGAAGAATCTTTTGTTTTAGTTGGGAATTCTTACAAAGATATAAGCGATCTTTGTACCATAAGGAATCATTTTCCAACTAAATGTATCAGATGTACTAGGATCTTGCTGCAACTTTTGAATGAGTGTCCATACATATTTTTCCTTCTTCCATTCATCTCTTGCTTCAGTTATCCAATTTGGTTGGATAATAGAAATGGCACAAAGAAATGCTTCCACCTCTTCATTCTTTCTTGAGAGTGCATCTGTAACAACATTAAGCTTTCCTTTTTTGTAGATTATTTCAAAGTCATAACCCAACATCTTTGTGACCCATTTTTGCTGCTCTTCTGAAGATAGTCTTTGTTCCAAAAAGTGTTTCAGACTATCATGATCAGTTTTTACCTTGAAGTGTCTTCCCATTAGGTAAGTTCTCCATTTCTTTAGTGCATCCAGTATTGCTAACATTTCCTTCTCATAAATAGGTTTCTGTAAATACTTTCCTTTGATTGGACGACTTTCAAAAGAAATGGGTCTTCCTTCCTGCATTAAAACAACACCAATTCCATTTCCTGAGGCATCACATTCCACAATAAAGGTTTTTGTGAAGTCTGGCGTAGCTAAGATAGGCGCTAGGCACATTGCCTCTTTAAGATGTTCAAAAGCCTTAGTTGCTTCAGGAGTCCATGAAAATGCATCTTTCTTCAATAATGTTGTTAGAGGTGCTGCTATTCTCCCATAATTCTTAGCAAACTTGCGATAATACCCTGTTAACCTGAGAAATCCTCCCAAATTCTTTATGGTTGTGGCGACTTTCCATTCCTTAATGGCTTTAATTTTGTTAGGGTCTACTTTAACACCCTCATGAGATACAATATGACCCAGATATTCCACCTCTTGTACTCCAAAGAAACATTTGGATGTTTTTGCATATAATTGTTTCTCCTGCAATAGTTTGAGCACCTGTCAACATGTTCAACATGATCCTTCCAAGACCTGCTGTAGATTAGTATATCATCAAAAAATACTAGCACAAATTTTCTAAGGAAGGGTTTGAAAATGGAATTCATCGACCCTTGAAATGTAGAAGGTGCATTGGTAAGGCCAAAAGGCATGACCAAAAATTCATAATGACCCTCATGAGTTCGAAATGCTGTTTTTGGAATATCTTCAGTCTTCATTTTATTTTGATGATATCCTGAACGAAGATCCAACTTGGTAAAATAAATTACTCCATGTAATTCATCCAATAATTCATCGATCACAGGAATGGGAAATTTGTCTTTAATGGTGAGATTATTGAGCTCCCTATAATCTGGACACATTCGCCATGATCCATCCTTCTTGTGTACCAATACTACAGGAGCAGAGAAAGAACTTCGACTAGGTTGAATTATACCCGCCTCTAACATTTCTGCAATCATACGTTCAATTTCGCTCTTTTGGACGTAAGGATATCTATAAGGCCTGATGTTTGGAGGACCACTTCCTGGAATCAAATGAATAGCATGATCATGATCACGAATAGGTGGGAGTCCTTTGGGAGTTTCAAACACCTTGGAATGATTGTCCAAGACTTGTTGGAGATGTGCAGAAATAGATGATTTTGATGTTGGAACTTCTAGTGAGCATAATTGTGCAATTACGCCTCGTTGTTCTTTCTTTAGAAGCTTTGTCATGACATTAGAGCTTATTATCCTTCCTGGCTTCCCTGCAATACCTTGTAATTCAACTTCCTTTCCTTCTGAAAAAAATTTCAAGAAAATTTCTTGAAAATTAAAAGCTACCATCCCCAAAGATTGTAACCATTGTACTCCTAGTACAACATCAGCACCTCCCATAGGAATGGCAAGCATTGGACTAGTCAATAAATATTCCCCCATGGTTAGCTTGATATTATGGCATTTTCCAGAGCAATTTATAGTTCCTCCATTTGCAACCATCACTTGACATTCTGGTGCTGGGTATAGGAAAAAATTTAATTCCTTGGCTACCTTACAATGAATAAAATTATGGGTGCTACCTGAATCAATCAACACTATTACCTTTTTCTTCTTGATCTGTTCTTCTATCTTGAGAGTTTGAGGAGTGGTAATTCCTTCCAGTGCATTACATGATATGGTCATATTCATTTCTTCCTCTTCTAGGGCCGGTTCCTGGTGTATATCCTCTTCTTGTTCATTTTCTTCTTCTTCTTCACATTCTATGTAAAATAATTTATTTTCACCACACTTATGACCTTTAGTGTATTTGCTATCACAACTGTAGCAAAGCCCTTTTGCTCTTTTTTCTTCCAATTGTTGTGGTGTCAACCTTGTAGATTGTGGAAATCTAGGCATAGCAACACTTCCTTCTTTATAGAATTGAGTGGTAGGCTTCCTTGTCGCCATAATTTTACATTCAACTTTTCTTGCCAACCTGAATGCCTTCTCCAATGAATCAGGTTCCAAAACATGAACTTCATGTTGGATGTTATCCTTTAGAGTGCCTATGAAGAGATCAATCCTGTGTTCCTATAGAATATCAGTTACCCTTATATTCAATTTTTGGAAGTCCTCAATGTGCTGCCCCACTAAACCCTTTTGTTTGAGATTTATCAATTGGCTAAAGAAGGTGTTGCTCTTTGTATCCTCATAATGTGCTATCATTTCTTCCGTAAAAATTGACCAAGTGACAATTTTTTTACGGGAGCAAAGCCATCGATACCATACAAATGTATTTTGTTCTAAATGTAAAGTTGAAATGCGTACCTTTTGTGTGTTTTGCACGTTATGGAGATCAAAATATTGCTCATCTGTAGTATCCATGTTACAGGATCCTTTCCATCAAACTTCCTCATATCCATTTTTGGAATATGGTGGTTCTTCCCGCCAACATTAGAGTTTATGAAATCACGATTAACATTTTTCTCATCGCGGTTCTTCTACTATCTTCACCATTGAAGCCTTTCTTGTATCAACGCAATAAAACCTTCCATATACTTGCTTTTAGAACATTCTTCATATTTGCCACATTTCTCATTTTCTCATTGGTCTTAGCTTCCATGTCATCCATCTTAGTTGTACAGGCCTCCTTCTTCCCTTGATATGCAGTTATGCCATCTATCTTGCAGATTCCACGCCTTTCTTCAAAACTTCCATGTCATTTTTTGTTGCTCTTTCACGGCGAAATTTGTTGCCACTCTTTTGAATTTTGATATGTCATGTTTCCATTCTTAAGTCTTCATGAGTCATAGTAGAGCTTTGAAAGGCTTAATGGGTATTGAATTCTTTTTTGGGGCCATTTTATAATCCAATACTGATATCTATTCTACAATATGCCCTTGCAATCAATTCAACTTGATTCTTCAAACAAGACTTATGCAATTCGGAAAAAAAATACACACCTTTTACTTGCTTTTGAGGAGCTCGATATTGAAATTGTATTATCTCTATGATTGCGACTCTTTAATATCTGCAATTTAGCACTGAAGTAGCCCTCTGAATTCTCTTTTGAATTCCACAGGTCTGACTTGATTTGGATTCTCCAAGACAAAGTTATGTCCAATTTCCCACAATGACCTAATTATGGACTGGTTCAGTATAGCGAACTTGTACGACTTGCCACGTGTCACTGTTTCATCCTTCAACTCTGAAATTGATAGCCAAGAAACCATATTCTATTTACTTCTGACCAATTTTTACGGCACTCCAATCCGATGCTCAGAGAGATATTTATTGAAAGTTTCCCACGATCACCTTTTTGAGATGAAATTCGGGA
The DNA here is from genome assembly GCA_034641835.2 of Pinus albicaulis. Taxonomy (NCBI): domain Eukaryota; kingdom Viridiplantae; phylum Streptophyta; class Pinopsida; order Pinales; family Pinaceae; genus Pinus; species Pinus albicaulis. The sequence goes on from CM076573.1 coordinate 452,884,034, forward strand.
GCCTGAAAAAGAACTACCTTCCACAAATCATATATCCAAAAATGTTTTGAAAAAAGCTCTGAAATGTTTTGACGAGTGTCCTTAGTATTTCAGCTTCGCACCATAGAAATTTCAGATTCTGAACCTCAGTAGAAAAACATTCATAGAGAAAATTCCATGATGACCTGTTTAGGAGCCTGAAAAAAGACCTAACTTCCACAGATCATATCTCTGAAAATATTGTGAACCAAGCTTTGAAACTTTTAGAAACTCTTCCTCAGGATTTCAGCTTCGTACCCTAAAAATTTCAGCTTCTGAAACTTCGTAGAAAAAATGTTATAGTGAAAATTCCACGATGACCTATTTGGAGCAGTGAAACCCTAGAATCCAAAGCTCTGATACCAAATGTTGGGAAACCAGCTCCAAAAATAGAAGAAAAGAGATATCAACGCCTTAGAAATAAGCCACTTTGAGGGGGCAACCTCCAATACATTACATGAATGAACAATTCTTCGATGATTCAAATTACAAAACCTCCTTTCTATATATAGGAGTCCATGGGGCCATAATGTAATCCTAGTGGCCCACAATGTAATCCTAGCCGACCTAACAATAATAATTTAAGGGCACAATAATAACAAAATGGGGGTTACAAGGGTACAATAATAAAAATAAGGGGTTTACACTAACAATAATAAGGGACTATACTAGTGATATAGGGATCTAACATACGTAGATCTCCTACAATATCTGAAACACAACACCATGGGCCCCACTTTAACTACCAAGCAGAAGCATGCATTGAGACTGAAAGATGTATCCTACTAGCTAGTGTAGGGTAAGTTGTTTCGCAAAAATAACAGTGGTGTCTTTCTACGCTGTTTGGAATGGCATGAGGCACATAAAGTATTGGTAGAACTTCATGATGGCCCCGCAGGGGGGAACTATGCAGGAGACACCACTGTTCACAAGATCATGCGTGCCGGTTTCTATTGGCCTACTTTTCTTAAAGATGCACACACATAAGTCCGGAAATACCAACAGTGCCAAAAATTTTCAAATAGATATATATGGCCTTCGGCCCTATTACAGTCAGTCGCAGTGGAAGAACCTTTTCAGCAATGGAGGCTAGACGTGAATGGGGAAATCCTGCCACACTCTTCCAAGCAACATAGGTACATCATCACCACCGAAGTCTACCTCACAAGGTGGGTTGAAGCGGTACCATTACGTCAAGTCAACAATCAAGAGGTAATAGCCTTCATCACCCAATGCATCATGATCAGGTCTGGCATTCCAACCTCCCTTGTTTTTGATAATGCAACATATTTCTCATTGTTGAAATTATATGATTTTTCTATAGAAAATGGTATCGTACTTAAACATGCTACCAACTATTACCCTCAAGGAAATGGGTTAGCCAATCAAGGAAATGGGTTAGCCAAGTCAACCAACAAGAACCTAATCCGCATCATCAAAAAGACTTTGCTGTCCCAACAACGAAATTGGCATAAGGCACTCCACAATTCCCTCTGGGCTGATCGAGTCACACCCAAACCTTCCCTAGGCACCTCCCCATTTTTCCTCGTATACGGAAAATAAGCTATCCTTCCTCCCAACTTGCCTCTCCCGACCCTCTGATTATCTCAGGAGACTCATGGAACTCCTTGCCCTGCTTTACAAGCCCGAATAGACACACTGTTGAAACTTGAGGAGGAAAGGAAAAAAACTCGGGAAAAATTCACCATCCACCAAGGACAGATAAAACGATGGTTTGACAAGAAGTCAGCCAGGAAAAAGGCTTTCAAAGTAGGTGACCTTGTCCTAAAATGGGATAAAGCTCATGAAGATAAAGGGAAACACTCCAAGTTCTAGGCATCATGGATAGGTCCTTTCCAGATTAGAGAGAAGGTCGGTTCCCACACTTACATGTTACAAACTCTTGAAGGGAGGAGTGAGGTTCTCCCTATGAATGGACACGACCTTAAGCACTACTTCACCTGACAGCCCTTAGGGGCTGTCGCTACACCCTCTACCATAGTTTGTCTTGTTTTTTGCTGTTCTTTACCTTTCTTGTCTTCAATAAATTGCTTGGTCTACACAACCTCCTGTTAGCCATTTCTTTCCTTTGGCACACAATTTTTGAAATGGGATATAGAAGCTATCCAAGTGGCATACTAAGTTGGGATCTATGCTAGTGTATTATCTCCTCCCAGAGTGTGAAAAAGGAAAGCATACCTCTGATGGGCACTCAGTGGAGAGAACATGAATAAGGCCCTCAGACCAAGACGTGGCAGCTTACCTAGTATGCTGGCCCAGGGGACTGCTGCGCAAAAGGAAATGTTCGATTAAATTGGTTACTAGATGGAAAAGGGAGGAGTCAGCCTCAGGCGATGAATGGAAATCTAGGAAAACCCCAAGTCCTCATGTAGACCGGGAGCAACCTCTCTTGCAAGTAAAATAATTCAGCATCCATCACCCATCCAGGCAATAATTTCCAAATAACTCAGTGCCTTGAGCACAAAAAATAAGTGCCCTGAGCACATTTTAATAAGTGCATTGAGCACATGAATAAAGGGTAAAGGATTGAGAAAGTCTTCCTGCGCATAGAGGCGATACGACGACTCCGCTCGGGTACTGACCAGGCTCGCTGGCAGCAGAGCAACGCTCGTGATTCCTAGGCAGTGACTCTGCCAGGACCATCTGGTTTGCTGGCAGCGAAGAAACACAATGAGGACCAAATAAACTATACGAGATCCGAAAACCCCTGAGGTTACTCCAAACTTTTCCATCCGGTCTCCAAGAATGAAAACGTCGTAAACTAGCACCCAAGGGCAGGCATATAGGGAGAGCAAGTGCGCAAGGCTTGAAGAAGGAAGAAGTGGGACCCACAAGGTGAAAGGAACAGTGTGCTATGCCCTTCCACCCCCCTCAAGATGAAGCACTGACAAAGATTCTTGGCCCTACCAGTGAATTGCCATTTTTTGTAGCCGCTACAACACCCTCCAAAAATTTCACCCTCTAAAATTTTTTGAGCACCCGAGCATCGAAAAGCTAAGTCAAAACCTTAAGTTCAAATCTTTTCAAAAGACTTAAGTCTCTAAGTTGCCAAATAGTTCATTGCCTCCAATCAGCGACCTAGCGACCTTGCGACCTATCAGATCGCCAAGTCAGTAAGTCTAGTATCACATCCAAATTTAAACAATTGTGACCTAGCGAACCTGCGACCCCACGACCCCTAGGTCACAAGGTCATAGGGTCACGAGGTCGCACATATCATCAACGAAGACTATTAATGACCCAGCGACCTCATTTATTGCCCACACGCTTGACCCATTTATAAATAGAAAGGTCGCATAAGTCGCATTTCACTCACACGATGGAGAGAAAAAATGCTTCTGACAGGCCAACTAGAGTGCGATTCTCTCGAGTAAGTTTCCTAATCCTCCTGATGTTTCCGTTTTTTCTATTTTTTTCCCCTTTCCCCTTATCTTAGCCCTTTTTAAGCCATCTGCCATCCCCCATTGTAGATCCTCTTTGAACCTGAGTCTTTTCTAAACCTCCAAACCTTGCCATTCTTATACAGACTTGTATATGAAGCCAACTAGCCTCCCCTGTGTCTGTCTCTTCCTCTAATGACCACTTCATCTTCAATTTATGATTTTCTCACTATCTCCTTTATTGATTTAAGTTTAAAATTGAGAAAAATACCATGCCACCATCGAAATCACCCACCCGGCCTTAGCGCGACCTCCGACCCTGCGACCTCACGACCCCCGTGACCTAGCGACCTCGGTCACTAAGTCACTAAGTCGTATCTTGCTTAAAACTAGACTTTTTCGACCTTGTGACTCAGTGACCCAGCGACCCAGTCGCAAGTCGCTAAGTCGCAAGGTCGCATCCTCATGAACTTTTAGACCTATGAGACTCAGTGATCCCGCGACCTAGTTGCAAGTCGCCAGGTTGCAGTGTTGCTTTCCTCTGAAGTTTTAAGCCAGCATGACCCAACGACCTAGGAAATGGGTCGTAAGTCGCATTTTCCCCCCCTTCCTTGACCTTAGTTGGGCAGAGTTAAAAGCATTATTAAGCATTGATTAATATGGCATCTGTCTTATCCTGGGACTGTTTTATGAATATGCCAGGGAAACTCGAAGTAGAGTTAGAGTGCATCTTTGTCTCTTCAGCCTCATGTGACATGGGGCCCCCGGTGGTTTGCAGGAAAAACAAGAGCCCAGAGATAGAGATCACAGAAAGAGAAGTACTTATGTCCCCTCCCCCTATCTATGGGGGCACCACATGTGTATTCAGCAGAGGAGAAAGCATGAGTTGGTATCAAGTATACCAACAGTTCGCACAGCCTGAGTTCCCAGAGGACCTTCTAGACTGGGAAGTATATGTGCAAGTTAAGAGGTCGAAGATTCACTATTTAGGGGCCCACCCATCTATATCCCCATGCACCAAAATTATTGAATGGATCATACAAAAGATCGACCCCAGGATGTGGGTGATTCGGGATCATAAGGGAAAAGATTTTGTAAATATAAAAGGCCAGGATGCAGAGTACTACTACGTACTTCTAGACTGGGAACATACATTCACAGAGTAATGGGCCACTACCCATGCGGTTTCCATAACAAACACCCTGAGAGGATGGTGGGAAGAACCAGAGAAGTTCAAAGTCAAGAAAGACTAGGAGTAGCAAGTAGCAGGCCTCAGAAAGGTCTATAAGCTTGTAGTAGCCATGATTTTTATAATGTATGGTCATCTTGATGCAACCAATTTCAACGGTTCTTGGGTATCCCTGATGAATTTTGTTACCATATATGGCACCCATTTCAATTGGGCAAACTTACTAATAGCGGCCCTCAAAACCAACATGCCTATAGCACTAGCATCTGATGAGGGATACTCGTCTGAATTTTACATGGCATCCTAGCTATTGGATGCATTTTGTTCCAGGTTCCACTTTGAGGGATGGGATCATGACTGGGATCAGGAGAGAGCACACCCAATTCACAAGGAGTTGCAGGTACTCCGGGACTCCAAATATAAGCAGAATATAGAGCCAATCGCACACAGTTTCATCCCTGCACTCTACGGGAAATTGTTTGGTCAGGATACCCCATGCATGTCCTGGTGAAACATGGAAATGATAGTCAAGGTAGCACGTTGGTTCCCATTTGCAGAAGGCACCTTCATTCAAGTCTTCAGTTCATTCAAGACTCCCCATGCTCTTCCCCGATTCGTCACTGACAAGATGCTACTTCAGGAAGTATGTTATCAGATGAATTCTAGCTTCTTGAAGGTCCTTACTAAAGGTAAGAAGAAGCCATGGCCCACACTGCCACTCACCATTGGTGCTTATATAGTTAATGATTTCAGAGAGGTGGAGGCGGAAGCTAGGAAAATTAGAGGATTCTTCTTGGCACCTTTGGATTACCCTGAGAGGATCGTCCCTGCCCATTGAAAACAGGCCAAGTTCAAATGGAGCTATGAGCATAATGAACCCCCAGCTAAAGATGGGGTAAGAAACTGGTACAAAAAGGATAGGGAACTCTTCCCAGAAGCATTGAATGATCGGGAGGACCAAGATGATAAAACTCTGGAGGAGAGAATCCAAAATTTGGGAGGAGCCTCATCTTCCTAGGCCAAGAAGCTCCAAACTAACACAGGTCATAGCTGAACTGCCCAACAGAAAGAAAAAGAATCAAAAGCTCAATGAGAAGCTGAAAACAAAGTAAAAGAGGATGAAGATAAATGTCAGAAACACCTGAAGGTAGAGCAGAGAAAGAAGCAGGCGAAGGATGCCCGTAGAAGAAAGGAAGAGTAGGAGGCGAAAGCAGAAGTTGAGCGGTATCTCAAGAAAGAATTATATCAGGTGGAGGCTGAACGCAGAAGGAAGGAAGAAGAGGAAACAAAAGCAGAAGCTGAATGCAAAAGGAAAGAAGAAGATGAAACAAAAGAAGAAGCTGAACGCAAAAGGAAAGAAGAAGAGGAAACAAAATCAGAAGCTGAGCGCAGGAAAAAGGAAGAACATGATAAGGTAGAGGCAGAGCAGCTATTGAGAGAAGAAGCAGAACAAAAGAGAAAAGATGAAGAGGATCTAAGATGGAAAGACAATTCTTCTAAAGATGCCAAGACACCTCCTCCAGTAACATGGGTACAGACAGAGCTGCCACCCATCGAAGTACCTGCAATTAACACACATTTTGCACTCTCATAACCAGGTACTTCCGAAGGACAGGAGGAGGAGGTGTTCAATCTGACGAGACTTACTTATGACCAATTCACATTCAAGATCAGGCAGGAAAAGAGGAGATTCCTAGCACGGAACCCTGTCGTGCCATTCACGGTCACGACGGAAAAAGATATAGTCCTAGACACTAGGATCAATCCAGAAATGATAGCATCAGCTGGTACTTCTTTCTCCATAGCCACAGAAGAAAACATGAGCTAGATGAGTAGGGAAATCCTCTCCCTACAAAATAGATTACAAGATTCAGAACAAAGGAAAGCTAGGTTGGATCAAGAAAAGAAAGCACTGAGGGAAGAAATCCAGCAGCTCCAAGATAATACCACCCTGATTAACGAAGTACCACTCACCATCCAAAGAGAGTTCATGACACTAGAAGCCACCATGAGGCAGGTATACAAAGAAATGTTGACCATAAAGCAAACAGTCACACCTCTACTTGGAGCGCAAGCGGAAACTAAGAAGAGGAAAGAGCAACTGAAAGAGGCCTCCACTGCCCTGGATAGAATGATAGAGTGGAAAAATAGATATCCGTAGGCTCCAGAGACTTTTCCCAAGAAATATTTGATTCACACTCAGAACGACAAGGTCCAAATTCGCATAAACGTGCAATCTAATGAGAAGTTATTCAAAGACCTAGAGAAGGTGATGACCTCCTATGAGCATTTGATTAGCAACATTGAGTCGTTGGCTGAGCTGCACCATATTCCTTCTCTAGATACATTGGGCAAAGAAAAGACATGGGAATAGGTAAATTAGGAAATTCGGGCATTCCTGCAACCTATTAGACAAACCGCCACTACACCTGATCTTCCGGCATTGCAGGAGAACTTGGTTAAGTTCATCGTGACGCCAGTTTGGATTTACACCAAACTGGATTCCTTATCCAACCAGGTCACAATCAAGAGAGAAAATCTAATCCCAAATTCCCTAGAGTGCCTACACATGTTGAGGGAAGATACTCCTCTAATCTCCCGAGTTGCTGGAGACTATCGTGCATGGAAAAATTTCCTCAAATAACAACAAGTAGACGTTCCCGACCTCGCAGTCACACACATGCTCCCGTGATCATATCACAAGGTATAGTCTACAGGAAGGGTCGCAGGTCACATCTTACATGGTCAGTTCACAGGTCACATCCTCCATCATGTCGCAGGTCGCACCTTCCATCCAGGTCGCGAAGCATACCAACAGGTGGGAAGGCGAAGAGTCAAGACACCCAAGGGTCACTTTTGCCTTATATATAATCCCTTCGGGGACTTGTATAGGGATCCTTTTTCTTTGGACTCCAAAGGAGAGAGGAGAGTTGTAAAGCATTGAACAACCCCTTATGAATGAATACAAGCATTTGTCTTAAATCTACTATTGGATCTGATGAGAATCAATGTGTCAATACTATGAACTCGTATTTTTCTATATATGTCTGATATCTTATGATTAATTGATCTGCGTTTTCTTCTTATACTCTTTATGCATCTCAGCTCACTGAATGTGTTAATGATGGTATGTTGTTTACATTGGAGATGTTTGTAACTTTATTATTGACATCTATATTATTCATGAAAACGCCCAAGTACGCATAAGTTGTTCTTGCCAGGCATCACTATTTCTTCTATGGTTTGAACAAATTTTACAAACACGACCTTAATGATATGCTGCTAACAACATCTCCTTCAGATGCATGTTTCCTTTTTATCTTGCTATTTGTAGTATTTATGCTCGTTGACAATCATCGATATTTTGTATTGTATCATCCGATAATTGTATGCGTATAACTCTGCAGGGCTCATTTGTGTCCAAGAGAAGGAGTATTCAGCAGTAGCCAGACCCACACCTCGAACGAGATCCCTATCACAAATGGTTCAGAGTCTAACTGGGACTTTTTACCGGGGAGATCCCCTACTGTTGGCCAGACAAATTTTCACATCAACACAACCCATAATGGATAACCATGTGGATATCCATCTACTAACACTGATATCATGCAACCCTCCTTAACATCTCACATATAAATCGTGTAAGGGTCCTCCATGGCTTCATGTTGTGCATGTGATATTCTAGAAACAATACACATTTATCTTTCCTCTACCCTTGAAGAATTAATAATACGTTGACATTTTTGTTGTTCAACAATGTTTCTTTCCTTGTGTTCATTTGGCATATTTTTTGTTCAAATAAATGGAGTCTTCAAAAGTATATATCCATTTCTTGATTTTGAAATGATATCACTTTTATTATTAAAAAATTACTCCCACCAAACTAAATCAAAAACATCAAAATACCCATCTATATCCATAATATTTTTTTTATTTCTTCCAAGCATTCATAATAATTTATATCTCTCTTATGCCTTTGTGCATTATGGATTTCAACAACTGATTATAGTAACGATCTATTTGATGAAAATATTGGATGATTTGGAATGAACTTCATAAATTCTAAACATGATGATGGCCCCCATTCTGTAATAGTTGAATACTTCTGCCCCCATATAAGTATTTTCCCATGAATTTTTTTGATACGAAATTAATTTTGGAAGCTAATGTCATTAAGTTTTTCAATGCATTTCTCCTTACCATGTGATCCTAGAATAAACCTTTGCATTTCAATAGTTTCTTCCAACACATGAAAAATATGCTTTTGATTGTATGACTTCTTAATACATTAATTAATGATAACATGATCCCAACATCCTTCCTTCTCAATGCTACTGAAAAATGACTGAAAATATGATCAATATGGTCATGAGTGTGCCCAACAATAAGGAAACCAACATTTACCTTTTGAAAAATTCTCAATTCAATAAGCATGTTTAGATATCTAAAAGGAATTTGATTTTTGTTTTCACGAATACTGTTGTCTAATTGCAGATAAAAAAATTTACAAAGATTACCAGACTAATGATAAATCACATCATGAATTATGGTTATAGTCATATTTGCATCATTATGAATATTTGGAGGCGTGAAGTAAATCCTTGCCCACACTTTTCCATTACAGGCCATATAACCTACCAAGTGAAACTGTATAAAATTTTACTCCTGTAAAGTTTTTGGTCTACAAACAAAATGTTGTAGAAGCGTTTTACTTTGGTCCATACCATCAATAATCAAAACCAAATATTTATCTGGAATATCATAACACTTATTTTGATGCTTATACAACTTTTTCCTTTCACTTTTTTGTTGATTGTAATGCTCTTGAAGTGGTTTGACAATGGAATATGCACATAACATAAAAGAAACCTATTAATAAATACATTTTCAGAGTTGATAACTACCCATTTTTAAAAATGATGTTATGAATGCATTCATTGGAGGAATTTTCAGCCCAAAAGTGGCCTCCTAAGAAAAACTAATAAAATAATTGTTAAAATAATAAAATAAGAGTTATGAATTTTGGAGGGAAAACAAAAAAGCTATTTTTTTTTAATTGTATTTTCGGCTTATATCCTTATAAATTTACTTAAATTTCAAGTTTATATAATCATTAGATGCGGAATTAAATTCTACATCCAATGAGTACCCTTTATGCATAGTTTTGAGAGGGCCCACATTGATAAAAATTGTAGATACATTTAAAAATGTGTTGAAATACACATTTTTAATGTATCTACAATTTTTATCAACGTGGGTATTTTTAAAAGTCTGCATAATGGGTAGTCATTGTATGTGAAATTGAAGTCCGTATATAATGAGTGTCTAAACATGAAATTTGAGTAAACATATAAGGAGATAAGCCAAAAATACAATTAAAAAAATAGTTTTCTTCTTTTCCCTCCAAAATATTTACATGTACCTCTTTTCAAATTTAAATCATTTTGATTGGTTTACATATTATGACATGGAAATTAGATGAAAATTTCATGGGCACTTTTAGGCTAAAATTTCCTCTAATGCCTCTTTCTGTAGGCTTGGCATTTATCCCTCTTTTATTTAAGAGAAGCACATGTACTACATACCCCCATCCTTGTCTTCTTAGGAATACAAACATTATTTAATTTGTTCCTCCATATCCTCATAATATATGAATATGTAATAAAACCACCATCTCCTTCAACACCCTCTGCATATTGTTTGTATAAGTTGTAGATTTCGCATCTTGAAAATTTATCTGGAATATGTATTGCGTCTTTCCTTGGCATACACTCTCCATGATTTCAAAAGGATTCTTGCATCCATGACATTGTAGTATTTACTAATGTCCCATTCTCTCATCTATGATGTACTTCTAAATAAAGTGTGGGATATTTTTCTAATCATGCTTGGATTCTTGAGAGATGAAAATTACCAATTGAATGAAACATTTTGAAATCCTTTGTACATAGAAATAAATAATCAATATGATAATCATAACCTCCCAATGTAGTTTGCATGCACCCCACTTAATATTAATTTTTCATGCATTTATTCATGTACAAATATCTCTTCCTTTTCTCCAATGGAAGCTTGGAATGCATATGTATCAAGCAATATTTTTGAAAACATTCACTTGAAATCATATCACTCAAAAGACTTCTTCTCTTGAGATATTTTGTCATATCCCTTCTATAATTGGAATGTTTTGGATTGATATTAAAAGGTCTACTTATACTCCTAGATACAATATTTTCTTGCAACGTCTCCATCACTTCATTTTCCTCTCTATAAGCATTTTCATCATCATTAGGAGGAATGTTATCCTCATTATAACAATTCTGAACATAGTTAGGAAATTCATTACCATCATTGCTTGGAAAATATTAACTACCATCCTCACTTCCAGGAAATTTTTCACTACCATCATTTGTGCTTTTGAAATCCTCACTCGGATGAGATTATTCGCCATCTTCATCTATGCTTTTGAACTCCTATCTCGGATGAAATTCTTCACCATCTTCATCCATGCTTCTGAAATCCCCACTTGGAGGAATTTCATCATCATCATTTATTCCTTTCAAATCACTACTTAAAGGAAATCTGTCACCATCCTCATCTATGCTTTTGAAATCCTTTCTTGGAGGAAATTCATCATCACCATGAGCACCTTTGAAATCTTGACTTAGAGAAAATGCATTATCCACATATGTGCCTCTAAAATTATCATTTGGGGAGAATTACTCATCCTCCTGTTCGTTAGTGGTGCTATCATAATACTTATGATTAGGACTAAGTGGAAAATTTGACTCTCTATTCATAATAAAATTATCATTTGGAGAAAATTATTCATCTTCCCCTTCGTCAGTGGTGCTCTCATAATTCTTACGATTAGGATTAAGTGGAAAATTTGACTCTATATTCATAATAAAATTATCATTTGCAGGAAATTCTTCATCCTCCCTTTCATAAGTGGTGCTCCCACAATCCTTAGGATTAGAATTGAGTGGAAAATTTGACTCTCTAATCGTAGTAAAAGTATCATCTATGGAGAATTATTCATCCTCCCCTTCGTCAGTGGTTGTCTCATAATCCTTAGGATTAAGCCTAGGTGGAAACTTTTCCTCTCTATTTACTGGAAAATTTTCATCCTCCCCTTCATCAATGGTGCTCTCATAATCCTCAGGATTAGGGCTAAGTGGAAAATTTGGCTCTCTATTTATTGGAAATTCTTCATCCTCCATTCATTAGTGGTGCTCTCATAATCCTTATGATTAGTGTTGGAGCAGGGTCTCCCAACGGCTATGAATTTTGTCTATTTTTTATAATTTTGTATTGTTTAGTCTAAAGCAGGGGTTTTGGGGTGGGTCAAAGCCCCTAATGCATTGTAAATGGGTCAAGGATAGACCAAGAGTCCACAAACCATGGTTTGTGGACCATTGGATGCATAGGCTAAATCGCTATAAATAGATGAACCTTTTTTGAGTCATAGGTAGGAATGAATAGAGATTGATGTGAAGTAAGAACTATTAGATTTTTGGTAGGGTTGTTTGAGTTGGGACTCCTACTGCCTGTGTGTGTGGAGATCCTTTGTCCTGTTGTGTGCGGACCATGCTGACTGTGTGCGCAGGTGGTAATTTGGGGAATGTAAGAGGATTTTTGGGTAATGATATAGACGTGCGGAAGTATTGTGGATATCTGATGTTAGCTGGATCTGTCATGTTATGGTTGATGTAGACTTGAGTTATATGATGATGTATCTATTAGTAAGCTGCGAACTGTCTATGTTATGGTAAATGTATCTATGATCTGTTAATCCACTTCAAATATTATATTCTGTGATTATAGCTAATATTACGCACATGGATGCGAGCCTTTTGTTTAGATCTAATAAACTCTATTATGGTTATTTATTGAAGCTCCTGCGAATGACCTCTGGTTTTATAGAACTGATAGCTACAGATCGGCTTGACTTACATGCTCTCTCCCAGGGTGCAAAAACTTGGTTCCAGCACCCTCCCATACTGCTTCGGGTGAGACTTTGGCCTGCAAAGTAGGTCATTTCCAAAAGGGCCATTAGTATAAGGGTTTGTTGGTAAACCTTAACCTCTGAACCTGGGTTAGGACCCGATTTTTGGAGCAGGGTCTCCCAAAGGCTATGAATTTTTTCCATTTTTGTATAATTTTGTATTTTTAAGTCTAACGCAGGGGTTTTGGGGTGGGTCAAAGCCCCTAACGCATTGTAAATGGGTGAAGGGTAGACCAAGAGTTTGAAAACCATGGTTTGTGGACCATTTGATGCATAGGCTAAATCGCTATAAATAGATGAAACTTTTTTGACTCATGGGTAGGAATGAATAGAGATTGATGCGAAGTACGAACTGTTAGATCTATGGTAGGGTTGTTTGGGTTAGGACTCCTGCTAGTTGTGTGGGTGGAAATCCTCTATCCTGCTGTGTGCAGAACCTACTAGCCGTGTGCGCAGGTGGTAATTTGGGGAATGTAAGAGGATTTTTGGGTAATTATATAGACGTGCGGAAGTATTGTGGATATCTGATTTTATCTAGATCTATCATGTTATAGTTGATGTGGAGTTTAGTTATATGATGATGTATCTGTTAGTAAGCTACAAACTGTCTGTGTTATGCTAAATGTATCTGTGATCTGTTAATCCGCTGAAAATATTCTAATATGTGATTATAGCTAATAGTACACACGTGGATGCGAGCCTATTATTTAGATCTGATAAACTGTATTCTGGTTATTTTTTGAAACTCCTGCGAATGACCTCTAGCTGTATAGATATGATAGTTTTGGACCAGCTTGACTTACCTGCTCTCTCCCAGGGTGCTGAAACCTGGTTCAAGCACCCTCCCATACTTCTTCGGGTGAGAATTTGGCCTACTCAACCAGGTCCCTGCTGAAAGGGCCAATAGTATAGGGGTCTGTTGGCAAACCTTAACCTCTGAACCTGGGTCAAGACCCCTCGAGCCAAAAAATGGTTTCGTTGCCGATACCAGGAGCATTTTGAGAGAGATCGGGTAATGCCAAGGTCATATTGGAAACCTGAAAGAAAATAAATCGATGAATGGTTTGAAAAACAAGTTAAGGAATTCACAGTGAAATAAAACCGCAGTAAGTAGTTTACCATCGAAGAGTGGAAGAATAAGTATATTTTCACAGAGATCTGCGAGATATTCTTTGTAACGATTGTGATCGAGCTCCATGAGTGGCTTGCAAGGCTGGTCGAATTTAAGAAATGTTGGAAAGACGAGCGGGTTACACAGTGGACCCCAGAATGGATCCTGCAGCTAGAAGAGACCGACAACACCACTACTCGCATGGTAGATCACTGGGTGGATAGTGTGATAGGAGGATTTATGAATGAATTTGGAGTCAATCAATTCATATCCTACTCAGAAGCAGAGCGAAGGTTATTCAAGGGTTTCCGAGGTAAGTTTTTGAAAACTTTGCCATTACTGACTAAGGTCTTGTTGTGCGAAAAGAGCATTTTGTGTAGCCATACGGAGGGAATGAGCTCCAACCAGAGCGAGGGCACAACACGCAGTGGTAAGTAATATAGAACTAACCAAGAGGGGGATCAATCTATATACAGTCCAGTAAGAAATTTTTCTATGCATATCCCTCCGTCGACGCCCTTGTCGAACCCTCATAAGGGTAAAAAATCACCTCCACCCCCACTAGAAGACGATATGGCTGCGCACGAGACACTACCTACTTTCAAAGGCGTGGGTGATGAGGACATGGATCGATTCTGGTTTGTTGTAGGATCGGTATGCACTGCATAGAACATATTAAGCAATGTAGTGAAACAGGCACAATTATCACTTGCTTTTGAAGGGAGAGCCCTAGACTGGTACATGGGATACATTGACTAGCATGCGAATGCAACTATTGAGGAAATTAAGAATGCATTAAAATGACATTTCAAGAAACCTAAGTCCTACTCTCAGATAGTAAATGACTTGAAGGACTTCAAGCAAGGACCGTCTGAGTCCGTATGGGAAGCAAATCAATAATTAAAGAAACTGATTAGAGAAGGAGGATTCCAGTATGATGACAGGAAACACACAGAGTGGTTCATTGCTATGTTGCTGCCCCACTTGCGAATACCTATGGGTCACTAAGCCATTGAAACACAAGAGAAGGCCTTGGAGGTTGCCATGAAACTGGAAGCTGCTCCAAGAGATGATACCCAGTTAGGAGTAGAAAAGATACAAAGCTGGCTAGAAGCAATGCACATGGAGATTCAGAATCTATGCAAGGAGCGAGGGACAGAGGCTAGCCTCAAAATATGGTGCATATGATGCAGGGTGAATGACCACACCAAAGATAACTGTTTTTTGCTTGCAGACTACATCCATGCTGGGGGACCCAGCCCGCTGCACCCTAGGGAAGTTGCAAGACCAAGTGGGTCGACACTATGGTGTGATGACTGCTGCGTTGCTGGACTGCATGATACCAACCACTACCCCCGCCTTATCCTATAAGTAAAACAATAGTGGTGTAGGTTTTGTAGGTTTGTAGGACATGATGAATAGAACTGTCGAATGTATGATCTGATGATCGACCGAGGAAACCTATATAGGGTACAGTTAGACCCCTCATCAGTGAGATCCCCTGTAGGTATAGGAGGATCCCCAGCCAGGGGCAGGGGAGGGGAACGAGGAGGAATCACAGGCAGGGGTACAGGCCAATTAATCTACTATAATTGTGGAGAAATAGGCCACTTTGCGAGGGACAACACGAACCCAACTCGGAAATCTTGTAGATATTGTAGAAAATTAAACCATGTGATCAAGGACTGCTCGATTATGATGGCCAAGGTACACGAAAAGCAGTAGAATCCTACATAGAATGTACAATGGGTGAAGGCGGAACCTCGTGAAGAGGAACCAAGAATTAATGTAATAACACGCAGCAATATGGCCACCGGAGGGTCTGCAGAAAGAGCGGAGACGAAGTCTATGATCTGTAAAAAAGCTATTAAATTGGAAGGTGAGGGCTTCCATAAGGATAAGGAGACCTCTATCAGAGCTCAGCAATACTGTGCTCAGAACGAGACATCGACTCCAAACAGTGGAATCGAAGATGAGGTCAAACCATTCTTGTAGGCGTGCATGAAGCTGCTGCGTAATCAGCAGGCTGTAGAAAACCTCCAAGCCCTACTCAATGGTTACGAACGAAAATCAGACCCAGTCACGAAGATTAAGGATGTGCAAAAAATTTACGAGCAGAAAAGACGCACTAGACGTGAAATGCGATTAATCACGCAGATTGGTGATTATAAGATGGACCAGGTAATTCTAGACCTAGGATCATATGCGAATTTACTACCTAAGCAGACTTGGCAACAAATGGGAGAACCTAAATTGGAATGGTCTACTATCCAGCTACGTATGGATAATCAATAGAAGATCATACCATTGGGGAGATTGCCAAATATGGTCGTAGATATCACCGGGGCTAAGGTACAAGCTGAATTTGAATTCATTTAGATTGTAGAAGATGCAAACCCTTACCCAGCACTCCTGGGATTGGATTGGGCCATTGATATGGGTGGAATTATCAACTTGAAGAAATGGTGTTTGAAAGAGAGGGAAATCGGGTGATCATACCACTAGACCCTGCAGAAGGAGAAATGTACACCGAGCTAGCATGTGAGGAAGATGGGATGGATCACATCTATAAGCTAACTGCAAAGGATGAAGACTGGATCAACCCTATGGCTGACGGTATGCCTTGCTGGGAGAAGGACAACGAATGCGTCTTTGACTCCAATGAAGAATTAGAAGATTGGAAAAACGACTGTAGGAAATCTCTACACTGCGTTGCCTACGAATTACCAGGGAATTCTAGTATATATCTTTCGAGGTAAGAGAATTACCCTGCTTTGATGGCTCTGGTAGTATAAAGGAATTTTTGCGAATGTTTGAAGCTGAGGTTCCTAGAGAACGAAGGCTATGGGCTCTTCACCGGGCTATGCATGCAATGCATGAGAAATGGTGAGACACACATAAGGGGGCGTTCTAGGAATGGAAGGAATGTTGGGATATGATGGTACTATGGTTTGAACCTCCAACCGATGTGTGCATCAAGAGATTCCAGGGCCCAGGAAATCTGCGTGAACACTTGTTCGCTTGGATGGAGCGATGGTGTGATCGTAGTACAGAAGAATGGGTTCACTTGTTTATTCATGCCTTGGGACCAATTCCCACTACCTGGTATCCTGATGCAGAGCTACGTCAGTGCACCCGCCAGTGGACAACCCTAAGAGACGAATTCTTGGGGAAATTTGGTTTAACGGGAAGATTGGAAGCTCTGCAGACTCTTAACATCGTAGTGATTGGTGAATCCAGCCCCGACGCAGTAAGAGGAGGACCCACATGGGAAACATAGATTCAGGATAATTCCGAGCTCCACAAGGCCACCATGGAAGATTGTGACGCAGATCTGCGCAAGGTCTCGATCATAGCATCAGAGGAGGAATGCACAGTTGCGGGACCTCCGATACATAAGGCGGCTAGTACGAAACTACTAAAACCATGAAGCGTTAACGTCAAAATGGCAGTACCACCCAAGAGGGTTATGATTGGGAACTGATGGGATGATGGGACAATAGGAAAGATCACGAAACTAATCATGTAATATCTATATAAGTGCTCAGGACCTAAGAAGGTCATGGGGAACTTGGGTGGTATGGACGTCACTCCCAACTCAGATGCACGGCCAGAAGAAAAATGACCTTATCATACGCAAAGGGTGAGGGAGGAGATTGGTAATACACTCATCGCACCAGTCACACAGGTAAAGCCCACGACTACGAAGCTTCTATGCGAGATCTTGGGACATATGGGCTACTATAGAAAATCCAGTTGGGGATACACACTGATCACTGAAATTTTGACAACATTGCTTAAGCATGATATTTCATTCAATTGGGATGACATGCACCAAAATAGCTTTGAAAAACTTAGGAACAGGATGGTCACTACACCTATTCTCACTTCCCTCGATCAGGCGATGATATTTCATAAGGATACTTCAAGAATCGGTCGTGAAGTGGGTAGTACGCAGCTTGGCACCAGGGACAGTAATTACACAATCACATGTACTAGTCAGACAATCTCGGGTGCTAAATGAAATTATGACAACACAGAGAGGGAAGGGTTGGTACCGACCTATGAGCTATAGAAGTATCAAAGCCCTCTATTAGGACACCACTATCAAATGATTACAGATATTTTGGTTTTAGAACGCCTGATGAATATGACTGTGTTAGGGGGGGACGTCTGCAGGTGGTTACTGTTTCTGGAATATGATGTTGAAATCATCGTCAAGCCAGGAAAGTTGAGTATGGAACAGGATCCCTTGTCCTGAATTGAGACGAGCAAAGAAGGACTGCCTGATATGCAGTTTTTCGCTAGTAGGGTTGTGGATGCGCGTTTTACCGAGATCTCTCCATTCTTAACCATAGGTATAGTACCCACCGAACATTTGGTACGACAAAAGAAGGAGTTGGTGCATCGAGTGGTGGAATTTATAAGCATCACACCTCATGAAATACTGCGCAACGATGGCCTGAAGTATGTAAACTACGAAGATATAACAGGGGGTCACTATGCAAGTAAGACTATAGTGCAAGATGTCTTTAAGGCTGGGCTATGGCAACAGAGAATTTCAGTTGGAAGGAATCCCAGCAGAGTAAAGCCGGTGTGCTGGGAATGCCAGAGGATTGGTCAGAGTGTAGGGGTACACTAGGATCGCAGGGGTACGCTGAGCGCACCCCGAGTGTGAAAACAAGCCGTTGAAACAATCAAATCAGGTAAAAACAACAAATTACCATTGGATGGAGTGGGCGGCCGGTATTTATTGCAGAAATTTTGAGAGATTTTTTACCGTTTACTTGATGGTAAGTCCTGCGTGAAGTCCACTCCACCATTGGGTGGCACCCAAGGCTATAAAATAGGTGAGATAAATTAGACACAGGTTCCATATTGCTCAAATAGCTTGTACTGAGCTTGGTTGTCCTGGACGAAGTTGTGCTGTAAGAAATTTTGTACCGCTAGCATCTCGTTCATGTCTAAGCAGCCTGCCCCCTCTGATAGTAGCAACCCTGAGTTCATATGTTGGGCCAGAATGACGAACACGAACTGTGCTGAACTCTTGGAGCTAGTAACCTCTGTAGACCAAGACCCTGAGGAAGTGGTGGAGGTCGAATCTGAAGTCAAAGAAATCCTTTCCACACCCAGCCCCACCACCAGGAAAGGAAAAGAAAAATCTCGATGCTTAGGCAAGCCCCCTGAGCCTATGAAATGGGCTGCAGGAAAACCCATACCTTCCCGAGAAACATGAAATCCCCGAGGGCTGATTAGGAGGAGGCCCAACCTGCCGAGCTGATCAACTGGCTACTCCCCTTCATGCGACCACGTAGGGCATCGACACATAGGCCAAAGAACCTCGATGGCTTGATCACCTACTTGCAGATTCCACTGACCACGGGGGAGGTCCCCATCATAGGTGAACCTTTTGGTCGCCTTCATGAAGTTAATTTCAACGATCATGATTTGGCCAACTTTGAGGCCTTCCCTAATCTTGCACCCCACCCAAATTATACCTTGATATAGTTCATGGCGTCGATGGGATCAAAGTTGACCCCCAACGCTGGGTACATGGTTTGGTAGGGTTCGGGCTCCTAAATCTGCTTAGGATGCCCCTCTTTGGACACTACAATGTAATAAATTGGCTTGAACGACAATTTCTTGTGCTAATTCATGACAGATTCATGTGGATCCAGGACAAGATCCCCATTGATGCTGTGCTCATGCATCAGAATACTGGTCTCCCCATGAGCAGTCTGAACCCCTTGGAGCGCGTGGGTAAGAAATATGAGGGGGAGACTGTTGAGTTCGTGCGCCAAAAATATCATGTGGAGCATAACACTCGGGGATTTATCATCAAGACCATCAGTGACCAAGGTACGCAGTTGGGCACCATCTTGTTAGCATGTCAAAAGATGAGGAAGTGTCAGGTCACCTCCATTCCATCCTATGTCATTCTGTTAGCCAACTAATGTGCGAAAGGGGTATGTTTTAACTGGGCACAGTATTTGTGCGATGAGTTTCTAACCAATGTTCGTGAGTCCCAGGAACAGGGCCGCGCCTTTTGTTCCTCTTGGTTGTTGTTTCTTATAGCATTGGTTGCCTGGGAAGCTTCTACAGAGTCCGTCCTCCTTGAGATTACCTCGGACATGTGCGAAGGGGCTCGCTATGCACACTTATGGGATTCCATGGATTAGCAACGACTCGAGGAAAACCTGGTGTTCTGGGACCTCTTTCAGAGTAGTGTGGTTGCAGCTATTAACTCCCAACCACGGTTCTCCTCTGCCATGTACAACAGATACAAGGGCATTGCTGCATTTCAGGTCGCTCTGCATAATTTTCAAATCAGAGTGCACAAAGAGAAAGCCTAGACTTCACTTCCTTACATGGTGATGGACGAAGAAATCGGCAACGTCATTGCGCTCTGGCCCCCTAACTGGAAAATTGACTTCAAAATTGGTGCGAATGGAATTTGAAGCACTTGCACGTCCCAATTCAAACCCCCTGTTGTCATCTCAGATATTAGAGGTATGCCCAAGAGTACCAGACAAGACATCGGTGCAGTCACCCAAAAGGATGCGCAGAAGGACGTCAAGGAGGAGACCCAGATGGACTCACAGACCAATTTGGGTATAGAAGGTCTGGATACAAGCAGTCCTCCCTCCCCTCGCGGCACGAACCACACAAGTGAGCTAGTCAGAATGCCCCACAAAAAGCAGCGATCTCAGCGAGCTGAACAAGCTGAAACAATCACATTGACTGATGGATACCTGTAACAAAATGCTGATGTAGTCACTCTGGCCATGGAAAATAGATGGGCTGCCATAGAAGAACAATAGCAGGCCGCGGTTGACACAATTTAGGCTAAGCTATGAGTGCTGTAATTAAAGACATACATGTTGCAGATTAGTGCGACCCTAGTATGCCCACCCTCCCCTGTCAGTAGTACAACACTAGTTACAGATGAAAACCACCTCTGTTCTCTCCCTGGCATAACTCTGGTGCTCATTCCACCTGACCTGGGACTTCAAATCCAGGCCAATACAGCAGTCCAACTGAACTTAGCTCGACTCCCCCATGAGGCCTTGCAGGGTCTCCACACTGCTGTATTTCAGGAAATCCACCATCGATACCAACAAGTGCACCAACAGCTCGACATAGCTGAACAAGCCACCCTCGAAACGAATGCTAAGGTGTGCCTCGCCACCGCGAGGCACACAGCACTCGAAGACACGAATCATTGAATTTGCGCAGATGTTCCCACAAATATCACGACATCAGCCACCCCTCAGGAAAAATTAGAAATAATGGTCGGAGCACTCAAGGCCTCTCGAGATAAAGTTCATATTGTCAAGACATGCATGGAGCAGCAGATCGCAGATCTGCAGGCTAATTTACAGCCTGAAACACCTCCGGAGGTTTGGGCCCAATGAACTGCACTGGTCACTACAGCTACGAATATCATCACAGGGCAGATCGCGCAAGGATCCCAGCTACTGAAGACCCTCATGCAGTTATGGACTAAGGTCCAACGTGATCCAATCTTGCGAGGGATAAAACAGGACTTGCGACAAAAAGAAGAAGAGTTCGAGACAATCGAAGCCACCTTGCCCACTCTGGTACCTGCTCATCACTTGCAACCATTGTGCACCAACCAAGTGCTCCAAGAGGATATTAATGACCTTCGGAAAAAGAAGACGATCCTTGGCGACCTACTAAAGCCTTGGGCTGATGAAGATCTCAAACTTTCATAGGATGCGAATGTTGCTATCAAGCAGCTAAACCAAACTTTGGAAAGTGTCAATGCCAAGGACCGATGTTCGAGAAGTTGGTCGACATTGCATAGAATCCATCTATCCAAAGTGAAGGTGTCCTTCCTTCGTTAGCTGAGGCAATCAGAGTATTGCAAGCGCAGGTTGAAACCCCACCGGCACAGTGACTTGGGACGAGTCACAATATTGTGTTGGGGGATTTTTGGAGCAGGGTATCCCAAAAGGCTATGAATTTTTTCCATTTTTGTATAATTTTGTATTTTTTAGTCTAACACAGGGGTTTTGGGGTGGGTCAAAGCCCCTAACGCATTGTAAATGGGTGAAGGGTAGACCAAGAGTCCACAAACCACAGTTTGCGGACCATTGGATGTGTAGGCTAAATCACTATAAATAGATGAACCTTTTTTGAGTCACAGGTAGGAATGAATAGAGATTGATGCAAAGTATGAATTGTTAGATATGTGGTAGGGTTGTTTGGGTTAGGATTCATGCTGGCTGTGTGCGCGGAGATCCTCTGTCCTACTGTGTGCGGACCCTGTTCGATGTGTGCGCAGGTGGTAATTTGGGGAATGTAAGAGGATTTTTGGGTAATGATATAGACATGAAGAAGTATTGTGGATATATGATGTTATCTGGATCTGTCATGTTATGGTTGATGCAGACTGTATGTGTTATGGTAAATGTATCTATGATCTATTAATCCACTGCAAATATTATATTCTGTGATTATAGCTAATAGTATGCACGTGGATGCGAGCCTGTTGTTTAGATCTAATAAACTGTGTTCTGGTTATTTATTGAAACTCCTGCGAATGACCTCTGGCTATATAGATCTAATAGTTGTGGATCGACTTGACTTACCTGCTCTTTCCCAGGGTGTGAAAACTTGGTTCTAGCACCCTCCCATACTGCTTCGGGTGAGACTTTGGCCTGCGCTAGTAGGTCACTCCCGAAAGGGCCAGTAGTATAGGGGTTTTTTGGCAAACCTTAACCTCCGAACCTGGGTCAGGACCCCTGGAGCCAAAAATTAGGACTAAGTGGAAAATTTGACTCTCTATTCATAGTAAAATTAAAATTTTCATAAAATTATTCATCCTCCCCTTCACTAGTGGTGCTCACATAATCCTTAAGATCATGAATAAGTGGAAAATTTGACTCTCTATTTACTGGAAATTCTTCGTCCCCCCCTTCATCATTAGTGCTCTCATAATCCTTAGGATTATGACTAAGTGGAAAATTTGGCTCTCTATTTACTGAAAATTCTTCATCCTCCCCTTCGTTAGTGGTTCTCTCATAATCCTTAGGATTAGGTATAAGTGCAAAATTTGGCTCTCTATTTACTGGAAATTCTTCATCCTTCCCTTCACCAGTGGTGCTCTCATAATCCTTAGGATTAGGACTAAGTGGAAATTTTGACTTTGTATTTATGGGAAATTATTCATCCTCTCCTTCGCTAGTGGTTCTCTCATAATCATTAGGATTAGGACTAATTGGAACATTTGACTCTTTATTTACAAGAAATTATTCATCCTTCTCCTCACTAGTGGTGCTGTCATAATCCTTAGAATTAGGACTAAGTGGAAAATTTTACTCTTCATTCATAGCGAAAGAATTCCTATTATATTCATCAACATGAATAGAGTTGTTATGTGAGGAAGATTTTGATGTTGTAGAAAGAGAAACTTCAGTATCATAAGAATCCATGAATTTTCACAGAAGATGTTGAATGACACAAATGGAATCTCTACCAATGACAATTTATAACTTTGAGAATGAAAAATTCCCTCTTAACGTTTCCCCCAACAAATTTTCCCTCTAAAAAATCTGGTTAAAATATTTCCCTCTAAAATTATTTTAAAATATTCTACTAAAATTTTGTCTTGAAATTCTGGCCCTACCTTCTATTCAAATTTTCTACAAAAAATTTCCTTTAATGCATTCCTTCAAAAAATAAATATTTTACTTCAATTATTTAACATTAACTAGGTAATTAAGTTAATTTTTTATAATTTATGTTTTATTTGTTGTCCTACATTTAAAAAAAAATCATCTAAATCTATAATATTAAATATATATTATTTTTTCTTAATTTCAATTCTAATCCGATGTTCAAGAAACATTTAAGTAATCCTGCAATCTTCGCTATATAATAACTTTCATTATTTTTATTCCTTACATGACATCAAGTCTTCTGGAGGATTCATTAAAAAGCTTGGAGTGATTTTAAAGAGGAGCTACATTATCATTGAGAAGACATTCAACGAGAGATTTTCGCATTTCAAAGGTTAGTTTACTTTCTATTTTGACCATTTAAAAAAAAAATTCAGGAAAATATGTTGTTTTATTGTTTTTTATGTTGATTTTTTTTTTCTTTTTTTTCGAAGATTTTTTTAATATCATATTTTAGGTGAAAAAGCACATTAAAATATCATTTTTTTAAATTTTTATAGGGAAAACTATGAAAAAAAAACGTATTTATAATATTTTTAAGAGAAAAAATAAGAAAAATAATATTTTTTAGAGATTTGAAATGGAAATCCCAGTTTTCATTTTTTTTTTAATTCTAGTTTTTAATCTTTTTTATTCATGTTGGGGGGTAGATAAATTCATTAATTTGGAATTTATAAAAGTGTTGAAACAAGGTGGACCTAGGTTTAAATCCCCTTGAGGTGGCCTAGTTTAGGGCAAGGAATATAGGTCGTAAACTCCCATAGGTTTACTAGTAGTTACGTGTTAGTCGGGATACTAGGTTCCTCTGAGACACACAAAAAAAATTATTCCTTGGAAAAAAAATTACATTTATTAAAGATAATTTTTTTTTTTCAAAATTAAAAAAATCTACCCAGGCAAGTGCACTCGCGGCCCTGCGACCCCATGGTAGGTGAGGGGGAGAATCCGAGAATCAGCCCCCCACCTGCCAGGGGGTCATAGGGGCACGAGCCTGCCTGCCTAGGCACAAATTTTATTTTATTTTTTAATTTATTTGAACAAGGGAAATAATTACGTCATCTAAAGTTGCACTTGGACCCTCTATGAATATTGTTGAATGAAACCGAACTGAGACACATAGTAAAAGTCAAGAAAATTCCTTCTCAAATCCATTGAATATTATTTTAGAACGCAACAAGGAACGAGAAACATATAAAAAACAATTTATGTGTAATGTTAAACATAGAGAAAGAAACAAAGTCATACAAATATATCTATATTGTGGTATGATTTACAATGGTGGAAATTATGATGCGATGGGAAAAGTACGAGACATAAGTTTGGTGTTGAATACAAATATTGTTTATGTTCTAGCAAAACTACTCAAGACACATGACAATGTTACATATCAAATCTTAAATATCAAGTATGACACAGATTATCATTCTACAATGATGTGTGAATACATCACAATCAACATTGAAAATAACATTGTAAGCTTGTTTATTTATATTTATGTTTTATGCATTATTGTAAGTATCATTATATTTTTTATAACTTATTTATTGTTGACATATTGTATTTTATTTTATAGGATTTTGTTGAGAGTATTTCAATTATGTTGGAGGGAATTTATTATCTTGAACCAAATATTATGAATGTGACCAAGAGTTTCTGCACAGAGACAAAAAAGGATAAGAGTAAGAAACAAAAAACAATAGTTCATGAAACTACAAGAGTACATATATGGGATCAACAAAGAATGGCTTAGGTGCATCAATCAAGTAAAGCTAGGCATGTTAATTTTGAATATGTGGAAGCTATAGCTTAATCATATGTTTCCATTAGTGACAATGAGATTAGATCTGTTATTGAGAAGGAGGAAAGGTAAAAAAAAAAAATGCCCATGGATGTCTCTTATCTAGTTGATGATGAGGAGATTGTTTATTTATAAGAAAATATATTAACCAATGAGAGGAATAAGTGAAAAGTTTCTCATTCTGAAAAATTCATGGGAAGCTCTGAAGATGATAGTGAAATCTCTAAAGGAAATAGGGAAATAATAACACCTAGTGTTGATTTAGAGGATGAAATTATTAAAAAAAAACAAAATTCCCTTTGAGATTAGTTCGTCAAGAGAAAATTAATTGATGGTGACCATACATTTCATCTTAATGTTGAACAATTTTATAAGCCAAATGAAGGACAATCTAAATACCAAATTAGAAATCCACACCACCTGCATGTTCATAATTTGAAAACATTGATCAGGTACAATCCATATGCACAATATGTGGTTCTTCTTGATCCAATTCAAGTTCCCAACAAAGAGGCATTTGATAGGTCAAGATGTTTTGATTACAAATATTATGTAATTTGGGGGAACCATTCTACAGAGGCTAGAAGACAATTGATGGAGGAATATCCCAATAACGTGCATTTTGAAACAATGAAATGTATCATTTATGTTGTTTTAATGGATACATAAGAAAATTTATTGACATGGGATCATAATATAGATAATGAGTATAGGATGTCTGTGACTTTCATATAAAGGGTTATACTTATTCATAGTGAATTTTAAGAAAAATGTGATGGGAATAAGGTAAGTGTTTCTCTAATCTTTCGAAAGTAATGTTGTATGGAAATAAGTTATCAAAATGAGGAAAAAATCAATGAAAAAGGTGGAAAAGTAAATTCAGATGTATTAAGAGGCATGTTTAAAATTTTCTAGTTTGCATTTAGAATTGGGGAGATATGGAAATTGATTGATGAGATTTTGAACATGTGGGAGAATGTTGGCATAAAAAATCAAAAGGTTAAAAGTTCTAAACCCTTAATATGTACCAACAGTAAGACATGTCCTGAAATAAAGAATATTCCAAATCATATGAATATCACACTTTGGAGAGTAATGCAAGGAATGAAGGATGAAAAACGTGTCAAATCAATATTATCTTGTGTGAAGTGAGGTGAATTATCATTGGACCAAATGAGTAAGGAATTTCAAAAGTAAGTTTGTTGAATTATTTTTACTTATTTTTGGATTATAATTTTATTTTAAATATAATATATTTTTTTTAGTATTGGTTATACATATCACTATATTATCATTTTTTACTTTATTTATTCAGTCATAAGGTTTATATGAAATACAAGAAAAAATGGTTAAAATGTTGAATGAGGAGGGTTGGGATGATGTTGTATGCAACTATCAAGATTCAAGTTCTACAACAACAATAAAATATTTTTATCTTGCATTCAACAAGGTATGTTGATTTATACATTCATTTTATTCATATGTAAAATATTTTTTTTATTACTTATACATATATTTGTTTGTTTCATTAAAAATGCTGAAAAAGGATACTAATGGAGTATTAGATAGTTTCAAAACCTTTATTGAGAAAATTAAGTTTCATTAGAGGAAATTTCAGCTTAAAAGCGGCCTCCTAAGGAAAAATAATAAAATAATAGTTAAAATAATAAAATGAGAGTTATCAATTTTGGAGGGAAAAGAAGAAAATTACTTTTTTAATTATATTTTTGGATTTTCTCCTTATAGGTTTACTCAAATTTTAAGTGTAGACACTCGTGTGATGCAAAATTAAATTTCACATCAAGTGAGTACCCATCATGCATACTTTTGAGAGGACCGGCACTGATAAAAATTGAAGCTACCTTAAGAAAGCATGTTGAACACACTTTTGTATCTTCAATTTTTATCAATGTGGGTCTTCTCAAAAGTATGCATGATGGGTACTCGATGGATGTGAAATTTAATTTTGAATCCAACAAGTATCTACACTTGAAATTTGAGTAACCCTATAAGGAGATAAGCAAAAAATACAATAAAAAATGTAGTTTTTCTACTTTTCCCTCCAAAATATTTACATGTACCTCTTTTTAAATTAAAAGGATTTTGATTGGTTTTTATATTATGATATGGAAATTACGTGAAAATTTCATGCTCAATTTTAGGCTGAGAAAGAAGCGCCTTATGAATGTTGAACTTGATCCTTGTTTTAATCATTACATTTGGAATGGGCTTGAAACTATCCAATATAAAATAATACATTTTGATTGTGAAGACATTGCAAATTTCATACCTTGGCCACCGTAGTCTCCTTGATGGAATTCCTCGAGGACCCTGTCTTCTTCATCTTTCAAAAAAAAATTTAGTAATATCCCTCAAGCATATTTCCAACATAAATTAGTATCAATAATACAAAATTTTATGGATTTCATTTTAAGGAACCTTTCTTTGGTTTTTGTTAAACTAGGAGGAGCATATAAGTTTTGTAAGAAAAAACTTATGTCTACTACCATGGTGATGTGCTAAATTCTTTTGAGATCGGTCGATTCACCTGCTCTTGCTGTTTATCTAATTATGCAATGAAATTTATGTCTAACACATTACAATTAGACTCTGGCATGAGTTTTGCTAACCCTTGTCCGTTGATATATTGTTTTGCTCTAATTTCAATGCCATATTCCAAAATGACAACAATCCGCTTTCCCCTTCTACCATATAGATCTTTTTGAGTTAGAATGTCTTCTCAAAAGTATGCATGATGGGTACTCGATTGATGTGAAATTTAATTCCACATCCAACAAGTGTCTACACTTGAAATTTGAGCAAACCTATATGGAGATAACCCAAAAATACAATTGAAAAAAGTAGTTTTTCTACTTTTCCCTCCAAAATATTTACATGTACCTCTTTTTAATTTTAAAGTATTTTGATTGGTTTACATACACTGACATGGAAATTACATGAAATTTTCATGGGCATTTTTAGGCTAAAATTTCCTCTAATGGAAATGTTGAGAAAATAGCACCTTAAGAATGTTGAACTTGATCATTGTTTTATTCATTACATTTGGAATGGGCTTGAAAATTCCCAATATCAAATAATACAGGTTGATTGTGAGACATTGTAAATATCTTACCTTGGCCACCACAGTATCTTTGATGGAATTCCTCTAGGACCCTGTATGTTTCATCTTTCAACAAACAATTTAGTAATATCCCTCCAACATCTTTCCAATATAAATTGTTATCAAGAACACAAAATTTCATGAATTTCATTTTAAGGAACCTTTCTTTGTTTTTTTTTTAAACTAGGAGGAGCATATATGTTTTGTAAGACAAAATTTATGTCTACATACCATGGTGATGTGCTAAAGGCTTCTGGGATTTGTGGAGTCTCCTGATCCTTATGTTCGTCTAATTCTGCAATGAAATTGATGTATAAAAAATTACAATTAGACTATGCCATGAGTTTGGCTAACCCTTGTCCCTTGATAAGCTTTGTTGGTATAATTTCAATGTCATATTCCAGAATGACAACAATCCACTTGCCCCTTTTTCCATCGGGATTTGTTTGAGTTAGAATGTCTTTAACCACTGCACTTGGGACAAAAGCAATGATGTGTGAATGTAAAATGTAAACCCTAAAATCCTTTAATTCTTTAACCAATGAAAATCCCTATTTTCCATGATATTTTACTTTAGTGAAGCATCTCTCAATTCTCTGCTAAAAAAGGAAATTAGTTGTTCATGACCTTCAACATTCTTCTACAACAAAAACAATTGTTATTGTATGATCAGATGAAAAAGAGAATATCATGAAATCTTTTGTAAAATCAGGACTTATTACAATAAGTTAAGTTTTTAATGCCTTCTTGAACTTTAGTGAATGAATCTTTTGCATCATTATGTCATTTGATTTCAGTATCTTTCTTTAGCATGTCAACAATTGTTTTTAAAATCTTAGTCAAATTTGGTATAAATCTTCGAAGGAAGTTTATTTTTCCAATAAAGGATTTGACTTCTTTTTTATTCCTAGGGGGATCTATTTTCAATATTTCTTCCACTCTGCTAGGTTCAATTATTATGCCATCTTTTGAGATAATGTGTCCTAGCGGTTTACCTTCTTCTAAAGCAAACAATGTTTTCTTAGGATTGAGAGAGATACCATATTTTTTTCTTTTTTCAAAAACTCTCCTTAAGTGAAGCAAATGTTCCTCATCTATCTTTGAAAAGATAGTGATATCATCAAGATAAATGACTATAAACCTTGCTATTTCATCTACAAAGGAAATATCCATTGTTCTTTGGAATGTAGCAAAAACAGTCAATAGACTGAAAGACATTTTCACATACATGAAGGTACCCCAAGGTGTAGTGAAGGTTGTTTTCTCTTGGTCATCTGGATGTACTAGAACCTGATTGTAACCAAAAAATCTGTCTAACAAAGAAATTCTCCTAGATCCAACTACTTTCTGTAGGATATGGTCCATCTTGGGAAAAGTATAGTTTTGCTTTAGGGAAGCCTTGTTGAGATTTCTAAATCCACACAAAGTATAATTTCCCCAGTATTTTTCCAAGTAGGAACTAATTTTGATACCCATTTAGAATACCTCAACGTACAACAATTTTGGCATCATATATCTTTTTAACCTCTTTTTCCATTAGGGGTAAAATCATTGTGTTTATTCTTCTAAGTTTCTGTTTGAAAGGTTTAAGGTTTTATTTTGTAGGAAATCTATGTTGTATAATTGTAGTGTCATAGGACTTTAAACCCACATAATTCCAGGCAGATACATCTATGAATTCTTTGAAAACCTCAAAGTAGTTCAATTTTTCAGCATAAGACAAATATTTGTACAATTTAACTATTTTTGGCTATTCTTTAGTTCCTATATTACAATCTTCTTTTTCTCCAGTAGGTTCAATTTTAGGTTTCTTAGACACATCATTAAAATCAAATAATTATTCTAAGGGAACTAACCCTATATGCAAGGCATTATCCTTTAATTTCAAAATTTCTAATTCTTCTTGATCTTTATCTGATTCATTCATTTCCTCTTTATTTAAAAGTTTTTCTACCTTATTATTTACATCATAATCTATGTATATATTTCCACACTTGAATTCATCCTTTGATTGTCAAAAATTTTCAATCTATTTATCATTACCAAAGGCTTTCCAGTACCTAATATTATATGGGACAACTAGTCTATTTTTCACTTGAACTATGTACTTGTGACTTGCATGATATGACATTTTACAAGTACTAGCGGACGTAGCCATGCCATCAACTAAGATATTTTGACCCCATGGAATTACAGACAATTCATACTCAACAAAACACTTAAGGAAATCTAGAACAACATTCCTATAGCCCTTAACCTTGGATGTTTTTCTGAATATTCCACTCTGATTTGTTTTATTATGAGTTTAGAGTCTCCATGAGCTAGAATATTTTTGACACCTAACTTTTTCAAAAGCTGAAATCCTAGGATTAAGGCTTCATACTCAACTATATTGTTGGTACATTGAAAATTAAGTTTGTATGAATGTCCTTTTGATTTACTAGTTTGCGAATTGGAAATCCACACACCTACTCTTGTTCCCTCCATGCTTAGAGCCCCATCAAAATCCATGTTCCATAAAGCTGATTTTATTTATCTTTTTTCACCAGGTCTGTTTGGTTTCTTCAATCTCACAAAAATCAGTATCTCATTTTGGGATTTGTTCTTCTATCTCTCTATCATTATACAAGATAAAAGAGCTTAGATCTGAGTGGAATGAAAACATGGGATCATTGTTTGGCCTGTCTTGACCGCTAACCATGTATTTCATCATTGTTTCTCTATAAATTCTTCTTGGTTGCACAAAAACATGAATGGTAGCATCACTCATATCTAGTTGTAAGGTGCCCTGCAGTCCCCCTCCCCCCCCAAGGATCTTGACAATAACATTCCATACTTTGGTGGTATGTATACTACCACAACATCCATGACTAAGATTTTGGCCGGGATTTGTGCTAAAGTGACACACAATTCTTTGATAGGACCAATATATGTTATCCTACTGGAATCAAATGAATATAAATATTTGTAAGGCCTTGTAATATCCAGTCTTATTTTTTAAATTATATCCCTAGGCATCAAATTATGTGAGGCACTAGAATCAATCATAGCATTGTGAAGAATTTTATCATGAATATTCAGATTAACATAGAATGGTGGAACAACTGCATCCTGGGATTTACCTTCAACTTCAAGTCCAAATAACAATTCAGGATGATCATCATTTAGGTTTACATTATATGTTCCTTCTTCTAATTTCAAAGCCTTTACTAGTTAGGTTCTGTATGCATCCTTGTTTATCAAATCAGTAAGGGGAATATAAATTTTAACTTTAGCCAATTCATTTTCAATACTGAATGGATTTTGAAGCTTCTCAACTTCCTTGGTATTCAGATATGGTCTTTTGGTTTGAGACTTTTCATCTTCCTTAATAATCATATCTTGTTTTTTAGGATTTTCTCTGTGAGAATCATATTTAGTCTGACTAGTGGAAATACCATCAGATGGAGCTTTCCTAGAAACAACATTAAATAATTTTTTGGATGGTATATCTACAATATTTTTAGGAGGAGCATCGATTTTTTTCTTTGATGAATTATCAACAATTTTCCTACTCCTCAAATTATATTTATGTACCTCCATAATAGGATTCTGATATACTTGTTTATAGTGTTTTGATTCTGATGGAATGACTTCAGGTTGTGAAAGTATGAAAATGTATTTTTCTTCCTGAGTTAAGAAAATATGGTCATCATCATTGAATCCCATCAAATTTATTTGACTTTCTTCAGTGGCTTTGGTTGATTCCCCTTCTTCTTCTGCATTGTTTTCTTGAAAGGGAGGCCTAATTTCTTGTTGTTGATCATTTGGGCCTCTTTGATCCCTTTGTTTAATGTGAGGTGTGTTTCTCCTGAAGTTAGGATTCCTGATTTGATGTTTCAATTCATTACTGATGATTAAATCATAATCAATGGCCTATGGGGTAGTGGATTCAACGCATGGGTAGATGAAATACACTACGCTTGGTAGGGAGGTTGCTTTCTTACAAGCAAGTCACAGGTCAAAGTCATTTGTCAAACGTTAGTGGAACAATTTCAACATGTAATAAGCTAAGTTACATGGAAAAATAGCATGCTACATAAACACTGAAACAAAAACAAAAAAACATGCACAAGAAACATGCTCAATAGATTAAAGACACTAATAACTCAACGATGGAGAGTTCTGTCCCTTTATTATGTGCTGGTGGTAGTAGAAGATAGAATGCTAAATCTCTTGTAGTGGATCCGTCGAGCTATGGAGCTCCAACATCCTAGGCAAGGGGGTCTATTCCCCTCAAGTTTTCATGAAGCCTCCCTTCCCTCTAAAAGGATGGTAGATCGACGAACATGTGGTGAAATATTCTCCCTTGGATTGAGGTGTTGAATGGCCAACAACTAAATCCTTCCAATCCTCTTGATGCTAGAAAACACAAGCTATTTTTCTGATGAGAAATCTGGCTAGCATAACAATATGTCTCCCATTTCTCTTCCCATGGCTGGATTTTATAGACAAATTTCAAATCTTCCCTCGTTTTCTTGGTACAAGATGGATGTTGACACAAGAGTGGGGGTATGATTCCTTTGTTTGTTGCACTAAAGCCTCAAGGTGGCTCAAAGGCAATTGTAATTGGTTAGCTTGAGTGAGAATATTTTTCTCCAAGTGTGCCAAGTGGTACCAGATAGTGGCATTCCGCATTCTCCATGACCACACAACTATTGGAGGGATATCCACGCTCTTTGCGGGTATCGAAGAAAAAGCCACAATGCGCACTCAGGGCCAGTGCTTTTTTTGCATGGTCTAAAAAAATTTCTGCTGACCTTATGAAAATAAAAAAATTTCAGCTCTTGTAATGCATTTCTTCACTGTAAATATTTATTCATACACTCTTCTTGAAATTTTCTAATTTCTTTTGCTTGTATGATTTTCTAGTGTTAAGAACCTCCATGAATTCTTTCCCTATAATATGCCCCTTTATACCTGTAAATCTTGATGTGTCTTGGGAAATCTTGTCTAGCTTTTCCTGGTAGTCTTTCAAATTTATTAATCTGTCTCCTGCATCAATTAGCTTTGGCAGTCCTTTCTTGTTAAGCACCTTCATTTTCTTGTGAAATATCTGAATGCTGGTAACTAAATATTGGCACTTATTTTATTGCTGGAGCATGAGGCTTATTTTGGTGTGCACCCTCTTCCATTATAGTATGGTCTCTGTCCTATCTAGGATTCCCAACTGCTCCAATTCATCTCTATTTTTGGAATTTAATAACTTAATGGTGGTTGTAGCTTCCCCGATCTTCTATCTTAAATATGTCTTGATTTGCTTTAGTACCTATGTTGACTTCTGTATAAGCTCCTGCTGCTAAAAAAAAATATAAATGGAAGGCCATATCTCTTTAATGGCCTCATTTATCATTCTCCAAATACTTTCTCTAGCTTTCACCAGAGTATGAGCCATTAATGATTCACTCTACAACTATTCAAATTTTAATGGAAGTTTGTGCCTTTTATGTAATTCAAACACATAATATTTATCAATTTTTAGCTTTTGTTCTAACAATATCTTTAGTTGAGCTTGTAATATGGAAATTTTTTTCCTTTTAAGGTTCAGATTATCCATGGTGTTTACTAATTCATTTGTAGGATATGATGTATGATTTGGTTTAGAAGTTGATGTAGATGCATCTACAGTTGTGGCCACTGCAATCAAAACTATTGTGAGTGGAACTATGGCCAATTGTGATGACTCATGTTTCTCGAGCTCCACCTCCATGTTACAGATTTGGCATTTCTGTTCAATGATTATTTTGAACATGTCCTCTTTCTCCTTCTCCATTTCTACGACTTCCTTAGCTTGTGGATTCCCCGTGGTAGATAATTCCATTTTCTTTCTCAATGCTGCTATATCAACATTTTTTCTTTTCACTCTTTCTTCTACTACCTTCACATCATTGGGATTGTATCCTAGTTTCATCACCAAGTATTCAAGTGAGTCGATCTTGGTATCCCTGGCTAAGGATGAAATCCTTTCCAACTTGAGCTTTGAATATGTTTTGTTGACTAGTACCTATAGCTTGGAAGCTGACATGGAAACATTGGTTAGTGTAGAATACATAATCTCACTAAACTATTTATGCATTTTCATTTGGTCAATTGGATGGATTTGATTTTCATCTAATGAAAGTACATGTTCTTGGTAGTCTTATGGTGTCCTGGGGGCTACCACTTTTGCCTCAATGAGTGCAATCTACATTTCGCCTTGCTTAGTGTCAAAGGCAAAAAGCAGCCTGTGCTATGATGTGGTTGTCTGCTTCCAAAAATGTGTTAAGTCCCTATATTAATAGTGTAATCCCTTATTATGTTAGTGTAGCCCCACTTATTTTTATTGTTGTACCCCTGTAACCCCCATATTGTTATTATTGTGCCCTTACATTATTATTGTTAGGTCGGCTAGGATTGCAT
Organism: Pinus albicaulis; assembly: GCA_034641835.2. Taxonomy (NCBI): domain Eukaryota; kingdom Viridiplantae; phylum Streptophyta; class Pinopsida; order Pinales; family Pinaceae; genus Pinus; species Pinus albicaulis. The sequence continues at coordinate 452,918,822 of CM076573.1, forward strand.
TGTGGCCCCACTAGGATTATATTGTGGCCCCATGGACTCCTATATATAGAAGGAGGTTTTGTTCATTTGTATCATCAAAGATTTGTTCATCTATGTAATGTATTGGAGGTTTCCCCCTCGAAGTGGCTTATTTATAAGGCGTTGATATCTCTTTTCTTCCCTTTTTGGAGCTGGTTACACAACATTTGGTATCAGAGCTTTGGATTCTAGGGTTTCGCTGCTCCAAACAGGTCAACGTGGAATTTTCGCTATAACGTTTTTTCTACGAAGTTTCAGAAGCTGAAATTTTTAGGGTGCGAAGCAGAAATCCTGAGGAAGCTTTTCTAAAAATTTCAGAGCTTGGTTCACAATATTTGTGGAGATATCATCTGTGGAAGTTAGTTCTTTGTTCTGACTCCTAAACAGGTCATCGTGGCATTTTCGCTATAACGTTTGTTGTATGAAGTTTCAGAGTCTGAAATTCGTATGGTGTGAAGATGAAATCCTGAGGAAATTCTTCAAAACATTTTAGAGCTTGGTTCACAATATGTTTGGAGATATGATCTGTGGAATGTAGTGCTTTTTCAAGCTCCTGAATTTCATCTCAAAGAGGTAATCATGGGAAAAGTTCAATAACTCTCTCTCTGGGCATCGGATTGGAGTGCCGTAAAAATTTGTCACAAGAAAACGGACTGTAGTTTCTTAGCTATCAATTTCATAGATGAAGGATGAAACAGTGACATGTGTCAAGTCATACAATTTCTCTCTACTGAACCAGTCCATAATTAGGTCATTGTGGGAGATTGGACACAACTTTGCCTTGGAGAATCCAAATCAGGTCAGACTTGTGGCATTCAAAAGAGAATTCAGAGGGATATTTCATTTCTGAATTTCAGATATCGAAGAGTCACAATCATAGAGATAATACAATTCCAATATCGAGCTCCTCAAAAGAAGTAAAAGGTGTATATTGTTTTTCCTGAATTTCATAAATCTTGTTTGAAAAATCAGTTTGAAGTGATTCCAAGGGCCTATTGAGCATATATTTCAGTATTGATTTCTGAAATTCCTCCTAAAAATAATTCAACACCCATTAAGCCCTCAGAAATCTATACTATGATGCATGAAGTGGAAGAATTGCAGTATGAGATATCAAAATTACGGTACCAAGTGCAACAAATTTCGATCTTACGAAGAGCAACCGAAGCTAACATAGATGGTTTAAAAGAAGAAATGGAGGCTAAGTTGGATGGTTTGAAGGATAAAATAATAGCTAATATGGATGATAAATTAGTCGAATATTACATCGAGCATCAACAACAAGTTCTCCAACTCTCAAAGGATAACCTAACTTTGGTGCAGAATCTAATGAAACAACAGGAATATCAACATCACATCGAAAGAAGTTCTGAAGCAGTCACGAAAACAAGAACTCGACAAGTACGATCAATTTCAGAGTATCTCAGAAAGTGGAAGAACTTTCCTGTATAATTTTCCACATGGGAGGATGAGAATTTTATACAGAAGCATCAAGAAATAATCAAGCGTTGAGGACAACACTTGTTTGAAGGAGAGGGGCATGTTAAGTCCCTATATTAATAGTGTAATCCCTTATTATGTTAGTGTAGCCCCACTTATTTTTATTGTTGTACCCCTGTAACCCCCATATTGTTATTATTTTGCCCTTACATTATTATTGTTAGGTCGGCTAGGATGACATTGTGGCCCCACTAGGATTATATTGTGGCCCCATGGAATCCTATATATAGAAGGAGGTTTTGTTCATTTGTATCATCGAAGATTTGTTCATTTATGTAATGTATTGGAGGTTTCCCCCTCGAAGTGGCTTATTTCTAAGGCGTTGATATCTCTTTTCTTCTCTTTTTGGAGCTGGTACACAACCAAATGTGTATAGGTTGAGGCTTTAAGCATCTAATTCCTTTGCTTGATTGGCTTCTACTTCGCAAAAATATTATGCTCAACATTGTCTTGAGCCAAGTCAGTTGATTGTGAAGTTTCTGGAGGATATTTAGATGTTGATGAAGATGGGGAGCCTGTGAAGATATCATCCTCCCTTGTCGACACATGGAGGCCTTTCATCACAATTGTCTCCTATTCTTTGTTCCCTCACTGAAAAAATAGTGCAAAATTGGTTTTTTGCTTCTTGTAGATTAGGAACTCCTTAGATCCAATTTATATGATAGGGGATTCTTCTCTTATCATTTTCTCTAGCTTTTCCTGAGGTGTAGGAGTCTGCGATATTTTTTTGGAAATGACTTGTTCTTTAGCCTCCTGTAGTGTGTTGTCCTCCCATTGAGTTTGGTTCATGTACAAATTTATTTCTCATCGAGGAGTGTGTGTATAAGGTGTTGTCTTTTGCTCCACTGTTAGCTTTGAAATAAGATCGAAAGGGTCATAGGACCAATTCAAGCTCAGTTTGAAGCTCATTTTCTTCAATATCAAATCAACTTCTTTACTAGTTTTTTTGTTATTGCAGAAAAAAGGTCCAACCTGTCCTTTAATATTAAATTGTGTGTTCTTCTTGGAAACCACAAGATGCATGTCCTCCATATGGATCATTTGTCTAATGTACTCTAATTAGAAAAGTCTCATAGGTACAAACTCTGGCAGCTTATAGGGTGGAAATTCACACCCATAGATCCTGATATATATGTAGTTCTGATATAAATGCCAGTCACTTGTCTTTGCCTGACCACTGAGATGCAAATTTTTTTGAATATCTTCCCCTATCCTAGGCTCCAACTCATTATTTAAGAGACAAGCCACTGTGTATAATAATTTTTCAACATATTCTGAGAAAGAGAATTTTGTGGAGTTCCTTCTCACTAAGCATGTCCAATGTATCACTCATTAAGCATTACCCTGCTCATTCATATTCTATGAAGTGAAAGGAAACATGTTTTCTTGATGATAGATGAACAAATAAACTAACACTGCAAAATATTTGAAAGCTCCTTCTGTGGGAAAATTACTAAACTGATCATGCATGGCATCTGCAATAAATTGACTTTAATTAAAAATGGGAGGCTTCTCTCCACTAGTAAAAATGGAGAGGAATCCATCTAAGTGGTAATCGAGGATATAGGAAATGATGGTGGTAATTTGCATAATTACCACTAGAAACATCGAAGAAGAATATGGAGGGTTTGACATAGGTAGTTGGGCATCTTCAGGGAGCAATATCTCAAAAATCTTAGCTCTCTGTGGGAAAATCAAATTCTTGTATAGCTATGTGAGAGAGTCTATAGTGAGTGGTTTATAAGAATCCGGGTTGTTTACTTGTGGCATGTGTGAAATAGCCTCAGTTGTGATGGTGAGGATAACTTCACCATTACGGCTCACAATGTCTCTTTGGGATGGAACATAACTGCTTTGATACCAAGAAATAAGTTTAGGGAACATCTGTGTTTGAGGAAACATGAACTGTGGTAGGGAAGACTCCCATATGCCCAATTCATCTTATTGGTCCATAATTTTTTTTTTAACCAACTATGAAGTTCGAACAAGTCGAATTTAAAATTGGTGTCTGCAATTTTATATTGAAGGCAGTCTAGGTCTATGGGAGGGGGCAACATTGGGTTCTCTCTGGGTTTCTTGCCCTTATTTTTATGGGATTTATCCTTCTGGGCCATTATCATAATAGAAAATAGAATGAGATGGAAAAATAATGGATGGAATTACCTGGACCAGGAAATATCTAGTTGATGCAGAGGTGATGTCACTGATCAAATTATAGTCGTGGAGTAGATTATTGGTTCTTGTAATTTCTTGGAAATATGTATAATTAAGATGGTGATGGAAAAACAATAAGTATATGGAGCTTTACTATTTGTATGTGTCAAATAGATAAAACAAAGTAATTGACCATTACAGGCTTACCGTTAGGGGAGGAGTGGGTTCATTGCACAGGACCAAGAAACATTTATGGTTGTCACAATTTGTTAACGATGAAGGGTAGTACTAGGTGGCGGTGTTTGGTTAGGAGTGAGTCGAATGGTGTGGAAAATCAAACGGAAGGGGGATATGTGGGAGTGGAGTTCACAAGGGTGATTTGGCTAACGATGAGTGCGTGAGGTCGACAGAGGTGGGCAGAGTGATAGTGGGGTCAGGTAGGCATCGTGGTGCAAGGGCATTGGTGGTTGTGTAGGCGGTCAACCCTATAAGACTTTTTAGAGGGGGGGCGGGTGGTGGGGGCACGTGCGATGAGGAAAATGGGGTGGGGGTGCGAAACAATGAGAGGGTGGGAGATTAGGGTGTGGGTCCACCCTTTTGACCCCCCCCCCCCCAACCCCCCCCAACCCAATAAAAATGCGATGGAGCTCAGGGGAGGTCAGTCACTCCCCCGATATTGATCTGTGCGGGGGATTATCTCAAAGATTATTTTTTATCATAAGTTTTGAAATTTGCATAAAATTTCATATCCTTTCCTTTATTACATACACTCAAGGGCATATTAACTTTAAACTTATCCAAATTAACACTAAATAACTCTAAAAAATCACCTATTTACCTACCAATGCTTCATTTGAACTATCAGAGGATTTTTGTCTAATTTTTCTATCTGTTAACCACATTTAAATGATGTGATTGACTTATTCACTATTCCTAATCTATTTTAATTTTAGTCTAATCGCAATTAAGCAATGTGACAAACTAACTATTTTTACTTATCTTATCAACAATGTGGCATTTTAGCTACCAGCACATAGTTCAAAATTACAAAGAATGAATTGATGCATTTTATTTCTTGAGTGGCATTTAAGCTTGCTCACTCCTACACATTATTTTTTGGGGTTTCTTGAATTTTCCTTTTTCTTCTGTTTTATTCTATTTTTATCTTTTTCTCATATATGTTTTTTTTATACCCTTTTTTCATTTCTTTATATATTTCTTCTTTTCGTTTTGTAAATTATTTGTAAAATACAATATTATTTACAATTTCATCAACTGCAAGAGAATAACCAATCATCAATTGAACCTATGAATCATAGGACCCTAACAGTGGCTCCAACTAGGAATGACATCCTCCTGGTGAGGTGTCGAGAACATCGTAGACTAGTAGCCTTGATCCATTGGGCCAATTGTTGAAATCTTCCAACTGAACTATCACATTTGAGTAATATTAATACCCATGGTAATAATTCACCAAAATCTTAGGGCCTTCTCTATGAGCTTCAACTTCCACTGAAAATCACCTGCACTCTTGCAATACAAAAATAAAATGATATTGCACAATATGAATGAATTGTTCTAATTTGGAAATAAATAATTCTTTAATTGTTTTCCATTTACAAGTCCACTTGGCATCTCATCTCCATTCACATTTGTTAACATGAATGCATTGTGGCCCCTAAAGGCTGCAATTTTAAAAGGCCCTTTCCATAAGTTGTCAAATTTACCATGTTTTCCCTTATCCTCATTTCATGAATCCCATTTCAAAACAAGGTCATTGATTTTAAAGTCATATTCTTTAGCCCTTCTATCATAAATTCTTTTGATGTTTTCTTGAATGACTGGATTTTTATGATAGAATTCCTCCCTTGATTGTTGTAACTGAATAGTTTGGTTTATCCTTATTTACATGTCATTCATATCCACCTATGTTTCTTGCAGTAGTTTGAGCATTAGATTTCCCAAAGAAGTTGGGGGAACTACATCTGTTCCATACACTATCTGGAATGGTGACATTTAAATGGACTTGTTGGTATTAACTCGATCAACCCATAATGCATTGATTATTTTTTTGTGCCCTGAATTCTTATTCTCCTGTAGTAATTTTTGGATAATATTCACCAAACTCTTTTTTGAGAACTCAGCTAACCCATTTCCCTAAGGGTAGTAAGCAGTAGAGTCACCTAACCTAATATGATGTTTGTTACAAAAATCTATCATTTTCTTGGACTTGAAAGAAGAAACAATGTCAGTTATAATTTTATGGGGGTAGCCAAACCTAGACAATATATTTCCTTCCAGAAATTGAATGATAACAGAATTAGTGGCTTGTCTAGTGGGTATGGATTCTATCCATTTGGTAAAGTAGTCTGTTGATGTCAAAATCCATTTTTTTTGTCTTGATATTCTAGGGTGAATTTCTCCAATGAAGTCTAAACCCCATCGTTGAAAATGAAATTATACTGAAATTGGATTTAAGGGTAAAGGTAAAAAATTTATTTTACCTAAAAATATTTGGCATTGATGACAAGTGGTGGAATGTTTATGAACATCAGAAAATAGAGTTGGATATTAAAAACTAGCTCTAAGGATTTTTTTTGTCATTGATTTCCAGTATAGATGGCCACCACAATTTCCTTGAAGGAATTCCTCTAGGACCCTGTCTGCTTCATCTTTTAGCAAACAATTTAGTAATATCCCTCCAGGATCTTTCCAATATAAATTATTATCAAGAATACAAAATTTCATGGATTTCATTTTAAGGATTCTTGCTTTTTTTGTTGTTAAAGTAGGAGGAGCATATAAGTTTTGTAAGAAAAAAATTATGCCTACATACCATGGTGATACACAACATTTTTTCATTGTCCTTGTACTCCCTGTTCCCAGATCCTAGAGGACCTTAAAAGTAATCCCTGTGTCTCTTTTCCATCATGAAAATATGCAATTACTTCCCTTACAGTATGCATAACAAACTCTCTTTTAATAATTCCTAGAGTAGCTCTTTAAAAACATGTTTATTTGGAGCAACACGACCCTTATTTGTCTCACTCATTCTGATGCCTCATCTTAAGCCTGTGAGTAGCGTCGATCAACACTATTATGGAGATCCACTACTGGAAGGTTTTTAAAATGGAAACGAAGCTTCGTTATCTAGAATCTTTGTGCGCAGAGAGATGGTTGTTTGTTCATGGGGATATGTCTGAACTTCTCCCTTTGGGCTTCTTGTTCCTACAAAAGGGGAATTATCCAAGGATATAAACCTTTTCCCCACCTTAAGTGGATCCATGTTCCCTCTCCCATCACTATAAAATGGAAATCCCCCCATACCTCTTCTAGTTAGAACAGAGATAGAAGAATAATAGAGAAAGAATTGTTGCTATAGGCATTGAAAGAGAGTTGAGACCTTCAGCCTTTGAGTCCCAAGTTGAAACGATTTCTTTGGAGACATGCCTGGTTTCAGACCAGTTGAAGGAGAGATTAAACATCAAGGTGTAGGTTGTAACGCCTCCTCTTATATTCATATGATACAATTGATTCTTACTTTCCACTCTTTTCCATGATTCATGATTATATTTCTAGTACTCCTTGATCAACTAGATAGATTGTTTATGTGAAATGCATGTTTTCATTTCACTTTTTGTGTTGTTTGATCTCTTGTGAAGGTAACTAAGCACTGGTGACAGTGAGGATCTAACTAAGAAGAGAAAAGGATCAAAGGACTTGGGAAATGAGAAACATCACAACATGAGATCGAGGTAGGCCATATCCATACGATTTGTGTTCATTTATAGTGTAGGAAAGTAGGTGTTAGATTTTTCCCTTTGTTACTAGACCCACCATAGGGCTAGAGAGATCGTCTCTATCCGCAAAGAGGATTTTCTTGCATAACACATGGTGGTTTCCTAAAGGCTTCTGATATCAGTGGAGTCACCTGCTCTTCCTATTAATCTAATTCTGCAATGAGATTGATATCTAACACATTACAATTAGACTCTGCCATGAGTTTTATTCACCACTGTCCCTTGATAAGCTTTGCTGGTGTAATTTCAATGTCATATTCCACAATGATAGATATCCACTTTCCCCTTCTGATGTCTGGATTTGTTTGAGTTAGAATGTCTTTAACCACTTCACTTGGGAAAAAAGCAATGATGTGTGAATGTAAAATTTAAACCCTGAAATCCTTTAATGCTTAACTAGTGGAAATTCCTATTTTTCCAGATATTGTAGTTTAGTTAAGCATCTCTCAATGCTCTATTGAAAAAGGAAATTTAATTTTCATAACCTTCCACATTCTTCTGCCAAAAAACAACTTCTATTGTATGATCAAATGAAAAATATAATATCATGAAATCATTTGTAAAATCAAGAATTATTAGAATAGGTGCAGTTGCTAATGCCTTCTCGAATTTAGTGAATGAATCCTTTGAAAAATTATGCTATTTGATTTCAGTATCATTCTTTAGCATGTAAATAATTGCTTTTAAAATTTTAATCAAATTTGGTGTAGATCTCCGAAGGAATTTTATTTTTCCAATAAGGGATTTGACTTCTTTTTTATTCCTACGAGGATCTATTTTCAATATTTCTCCACTTTTCTAGGGTCAATTCTTATGCCATGTTTTGAGATAATGTGTCCTAGTAGTTTACCTTCTTCTAAACCAAACAATATTTTCTTAGGATTGAGAGAGATAACATACTTTTTTTTTTTAAAAATCTCCTTAAGTGAAGAAAATGTTCCTCCTCTGTCTTTGAAAAGACAGTGATATCATTAAGACAGATGACTATAAACCTACTTATTTCATCTACAAAGGAAATATCCATTCCTATTTGGAAACTATCACTAGAATTCATTAGACCAAAAGGCATTTTCACATACATGAAGGTGCCCCATGGTGTAGTGAAGGTTGTTTTCTCTTGGTCATACTAATGTACTAGAACTTGAATGTAGCCAGAAAATTCGTCTAACAAGGAAATTATCCTAAATGCAACTACTTTCTGCAAGGTATGGTCCATCTTGGGCAAAGGATAAATTTCCTTTAGGGAAGCCTTGTTGAGATTTCCAAAATCCACACACAGTCTAATTTCCCCAGTCTTTTTCCTAGTAGCAACTAAGTTTGATACCCATTTAGAATACCTCAATGGTAAAATAATTTTAGCATCATACAACTTTTTAACCTCTTTTTCCACAAGGGGTAAAAGCATTGCATTGATTCTTCTAAGTTTCTATTTGAAAGGTTTCTCGTCTTGTTTTGTAGGAATTTTATGTTGTATAATGCTAGTGTCATAGCACTTTAAATCCTCATAACTCGAGGAAAATACATATATGAATTCTTTGAAGAGTTCCAAGTACTTTTTTAGGAGAAGGCAAATATTTGGATAATTTAACTATTTTGGGCTCTTCTTTAGTTCATATATTACAATCTTCTACTTTGGCTCCAGTGGGTTCAATTTTAGGTTTCTTAGCCACATCATTAAAATAAAATAATTCTTCCAAGGGAACTAACTGGATGTTTTTTTTAATATTCCTCTTTGATTTGTTTGATTATGATTTCAGAGTCTCCATGAATTGAAATTTTTTGGCACCTAACTTTTTTGAAAGCGGCAATCCTAGGATTAAGGAAATCCCGAGTTTGTGAATTGGTAATCCACACATATTCTCTTGATCCTTCCTTCCTTAATACCCCATAAAAATTCATTTTCCATAAACGCTCACTTTCTTCATCATGTTTCACCAGTTATATTTTGTGTAATATCCCAAAATCGGGACAGCTTAGCAATCATGCACTAAAAATGCATTTTCAGAAATATAGCTATAAAATAATGAAATGGACACTTGGATCCTGTATATTAGTCAATATAAAACCTAATCCAAGAATTGAGCTGAAAAAAATCAAACTAGGTGGGTTAAACAGACCTCCCACACTAGTGTAGTTGAAAATGACTAAAAACCCCAAATACTGCAACACAAGGATTTCTGCATAAAGTGATTGCGCAGTCTAAAAGAGGTTTTTAACTCATAAAATAGGAGAACAAGTATATATACTCATATATTTATGGATAAGGCTGAAGAATAGAGATCTAGTCTCCTTATACAAAATACAAGAGAACCCGGCAAGGGTTTCTTGTCAAACACTCTACATACAAATGTTATCTTCAGAAAATTACTGAATAATCACTGCAAAACTAAAGCATAAGAGCGTACACGGATGAAATATGTCTGATATTATGTAGATCCCTCAAGGGATTCCTCCCATGAAAGGTTGGACCTTTCAATCACAAGAAAACACTACAACGAAGCCACTAGATCATTTGCTGAATGCTACCTCCAAAATAGTGCATTCCCTAGCTGGAACAACGTTGAGAATGTAGGGGAAATGCATGGTCTGATACCAAATATCTCAAATAGGCTTTGGATCTCTCCAAAAAAGTTCCTCAAGTAAAGGAAACCTTCCTCCAATGAGAAACTAGCTCAGGAACCGGGATTCCAATCCTTTCCACTGCTACACCCAACAACACTGCACAATCTCTGGAAAAAACTGTGCTGATGAAGTTGGCTGAAGCTTGGCCTAAAAACCTGATGTGGAATGATGAATGAAAACTCTCCCAATGAGGTTCGTCAAGGAGAGAGGTGGGATTCCCACTCGGGAACACCCGGTGCTAAACAACACTGCTACCCTACTAAACAACAAGAGGAAGAAAAAGTATGAGCAAACAAGAATAATAATCTAAGACATGAAGAATAATGCTGCCATCCTCTTCCTTAAATAAAACAAGATTTTTCTTGCCCTTGGCCCTTATCAATTAGGTCATCCCTATCCAAAGATACATCTCCCTCCAATTCTGCATTATTCCTTCTTGGATTCCTCCTCCTCCACAACTGTGTTGTTGACTTAGTCAAAGTGGACTTAATCAACTTGATTTTATCCCTGTTCACACATGGAGGTGTTTTATTGAGCTAGAAAGAGTGTCCCCTTTCACACTTGGAGGGTTTTTATCCTCCTTAGGAGGCTTATGGGCTTTTCTACCCATTTATTCACCAGCTAGAGCTGTTGCTAACTCTAATGTTCCATTTAGATTTGAGGCTAAAATTTTGGAACATTACAGTCTTCCCCTCCAAAATATTTTCTTTTCCTCAAGAAAATTTATAGGGAGAGAAAAATTTCTCCCCACCCCCTCATGTGGCCTCCCATCAATAGCCTCCATCACTGCATCAAGATAATCTGCTTGCTATCTCATGGCCTCCACAAAGTAGGAGTGATGACCAACATGGTGAATGAGTGCCTCCCTCACCCATGCTATCATCCAAATGAAGTGAGTCACCCTCTAGCATGGAAACTCATGAAGAATCTCCTCCACCTTTGGCTCCTGAAATGTAGGTGGGCTGAATAAATGAACATGATAGGCAAGAAGGTCTATCCCACGTTTTCCTCATCTCCACTTATGATAATTGTAGAGGGCATGCTGATCTTGGGCTGCAACATGATTGCCCTCCAATTGCAAGAAGAATATTGAGTCTCCAAGGACTCTTCCTCCAAAATCAAGAGACATGCCAACCCAAACCATTCCATTCAAGATGAATGGCACATAATCACCATTTGGCATCCAAATAAGAAAAATGCTGAAATTTATGTGCAATTTTGGATGGTACCAAAGGTTCTCCAAGTGGATATTATGCAGTCTTCCCAACTGCTATTTGAGAATGTCATGTGGCAAGTGGTTCTGCAACAAGTTATAAGCTGTGCATGTTTGCTCTTCCAACATGGGGAAGTAAGCATCAATGCCTATCAGTTGTACATAAATAAAATAGCAATACACTTGCCCAAAGTCATGTATAGATGGGATACTATCATTACAAATATTGGCCCTAAAGTGACCATGAAACCCAAAAATACTCTTGCTCTTTTGTGGAGCAATGCACTGCTCATATATGGTGAGAAAATACAAATACTCAATGGAGTAATCAACAAGTACCGAAATGTATTTCTTACCATGCATGGTTAGTAGGCTAAAAGTGAGGTCCCTGTATAAGTTCCCCCATGAGGATCCCCTCATAAAAATTTGTAAGAAGAAGGGATAGATATACTACTTGGAACACTCCATCAATAAGAACACACTCCCATGTGACAGTGTTGTAGGCCTTAGAAATAAGGCTCCATGACTCCTCCCTTTGACATTCCATATGCCAAGGCCATCCACCATCATGCTGCTATGTGAGAATATCTTCTTCCTACATGGAAGTCTCTCATGATCCTTCAATGATGAATGGTAGCCTCCTTGCACTATGAATGTGCCTTCCTTCTCTCTAGAAATTTAATGAAAAGTATGGGAAGAATTCTTCCCATACTCTCCCAAGTGCAACCACATCAACAACAACCTTTGCTACTTCCTCATCTCTCCCTCATACAAGCAATGGATTAAGATCATGATGGTCAACTTGTATGATGCCCCAACAAACAATCCAACCATGAAGTGCCTCCTCAAGTTCTCCAAGTGGTTCCTCCCACAAGAAGAGAAAAACTGTGATGTGGCAATCATGGTTTGCCCATGGTTTCTCCTAAAATGTACAACATATAACGTGGGGAGAATCATGCTCCAAATGGGCATCTTCCATCTCAAGCCCACTCTCCAAACAAAGCTCCCCATGAACATAAAAAAATCAGCAATATATGGAAGCAAGGTACAATGAGAACAAGTTTCCAAGTGACAATCGGAGAGTGAATCATAGTCCCACCCAGGGAACCAGCATAGTGCATCCTTTGCCTGCATCAAAATAATAAATAAAAAGTGCTTTACCAACCACTTGTTTGATTCCACAGTCATCTCATAAGATGGAAATATGAAGTTACAATATGATGTCAATGGTGCACACCAAGAATCATGTGGTTTCCCCCACAAACCATCAAAAAGATAGCCAAAATCAATGCTACAAGTAGCTGAAAGTACATCATCATACAATATGCAAGAAGAGATGATTATTCTTGTTACATCATGCTGCTCAAATAAGGAAAATAAGTACAATACAAAATATGAAATGATACCTCCTCCATCATGTACTTGAGATCTTGAGCTGAAATGGCTCAACTGGAAATTCTCCCTCACCTCCAAAGAGTATGGAAGTGGTTGTGACCTCCTCTTCATTACCATCTAGGATATTAATCTCTCCATATGATGACATATGTCATGCTGGATTCCCTCCCAAGTGAACTCCTCCATCAAGTGGAAATATGCATCAAAGTGCATAGAAGAGAAGTCCTCATGTGCTGCATGTAGTAGCTTCTCCTTGAGACTAGATGATATAGTCAAGAAGATCCTGCCATAGGAATAGATGACCATATCATCCACCATGTATCTATCATCTCCATCTGGGTCATCAAGAATCATGCATGCACCAAGATCCTTGGAGTACTCTACCAAGAGCTGAGATCTCTAATAAGGATCAATCCTCCTACGAGACAACGCTAGTGATCTGGCATGTGAAGCTCTCCTCATGATACTACCTGCTACTTTGACATCCCCCATGAAAAATTCTTCCTCCAAACTCTTCACCTCTCCAAAATCCAAGAGTGGTGAATCCAAAGACAAGATGTCTTCCATCAACTCTAGATAAGGTGGCCTTCCGGGTGGAATGCCTTCATGAAGTGAGACGTCAATGTCAAGAGTAGACTTCACATATGGTTAGGAAACCTTGCCCCGACCCTTACAGTGAAAATCAGTCTGCCTCTTCCTTGCATTGGATCTCTGAAATAGAGAAGGGTGTGTGCCTCTCATCAAGTGATGTTGCTCTTCCTCCCTACCTCCTCCTTCCAGCTGCAATACTGCACAATCATGCTGCTCACTGATTGTGCTTGGACCTCCATGTATGAGATCCTTGGGAACTGCTTGTAAGAATACATGAATCCCTCCTGTTGGAGCATGTGCTCCTCCTCCCTCTCCATGAGTTACTGTATGTGCTCTATATGAGACAGCGCTGTTGCCCTCATCATCCTCAATGTGTATTGGCAACATCTCAATAGTTGGATCCTCCTATGAAAAGGAGATCCCCATGCCCTCTTGTTCAAGAATATGAACTAGATTTCTTGCTTCTGGCAATGCATAATGCAAGATGTAAGCTTCTCCCATGGTTTTCTGAACTGGGGTTTCCTATATAACATACATGGGCTTTTTTCTTTCAAGTTTTCTGTGCTCATGTGTCTTAGGAAGTTTCTCATCAAACCTTCCCACCAATGTTTCTATGAATCTTGCATAAGAGGAAGTGTTTGCATTTTTCAAAGAAAAAGATTCAAAAATCCACCATGCATGAGCCTTAACTCTAAAATGTAGCGTTGCAACTCTGATGGCTTCATCTTCGGAAATATGGTGCAACTGCAAATAGGAGTCTAGCTCCTTCACCCAAGCTCTAGTAGAACATGTAGGTGATCCGGAAAAAGTAGGTAGAATAAATCTACCTGCATCCTGCTACTTGCTCTTCTCCACATCGATCTTGCAAAACTCTTGGAAATCAATATGATCTCTAAACCTCTCAGTTTGAGATTCATACTCCTGCAACAAATCACTAAGAGTTCTTCTCTTAGGCATTCTTCCTCATCCCATTCATCTCCAGATAGATCTGGGCACTTGACTGCGATGTGCATCATGGTGTGTAGCTGCATTCTCACGCTCACCATGTGCCAATCTAGATTCTTCTCTAGATCCAACTCCCTTTGGAGATCCCATCTCTAATCTCATTTTCTTCAGCTCTCCTTGAAAGCTCTGCATAGATTTTGGACGAAGCTTTGTAAGCTTGTCTTCCATTCTCCCTTCACATATTGAAGCCTTCTAGTTTCTATCCATCTCTCCTTGCTCTAAAATTTAATGGCCTGAGATCCACAGGCTGAGCCAAGACTATGCTCTGATACCACTGTAATATCCCAAAATCGAGACAGTTCAACAATCATGCACTAAAAACGTATTTTCAGAAATATATGCTATAAAATAATGAAATGGACTCTTGGAACCTTTATTTTAGTCAAGATACAACCTAAATCCAAGAATTAAGCTGAAACAAATCAAACTAGGCGGGTTAAATAGACCTCCCACACTAGTGTAGCTAAAAATGACTAAAAACCCCAAATACTGCAACACAAGGATTTCTGCATAAAGTGACTGTGCAGTCTAAAAGAGGGTTTTAACTCAGAAAATAGGAGAACAAGTATATATAATCATATATTTATGAATAATGCTGAAGAACAGAGATCTAGTCTCCTTATACAAAATACAAGAGAACCCGAAAAGGGTTTCTTGTCAAACAACCTGCATACAAATGTGATCTTAAGAAAATTACTGAATAATCACTGCAACACTGAAGCATAAGAGTGTAGAAGGATGAAATATATATAATATTATGTATATCCCTCAAGGTCTTCCTCCCATGAAAGGTTGGACCTTTCAATCACAAGAAAACACTACAACGGAGCCACTAGACCATCTGTTGAATGCTGCCTCCAAAATAATGCATTCCCTAGCTGGAACAATGCTGGGAATGTGGAGGAAATGCATGGTATAATACCACAGATCTGAAATAGGCTCTGGAGCTCTCCAAATAGGTCCCTCAAGTAAAGGAAACCTTCCTCCAATGAGAAACTAGCTCAGGAACTGGGATTCCAATCCCTTCCACAACTGCACCCAGCAACACTGCACAATCTCCGGAAAAAACTGCGCTGATGAAGTTGGCTGAAGCTTGGCCTGAAAACCTGATGTGTAATGATGAATTAAAACTCTCCCAATGAGGCTCCTAAAGGAGAGAGGTGGGATTCCTTCTCGGGAACACTCGATGCTCAACAACACTGCTATCGTGCTAAACGACAAGAGGATGCAAAAGTATGAGCAAACAAGAATAATAATCTAAGACATGAAGAATAATGCTACCATCCTCTTCCTTAAATAAAACAGGAGTTTTCTTGCCCTTGGCCCTACTCAATTAGGTCATCTCTATCCAAAGATACATCTCCCTCCAAAACTGAGTTATTCCTTCTTGGATTCCTCCTCCTCCACAATTGCGTTGTTGACTTAGTCAAAGTGGACTGAATGAACTTGATTTTATCCCTATTCACACATGGAGGAGTTTTATTGAGCTAGAAAGAGTGTCCCCTTTCACACTTGGAGGGTTTTTATCCTTCTTAGGGGGCTTATAGGCTTTTCTACCCATTTATTCACCGGCTAGAGCTGCTGCTAACTCTAATGTTCCATTTAGCTTTGAGGTTAAAATTTTGGAACATTACATTTTTATTTCTTCAATCTCACACAAATCAGTATCTAGTTTTTGGATTTTTCTTCTATGTCTCCATCATTATACAAGATAAAAGAGTCTAGATATGAGTGGAATGAATACAAGGGATGATTATTTGGCATGTCTTGACAGCTAACCATGTATTTCATCAGTGTTTCTCTGTAAATTCTTCTTGATAGTACCTGTTTATTGTTACCAAAGACTTGGAAATACCTGATATTATCTGGGACAATTGGTCTATTTTTCACTTGAACTATGTACTTGTGACTTGGATGATGTAGAATTTTTCAAGTACTAGAAGACGTAGCCAGACCATCAGCTAAGATATTTTGACCCCTTGGAATTACAGATAATTCATACTCAACAAAACACTCAAGGAAATCTAGAACAACATTTCTACAAGCCCTTAACCTTGGATGTTGTGCTAAATATTCCCCTTTGATTTGTTTGATTATGAGTTCAAAGTCTTCATGAACTGAAATATTTTTGTCACCCGAATTTTTCGAAATCCGCAATCCTAGGATTAAGGAAATCCTGAGTTTGCGAATTGGTAATGCACACATCTGCTCCTGATCCTTCCTTGCTTACAAACCCATCAAAATGCATGTTCCATAAAGGCCCATTTTCTTCATCATGTTTCACCAGTTCTATTTTTATTTCTTCTGTCTCACACAAATATGTATCTAGTTTTGGGATTTTTTCTTCTATGACTCCATCATTATACAAGATAAAAGAGTATAGATCTCAGTGGAATGAATACAAGGGATGATTATTTGGCATATATTTACTACTAACCATGTATTTCATCAGTGTTTCTCTGTAAATTCTTCTTGGTTACCCAAAGATAGGAATGGTAGCATAACTCATATCTATTTGTAAGGTTCCCTATAGTCCCCCCCCCCCCCTCATCAGGATCTTGACAATAGAATTCCATACTTTGGTGGTAGTTATACTACCAAAACATCCATGAATAAGCTTTTGGATGAGATTTTGGCTAAAGTGACACACAAGTCTTTGATAATACCAAGACATCTTACCTTACTGGAATCAAATGAATATAAATCTTTATAAGGGCTTGTAATATCCAGTCCTAAATTTTCCATTATAGCCCTAGGAATTAAATTATGTGAGGCACCAGAATCAATCCTAGCATTGTGAATAATTTTATCATGAACATTCAGACTAACATAGAATGGAGTAACAACTCCATCCTGGGATTTACCTTCAACTTTAGGTCCAAATAATAATTCAAGCTGACCATCATTTAGGTTCACAGTATCTATTCCTTCTTTTAATTTAAAATCCTTTATTACTTGGGTTCTGTATGCATCCTTGTTTATCAATTTAGTAAGGGGAATATATATTTTAAGTTTATCCAATTCATTTTCAATGCTAAACGTATTTTGAGGCTTCTCAACTCCCTTGATATTCAGATATGGTATTTTGGTTTGAGGCTCTTCATCTTCCTTGATACTCATATATGGTTTTTTAGGATTTTATTTATGAGAATCTTCTTTAGGATTACTAGTGGAACCACCATCAGATAGAGATTTCCTAGAAATAGTATTAGATAGTTTTTTGGATGGTATATTTGCAATATTTTTAGGAGGAGCATCAATATTTTTATTTAATGAATTATCAACAGTTTTCCTACTCCTAAAATTATAATTATGTACCTCCGTAATAACATTATCATATCCCTGTTTATAATTTTATGATTCTGATGGACTGAGTTTAGGTTGTGAAAGTATGAAAATGTCATTCTTCCTGAGTTAAGAAAATAGGGTCATCATCATTGATTCCCATTAAATTTATTTGAGTTTGTTCAGTGTCTTAAGCTAATTCCCCTTCTTCTTCTGCATAGTTTTCTTGAAAGGGGGGCCTAATTTCTTGTTGTTGAAAATTTGGGCCTCTTTTGTCCCTTTGTTTAATATGAGGTGGGTTTATCTTGAAGTAAGGATTCTTGATCTGAGGACCAGGTTGGTTTTCTCTAGGAGGAGCTCTCTCACTTATGGTTATTCTTTCCATTATCCTTTATATGATTCTCACTAATTTATCTAATTTGGCATAAGAAGAAGAAGTGGCTGGCTCCTCTTTTATAGTAACACTTTTCTCATATCTAAGTCTAGCCCTTTTAGCTAACAGATTGACTTCTACACTTACAACATTCATCTGCATTTCTTCCAAAGTAGTGTAGTTCCTTTCTCTAAGTTGATATGGCATATCATCATCAAATACATCTGGAAAGTTAATCAAGGCTAATCCTTGATGAGGTTTAATCGTTTTTGGGATTGCATTATAAATTTTATTAAACCTAGTGCAATTATCTTGCACAGTTTCCCCAAGGGATTTCCTAATGCTTTCATATTCTGCCAGAATTTGGAGAAGGTTTTTCTTAACTTCCCATCTATTGAGGAAAGTTTCTTGAAACACAAAAAGGTCATTTATAGTAGCTGCTAGTAAAGATTTAAACCATTTTCTTACCTATCCATTAAGGCTTTGGGAAAAAATCCTCATCTTCACATCTTCTGCATCTACTTCCTGAAGGTAAAAACAATCATTCATTTTGTCTACATGTTTTTGTTCAATGATCGACCCCGTGCCATCAAATTGAGGAAGTATAGTTTGATAGTCTTGAGGCATGTTATGTAATGGGGTAGGTAGAACCAAGGGGGGATATCAAGCTTCCATGACTGGTATATGAGGATCAAAAACATATGACTTGTAGGAGGTGTATATGTGGAAGGGATTCAAACAATTTGAATAATGGTTTGTGATGTTGATGGGGAGGTAGTGGAAATTTTCGAAGAGATGTAACTAGTAGAAATAGGATGTACATATTGTAAGATGCGAGAAGAAACAAAGAATTGTAGGAATGCAATTTCAACTCATTACTAGATGTAAGATTGATGGACAACTTGGTCTAGGTCTAAGAGTAGGTATTCTAATTTTTCGAAATGGTGGAGAGCTTGTTTGTGAAAATCCTTCACTATTGACTGATGTTGAGATTTTTATGGTCCTAACACACACTCATAAAAAACTATTTCAGCCAAAAAAGTTTCATATTTAGTTCTAAACAAGTTGTGTTGAAAAGGTAAATCAAATTGAATATATTCTATGGTAACAAAACTCTCTGGAAGAGAATTTACTCTTGTTGGAGGGATACTACTCCCTTGAATCCAGTCCAATTTTTCCTCCTTATTAATTTCTCACGGTTATCCAGGATCTTGGGAGGATTTGGATCTAGATGTTCTCTAGTATGAATTCTTTTAGGAACCGGATATATATAGTATTTAACACAAAATTTTACTATGTACAAAAATTACAACCTCAAAACATTTTTTTTCTAAAAAACACATATTAAATAGAGTGAAATAAAGTTTTGTTAACCAAGGAAACACATTTTAAAACTAAGGTATGTTCATTCCCCAGTGGATTTGCTGCGATGCTATCACTCCGTAATGATGAGGTTGCATAGAAAATCACAGAGGTAAACTTAGAACCACTTTGGAAACTGGGAATCTGGCCCTTCCAGTTTCAAAGAGGGATCTCTCTTTATAAAATAACTTTGTTTGACAGAAGGTATTAGGCTTGATATTAAGTTTAGGTTTGGGTTTTTTGTGTTGTTGGGTTGAAACTGTGAGGATAAGCCATTGGAAAAATGGAGTCACAACTTTGGATTGATCAAATACATCTTTTACAGACTAACCTTACAGGGCAGGGTAGGAAAATTTACTGGATCCTTCAAGATTTGAGGTGTGGAGGAGAGGAAAAGATTTAGAAATCCAATTAAAAATAGAGAAATCAAGAATATGAACATTGTTTAATTCACTCTTCCATACCCTTGTAAATTATGAATATGTAATAAAATTACCAAATCCTTCAGCACCTTCTGCATATTCTTTGTATAAGTTATATATTTCTCATCTCGAGAAATTATCTAGAATACATATTATGTCTTTATTTGGAATACACTCTCCATGCTTTGAAAATAAGTCTTTCATCCATGACATAGCATTATTTGATAACGACCCAACCTCTTTTTTATAACATGCTTCTGAATAATATGTGGGACATTTTTCCAGTCTATCTTTGATTCTTGAAAAACGAAAATATCCAATTGAATGCAACATTTTGAAATCCTTTCTCTAGAGAAATGCATTCCCAATAAGATAATCATAACCTGCTAGTGTGGATTGCATGCAACCCACTAAATATGAATTTTGCATGATTTTATTCATTGATAAATATATTTTCCTTTACTCCAAAGCATAGCTGAAATCCACGTGTTTCAAGAAATCCTTTCGACAACAGTCACTTGAAATCATATGAAAGAAAAAACTTTTGCTTCTCAGATATGTTGTCCTAACCCTTTTATAACTAGAATATTTTGGATTTATATGAAGAGGTCTACTACTAGTCCTAGTTACAATATTTTCTTGCAACGACTTCTTCATTCTATTATCCTTTGTAGAGGTATTTTCATCACCCTCAGGATTATCCCCACTTTCATCATTTTAAACATAGTTAAGAAATTCATCAACATCATTGCTTGGGAAATATTCATTACCATCCTCACTTGAAGACAAATTTCACAAGAATCATCTGCGCTTTTGAAACCCTGACTTAGATGAAATTCTTCACCATCTTCATCCATGCTTTAGAAATATTCCCTTGGTAGATTCAATTCTGCATCACCATGAGTGCCTTTGAAACACTCAATTAGAGAAAATGCATTATTCAGATCTGTGCCTCTAAAATTATTATTTGCAAGAAACTCTTCCTCCTCCCCTTCCTTAGTGGTGCTCTCATAATCCTTAGAATTGGGCCTAAGTGGAAGCTTTGAATCTCTATTCACTAGAAATTATTCATCCCGCCCCTCCCCTTCCTCGCTGGTGCTCTCATAATCCTCAGGATTAGGAATAAGAGGACGCTTTGAATCTCTATTTATTGGAAATTATTCATCCTCCCCTTCATCAGTGGTGCTATCTTAATCCTTGGGGTTAAGATGAAGTGGAAAATTTGACTCTCGAAATTCTTCATCCCCTCATTCATCAGTGGTGCTCTTATAATCCTTAGCATTAGGATGAAGTGGATATTTTGACTCTAGATATTCATCCCCCCCTTCATCAATGGTGCTCGTATAATCCATAGGATTAGGATGAAGTGGATATTTTGTCTCTAGAAATTCTTCATTCCCCTCTTCATCAGTGGTGCTCGCATAATCCTTAGGATTAGGATGAAGTGGATATTTTGACACTGGAAATTCTTCATTCTCCTCTTCATCAGTGGTGTTCTCTTAATCCTTAGGAGTAGGATGAAGTCGATATTTTGACTATGTAAATTATTCATTCCCATCTTTATAAGTGGTGCTCGCATAATCCTTAGGATTAGGACGAAGTGGATATTTTAACTATGGAAATTATCCACTCCCCCCTTCATCAACGGTGCTCGTATAATCCTTAGGATTAGGAAAAAGTGGAAATTTTGACTCTGAAAATTCTTCATCATGTCTTTAATCACTGGTGCTCTTATAATCCTTAACATTAGGATGAAGTGGAATAACTCACTCTTGATTTACATAAATTTTTTTTTTTTTCCCTTAATAATTATGTACTCATCATCCTTAGGATTACGACCAAGTCAAAAACTTTACTTTCTAATCATGTTAAAGAAACTCCTGCTATATTCATCAATCTAAATAGAGTTGTTGCATGACGAAGATGTTGTTGTTGTAGAAAGAAAAACTTCAGTATCAAAGGAACCCATGACTTTCAATAAGAAGATGTTGAATGATACAAATGCACTCTCTCCTAATGACAATATATAGCTTAAAGATTGAAAATTTCCCTCTAAAATTTCCCCTAAGAAATTATGGCTAAAATTTTCCCTCCAAAGTTTCCCCCCAAAATTTTTGGCTAAAAAGTTCTCCTCCAAAATTTTTGTTTGAAACATTTCCCTCCAAAATATTTGTTTCAAATGTATTTCAAAAAATTTTACTAACATGCTGGTCTTGAAATATTTCACCCTACTTTTTATTCAAAATATCCACAAAAATATTCCTTTCATGCATTCTTGCTAAACTAAAATAAGTTTTTTATTTAAATGATTTAACGTTGACTACGTATCGAATTAAATTTTAAAATTTATGTTTTAATTTTTGGCCAACATTGAATAAAAGTCAATATAAACCTATAATATTAACTTCATATTAATTTTCTTAATTTTAATTTTAATCTCACATTCATGAAACGGTAAAGAAATCGCACAATCTTCGCTATATAATAACATACATTGTTTCTATTCCTCACATCACATTAAGTCTTCTGGGTTTTGTTGGAGCAATTTGTGGAGGCGATGTGTTGGCATTGATAACACATTGAACGAGAGCTTTTCGCGTTAGTTTTGAAAATAAAATTAGTTTTGATAATAAAATTAGTTTTTTAATTATATTATTTTTGCATTGATAATAAAATTAGTTTTGAAAATTAATTTTTTTTTTTTTTTAATTATATTATAGTTTTTGTTTTTTTAATAGTTTTAAAATAACAAATTTTATTTTCAAATATGTTATTGTTTTTATTTTTTTATTTTTTTATTTTTTAAATTTTTTTGGCCTAGCCAGAGTCTAGCCAGGAAACACTCCACAGCGCCGCCCTACTAGCCTCCAGCCCTCGACGGCGGGCAAACTTAAATATATATTTTTTTTTAATGTTAATATTTTTTTACATTTTAAAAATAAATTTTATTTTTAAACAAATTAATATATTAATAATTTTTAAAAAAAAATTTTATCTTTTAAATTGTTTTAATAAAAAAACAAAATATTAAAACTGATTTAAAATAAAATTTGATTTATTTGATTTTATTTTTATAATTAAAAAAAACACTTATATTAAAAAAAATTGTTTTATTTTTATTTATTTTATAGAAATTAATTTCTGATTAATTTTAAATTTATAGTGGCAAACTTTAAAAAAAATCTATTAATTAGGATATGTGTTTTTGATAAGCTAATATATATATATATATATATATATATATATATATATATATATATTGTTATCATGAAGATGGCATCAAAGAAAATTTCTATGAATGTTTCTAGACCAAGGGCCGGAATTGCCAAATCTAAAGATGCAGTTTGACGCACTATGGATACTGCTGGATGCACTATGGATAATGTTGGACGCACTAAGAATATTGATGGACATACTATGAAAATTGTTGAACACACAAAAATTGAAAAACGTAAAAAAGCCAAGCAAGTGGCCCATCAAGTATAATCAAGCTTTTTTCTGAATGGAAGAGTGTAGATGAAATAAATAAAATAGATTTTTCAAGGTATCTTGAAGACAATGAAATGAGTGATGGTATACATATCTATTTGTTTTGTGGTATGATTCACTTAGGTGAAGCATATGAGGTGATGGGAAGTGTACGAGACATATGTTTGGTGCTGAATACAAACACTATTTATGTTCCTGCAAGAATGGATAATAAATGTGAAAAGCATAGATATCATCTATCAAAGGTCAAGTATGACACAGATGAAACGTCTACAAAGTTGTGTGCAAAAATCGCAAACAACATTGAAAATAACGTTGTAAGTATGCTTAATTATATTTGTGTTATGCATTTGTGTAATTATCATTCAATTTTGTATAAATTACTGATCATTGACATATTTTATTTTTTTTCACAGGATTTTGTTGAGCGTATTTCAAACTTGATTGAGGGTATTTATATATGGAGCAAAATTTTATGATTGTGATCAATACTTTCCATACAGAAATAGAAGAAGAAAGGAGAATGAGGCAAAGCCCAATAGCCAATGACACTGTTGTAGTTCAAAGAGGGAATCAATGAAGACTCACTAAGGTGAGTCAATGTAGTAAACCTAAACATGTTGCTTTTGAAGATGTGGAAGATGAATCGGAAAATTATGTTAGCATTAGTTAGGAGGAAATTAGAACTGTTGTGCAAAAGGAGAAAAAAATCAAACGCCAAGAAGAAAAATGGCCAAAGATGTCTCTCTCCTAGGTGATGATGAAGAGCTTGTTTATCAAAAAAAGGATATGTTAACCATTAAGAAGAAGAAATCAAATGTTTTTCAACCTGTAAAATTCATAAGAAACAATGAAGAAAAAACTAAAAGGTCTAAAGGAAGCAGAGAAATCATAACACCAGGTGCCGAGTTAGAGGATGAAATTATTAAAACAAAACAAAATGTGATTCGATCTGAGTTGAGGAAGAATAAATTAATTTGTGGTGGCCAAAAATTTGAGCTTAATGACAGCCAATTCTATAGGCCAAATGAAGGACAATCTCAATATCAAATTAGAAAGGAACATCACCTACATGTACATAGTTTGAAAACATTGTTCAGGTTCATTCCATATGCGCATGTGGTGGATTATGTGGTTCTTGTTGATCCCATGGTTGATCCACATCAAGTTCCCAACAAATAGGCATTTGACAAGGCACAATGTTTTGATTACAAATATTATGTAATTGGAGGGAACCATTCGGTAGAGGCTAAAAGACAGTTGATTGAGGAATATACCAATAACTATATTTTCCAAACAGTGAAATGCATCATTTACGATGATTTAATAGAAACATAATCAAAGTTATTAGCATGGGATAATAATGTAGATAGTGAGTAAAAAATGAAAATTACTTTCATCCAAAGGGTTAGATTTGTTCATAATGAATTCATCAAAAAATGTGGTGGGGATAAGGCAATAATAAGTCTAACGTTTTGAGAAGGAATTTTTAATGGAAACATGTTATCAAATTGTTGAAAAAATCGAATCAAAAGATCGAAAAATGCATTTAAATATATTCATAAGGATATATAACATTTTTCAATTGGCATTTAAAACTAGGGAGATATGGGAATTGATTGATGAGATTTTTGAGCGGTGGGAGAATATTTCCATAAAAAATCAGAAGGTTAAAAATTCTAGACCCATAATATGTACCAACAGTAAGACATGCCCTAAAATGAAGAAACTTCCCGAGGATATGACTATCAGACATTGGAGAACAATGCAAGGAGTGAAGGATGATAAACTAGTCAAATTAGTAATATCCTGTGTGAAGTCGGGTGGACTAGCAATGGAGAAAATATGTGCAAAAATCCAAAAGTAAGTTTGTTGAATTATTTCTACTTTTATTTTGATTATAATTTTCTTCTAAATAACACATATTGTTGTTGGTAGAATTTGTTACACATCCCACTATATTAACAGTTTTAACTTTATTTATTCAATCGGAAAATTTATATGAAAATACAAGAACATATGGTTAAAATTTTGAATGAAGATAGTTGGGATGATGTTGTGCACAGTTACTGAGAATCAAGTTCTACAGAAACACTTCAATATGTTTATATTTCATTCAATAAGGTATGTTGATTTATACATTTATTTTATTCATATGTAAACTATTTTTATTTTATTACTTATAAATATATATTTTTGATGTCATTAAAGATGTCAAAGAAGGATGCAAATGGTGTACCAGATACTTTCAAAAGCTTTATTGAAAAATTTATGGTGGAAAAGATGAGAAATAAATGTCTTATGAATGTTTAACTTGATCTTACTCTTAATAATTTCATTTGGAATGGGCTCGTCAGTATCCAATATCGAATAATACCAGGTGATTGTGAAGACATTGAAAAACTCAAACCTTAAAGGGAATACGGCCTTGCTATTGTCGATATTCCTCATGGTTTCAGTTTCCCAAACATTGAATATGATAGTGAATCATATACTTATCAATGTTTTAGTAAAGTGGTTACGGGCTTTCAAGAAGCCACAACATCACCACTTTGGAGATTTGTGACATTTCATTTAGACACACAATTTGCAATGTTATTAAGAAGCTTTAAGGGGAAAAAAAATTCAAGGATGCAACTTACATGGGAAGACATTGAAATTGGATGTTCAATTAATGTTAATTTTTTTTATTTATGTACAATTTAATTGAATGTTTACTATGTTATGTTACAAGAATAAGTCAAACCTTGTTTCTTCCAAAGATCAACCTATTATAAATTATTGTGAGTTCATCCATGTTGAATGTTTGAAAAAAGAGGATATCTATAGGACTATTCTTTTCAATCAAGTAGATGGGAAGAGTCATAGTCAAGTACTGTTTCTGATGTAGGAGTATCTGGCCTCAAGATAAATTTGTAATGCAATTCAAGGCTAAGGTTTTGACATTCGTCCAAGAGGGACATTTTCTTTGTATAATCATTGTAAAGTCTTCTAAGAACTTCATAGTTCACAAGTATTAGTCTAGAAGGTTCTAGATAGGTGTTGACTCATTAGCCAAAGAGCTTAGTCATAATGAACTATGTAAAAAATCCCTGAGATAGAGGGATGACTCGAGGAGTTAGTGAATGAGTCATAGATAGAGTTAAGTATGGGTTTCTAATTATAGGATTTAGTTACCAAAATTTAGGAATCTGTTGAAAAATATTTAAAGGATAAAATTTCATTGGATAGAGGTAAGCCTGCAGAGAGAGAGGATAAGCCCGAGAGACAGAGAGGGTTCTCTCTAGGAAGAGAAGGCCATGAAAAGAGAGCATTAGCCAAAGCTAAGTTGTAAGCAGGTTTTATTGTATCTATACATTTTTTAATTAATGATAAATTGAATTTCATTGTGACCGTGTGTCAGTTATATTATGTGTTGAGTGATCCATAATGGAACAAATTCCTTTTACGCGCTGAGTGATCCGTAACTGCGAAATTATGGTTTCTGTCTAATAAACCACTATGGTATGAATTCTAATAAATGCTTAAATGAATGAATAAGTCTTCTAAGTGAATAATACTTAGTAGCTGGGTAGAATCTATATGATTCCAGTCCGGGAGTTAATTTTTTGATGCTATGTGAGAACAAATGAAGTGCAGATAACAATTGTGTGCAGGCCGAGAATGAGAAGAAATTGAAATTGAGGTTTGGAGAAGAAAATACAGAGGGTATTCTTAATTCAGGCTTAAAGGAACATGCTAAATTATTCAATGAGTGTGAAAGCTAAGGATCTGAGCGAATGAATAGAGTTTAAAGCTCAGGAGGAGTAGTAGGTGGAGAAGTCGAAGAAACTGAAGAAAATACTAAGGCAACAAAAAACTTTAGAATATTTCCAAAGGAATGGAATGGATGGTGGATATTAAATCGAAAATATCAGTTTCAAATATAAATGGATAAGATTGAATTCATAATTTAAATTGGGTAGATTGCGAAGTGGATACGTGTCAGGCGGAGAAGCGAAGTGCACATCGCAAATCAACGATTTTAACATTTAATTTTAAGTCAACGCAAGGTAAATGATATAACTTGTGATGCGAAGAAGGGCGAGCAATGAGGATTGTTAGATGTGGGAGAAGATCAATGGTGGAGGTTAAATTGAAAATAGAGTGATTTCACATATCGACAATTATTAAGTTTAGGTGTTAAGGAATTCGCAAGTTAAACAAGATAACTACTGATGTGATAAAGGGAAGAGCCACGTGTCAGAATAGTGCTCCAGTGCATATCGCACACCCCATATTTCTGTGGTTATTGTTAAGAGTTCGCATGGTAGTTTATTTTTGGTGTGATGCGATGTGATCGCATATCCCATAGGATAAAGGTTACATTTATTGTTAAACGTTAAGTTCTGCGACTTGCGATAAGTTAAAAAAGACATTATTCAATGTGATTGGTCACCATTTGGGTGGGCCATAACCCATAGGGTTTTATTTTGAATGTGATGCCGTGTATGTGATACGGTTTAAATTATAAATGAGATAGGGTTGGTGATACCATATTCAATGCCATGGGTAATGTAAAGAGTCAGCCACGATATAAAGGTAAATTTTATTTCTGCGCATAAATTTAAGTGAATACTCTTTTATGAGTATTGGATCTTGGGAATAGGTAGAATTATTAAAATTTTCTGCGTATGTGGGTAAAGCGACCTTTTGGCTACATCAAGTGGTATAGGAGAAGTTTAAAGCTCTTTTGAGAGAAATTTAGAGGAGGAAGAGAGTAAGTTTACTCTAGTAAAGGAAAGAGAGAGAATACCTAGGAAGAGATCGAGCTCAAAGTGGAAGCTTGATCGGGTATTGAGTAGCAAGAGGATATTACTACAAGAGAAGGCTATGTTACAAATCACCAATCAAGCATATATGAGCTCATGAGGAAGATTACCATGGAGGGTCATAGAAGAGATTCTAGAGAATGCAATAAAGGTAAGATGAGTAATGAAGAGCGAGAGATAAATATTGCAGTGAGGAGAATATAGTTGAAAGTACTACAGAGATGGCTACAAGAGAAAGAGAATGATGACCAAAGATATGGATGGAGAATGAGGAAATGGGTTAGATGAAACCTATTGAAAAATATATGGAATGTCAAAATGATAAACAAGTTCAGAGAACTTGAGAAAAGACATATTAACTTTTTGGAGAAGGAGAGACTCAAAGGAGTTGAGTCACAGCCAAGAGGATTTGTTGAAATCCATAGTGTCCACTGTAAACTAGGGTATGAAATATTGATGCTTGAAGCATCAAACGAGGCCAAAAGGTCTTGTATTTTTAAAACTAATATTTTTTGTATGTCTGCAGGTACATCACAGGATGATGAAAAAACTTTAGAGTTTGTTAAGAAGAAGGAACAGAGTCTGAAATCTATTCAGATTAAGACTCAGATAGTAATATCTCAGAAACAAAAGAAGACAGAGAGGTCCCATGGAAATGTGCAATAGAATATTGGAGCTGGTAAAAGTGAAGATTGGAATAACATATATGAGTTACGACCTGAAGATGAAGAAAAGGTATTTACTGTGCCTAATGAGTTTGGAATTTTTAAGCATGGTGATTTAGACATGTGTGTAGATTTAGCAGAGGGAGAAGGGCCATTTGATGATTGGTCAACAACAAGTGAGCGTATTGAAAACTATGTAAAGTTTCCAAATTCTACTCCAATTGAAATTATTGAGTTATATAGAAATTTATAACTTCAAATAATAATGTTGGAAAAGCAGAGGATATATACTCAGGATAAATTGCTGAAGAAGGAAGACAAATAAATTTTCATGAATGACAATCATGAAGAAGAGGATAAGGATGCAACAATGGTAATAAGATTTTAGCAAATAAACATTACAGAGGAAGGAGTTAATTATTGTGAACCAGAGCAGGGAGACATCCTTGAAACAGAATATATGGAGCAGAGACTAGCTAACAGTCTCGTGAGTTCTCTGGAGAATTTAAATCAGCATACTGATGTGCTGACAAAGGAGTTAGAGGAAAACTCAGAGCAGCATACTGAGATGTTGCCAGAGAAGGAAAATGAAATAAGGCCTTATATTGTTCCTGATAATTGGTTTATGATTACAGCTTTTGATGAAGATGAGACCGACCTATCACACGTTGAAGGAGAGTCGGTTTTAGAACTAAAGAAGACTGGAAGTTTCCAGGTAAGGCATAATGATGAGAAAGATGTAAATCATGAAGATGTCGTGTTTGAATAAGCTGAATTAACTGTCAGAATTAGTCAAGGAGGTGAAGGACAATCATTGAAGGTTTTCAAGGACGAGAAAGGAAAATATGGTTGAATTGATGAACACCATAGTGATGTATTTGAGAGGAATCAAGTAGAAAGTGAGTCACTAGAAGAGTTTGAGTATGAGAAAGGAATTGCAGAGAATGATGTGGAAATGTCTCAAGTTGTGAAAGAGGCAAGAGCAGATACTAGTTTTCCAAACTTGATTATGTTTTCTAGTATACAAAGAAGAGTGAATGAGTATATTACTACAATCAAAGAATAAAAAGACAATTTATTTTTGGAAAGTAAATTTGCAGGTAGTGAATAGAAAAGGGATTTTGCAGATGGAGATATGTTAAGAAATATTCAAGAAGTATGGGAGACAACAATGTCAAGAGTAATATTTGCAGTACTAAATGGAGTAATTCCAAGTGAAAAAGAAGAAATTTAAGCAAGAAGAGCTGAAGAAAGAAATTAGAAGTTTATTGATGAATTGATAAAGTGCAGCAAAGTGCAATGGAAAAATAAGGAAAAAAAAATTAGGTTGCAACAACAGACTGAATTACAAGAATCCATAGATGAACTATGGAACCTAATGGAGATACATAAGATGATCTGTACCAGAATGAAGAAAGCAGTCCACTGTGGAATTGTTTGGAAAGTGAAGAACAATGAAGGTAGAGACAGTGGAGCACTACAGTAAAAAGTATGGAAGCCTAGAAGATTGCAAATGAAGAATGATGAAGAAAATGGAGCTTATGGACAACAGCAAAACAAAGTTTGGGATCTAGGAGAAACAATGACAGAAGGTACATGATCAGGTGATCATGTCTTCTTTCTACTTTGGGAGTCTGATGCACGAGCATCTGGCCTCAAGTTAAATTTTTAATGTAATTCAAGGCTAAGGTATTGACATTGGTCCAAGAGGGACATTTTCTTTGTATAATCATTGTAAAGTCTTCTAAAAACTTCATAGTTCACAAGTATTAGTCTAGAAGGTTCTAGATAGGTGTTGACCCATTAGTCAAAGAACTTAGTCATAATTAACTATGTAACAAATCCCTGAGGTGGAGGGATGACTCGAGGAGTTAGTGAATGATTCATAGATAGAGTTAAGTATGGGTTTCTAATTATAGGAGTTAGTTGCTAAAATTTAGGAATCTATTGATAAATATTTAAAGGATAGACTTTCATTGGATAGAGGTAAGCCTGCGAAGAGAGAGGAGAATCTCGAGAGACAGAGAGGGTTCTCTATAGGAAGAGGAGGCCATGAAAAGAGAGCATTAGCCAAAGCTAAGTTGTAAGAAGGTTTTATTGTATCTGTACATTTTTTAATTAATGAGAGATTGAATTTCATTGTGACTGTGTGTCATTTCTATTATGTGATGAGTGATACATAATGGAACGAATTCTTTTTACATGCTGAGTGATCTATAAGTGAGAAATTATGGTTTCTGTGCAATAAAACAGTCTGGTATGAATTATGATAATTTATTAAATGAATTAATAAGTCTTCTAAGTGAATAAGACTTAGTGGCTGGGTAGAATCTATATGATTCCAGTCCAGGAGTTAATTTGTTGATGTTGTGTGAGAACAAATGAAGTGCAGATTACAATTGTGTGCAGGCTTAGAATGAGAAGAAATCCAATTTGAGACTTGGAGTTGTAAATACAGAGGGTGTTCTGTATTCAGGCTTAAAGAAACGTGCTAAAGTATGCATCGAGTGTGAAATCTAAGGATCTGAGCGAATGAATAGAAGTTAAAGCTTAGGAAGAGTAGTGAGTGGAGAAGTCTAAGAAACTGAAGAAAAGACTAAGGAAAAAAAATCCTTTAGAATATTTACAAAGGAGGGGAATGGATGGTGAATATGAAATCACAAAGATCAATTTTGAAGATGAACGACTAAGATTGAATTTGCAAGTTAAATTGGGGGAGATTGCAAAGTGGATATGTCTCGGGCAGAATAGCCAAGCGCGCATCTCAAATCAGTGATTTTAACATTTAATTTTAAGTCATCACAAGGTAAACTATATAAATTGTGATGCGAAGAAGGGAGATTAGTGAGGAGCGTTAGATCTGTGTGCAGATCAACGATAGAGGTTAAATATCAAACAGAACTATTTCACATATCGGCGATTATTAAGTTTAGGTGTTAAGGATTTCGCATATCGATGATTATTAAGTTTAGGTGTTAAGGATTTTGCAAGTTAAACAAGATAACTTGCGATGCGATAAAGGGAAGAGTCACATGTCGGCATAGCACTCTAGCGCATATCGTACATCGCATATTTCTGTGGTTATTTTTAAGTACTCACACGATAAGTTATTTCTGGTGCGATGTGATGTGATCACATATCACACAGGATCAGGATTATTTTTATTGTTAAACGTTAAGTTCTGCGACTTGTGATAAGTTAAAAAAGGTGTGATTCAACGTGATTGGTCACCATTTGGGTGGGCCATAACCCACAGGTTTGTATTGTGAATGTGATGCCGTGTATGTGATATGATTTAAAATAGAAATGAGATATGGTTGGTAATACCTATTAGATACCACAGGTAATGTAAAGAGTCAGTCACGATGTAAAGGTAAAGTTTATTTCTGCGCATAAATTTAAGTGAATACTCTTTTACGAGTATTGGATCTTGGCAATGGGTAGACTTATTAAAAGTTTCTGCGTATGTGGGTAAAGAAACCTTTTAGCTACATCAAGTTCATGATGTTGTTGGAAGAAAACTAATATATGAGGAAAAATATTCAAAAGGAGATATAGTGAAGGAGATTGGGTTTTCAATTTATTCTCAGGTTCATGTAAGTTTTATTATACAAAATTGAATTTCAATATTTTATTTTTTATTTTTTATGTGTTTATACTAAATTTCTTAATTATTTCTTTTGTTCTTGATGTTTAGGTATAGTGCTGGCAGGTTGCCAAAAAAAAAGGAAGAAACTACATTTCCATTGAGAAAGACAAAGTGTAATGCCAACTTATTCAACAAAGAATTAATGATCTTCGATTTCTTCCAGATGCAATGCAAGAATTTGGTCTTAGGAAAAGGGATTTTAATGAATCATGTGTGGAAAAAAAGGCAAAGGAACCTCAACCACCATTATATGGAATGATTGGAAAATGACATTTTGGAATATTTGGAGACATGAAAGATCCATTAGAAAATGACAATGACAAAAATGAAGCATAAAATGTTGTGAAATAAGACATTAATGATGTTCTAGAAGATGTTGAACATGGATTAGTTGATATTATAGATTAGCTTTAAGTTATGCTTGCAAATAAAGATCAATTTTGAGAGCTATTAATCAGTTTTACTTGTAATGTTTATACTTTCATATTTTATGAGAAGAATCCTTTTTTTTTTCACAAAACATCTGTGATTACTATTAATTTTTGAAATAAAATTAATAAAAAATGTTATTTTTAAAGTTATTTCGTTAATATTTTCCCAAAAAATTCATTTATTTACCATGTTTTTTTAAAACAAAAAGTATCAAAATGTGTATTTTTTTCATTGTATTTATATTGAAAATATGTAATTTTTTTCATATGATTAAAAGTATTGGTTTTTTAGCAACAATTATTTTATGTACATTGAAATATTAATTAACATACATAAACATATAGAAAATCGCAACTTTAAAATATTGACCCTTTTTTATCTTTTTAACTATGTGAAAAAATGAGGATTTCATTCCAAAAAAAAAAAAAAAAATGAAAAAAAAACAAGTACACAAATACACTTGAAAATAAACATCTCAGGGAAGAAGAAGACATTAGAAAATGTATAGTGTCAAAATCAACCCTCTAAAAAAAAATAGGTGATTCAACATCACCACTTTTCAAAATCGACATGAAAATGATGACATTAAAAAGAAAAAAAATTCATAAGAAAATTTAAAGTGGCAAAATTGTGCTACAAAAAAAGAGGTGATTCTACATCACCACTTTCCAAAATCAGGTGCTTTTTTTTCTACCTCAAAAAAACGGGTACCAGGTAATTTTCTCATTTGATCGGTAATTGTTTTTTTACAAAAGTAGTACAAAAATGTAGGAATGGTTGAACTACTGGAGTGTTGGCCCTATTGTTGAGGATGATTGTTGATGATTGAGCCTCCACATCTACTGCTTTGTTTTCCTTGCTTTCAGGAGATGAAAACATTTAGTCAAGTAACTCACATAGTTTATCCCATATATCTTCGGTTGGGATAAAAAAATTGATTAGCTTTCTGTAGGCCTCATCAACCTCTGTGTATTTATGAAAAGTGGGTTTGATAATGAATAGATGTCTCAGCTCATGATTGATAAATACATCATAATCGATGGCCTCCATGAATTATTTCCCTGTAATATTCCCCTTTATACCTACAAATATTGAGGTGTCTTGGGAAATCTTGTCTAGATTTTCCTGGCAGCCTTTCAAATTTATTAATCTTTCACCTGAATCAATTAGCTTTGGCAGTCCTTTCCAGTTCAACACCTACATTTTCTTATTAAATATCTGAATGCTGGTATCTAAATTTTGGCACTTATTTTCCAGCTAGAGCATGATGTTTCTTTTTTGGTGCACCCTCTTCACTTCTAGTATGGTCTGTGTCCCGTTTTGGATCCCCAAATGCTCTCATTCCTCTCTGGTTTGGAATTTAATAACTTAATTATGGTTGTAGCTTTTTTAGGATTCTGTCTTAAATATGTCTTGATTTGATTTAGTACCTTTGTTTACTTCTCTATAAGCTCCCACTACTAAAAAACAATCTGAATGGAAGGGCATATCTCTGTGATGGCCATACTTATCTTTGTCCAAATATTTTCTCTGACTTGGGCCAGAGTATGAGCCATTACTGATTCACTCTGCAAATGTTCAAATTTTATTGTAATTTGGTTGCTTTTATACATTTCAGACACATAATATTTATCAATTTTTAGCTTTTATTCTAACAGTATCTTTAGCTGAGCTTGTAATCTGGCAACTTCTTGCCCCTGAATGTTCATATTATCAATGGATTTTATTAATTCATTTGCAGGATATGATTTATGTGTTGGTTCATAAGTTGATGTAGATTCACCTAGAGTTGTGGGCACTATAATCAGAAATATTGTGAGAGGAACTATGGCCAATTCTGACGAATCTTTCTTCTCTTTGAGCAGTTTCTCGAGCTCCACCTCCATTTTATGAATATGGTTCTTTTGTTCAATGATTATTTTGAACATGTCCTATTTATCCTTCTCCATTTCTCCGACTTCCTTAGCTTGTTGATCCTCTGTGGTAGGAAATTTTAGTTGCTTCCATGATGCTGCTATATCAACATTTTTTCTTTTATATATATCTTCTGCTACCTTAACATCACTAAGATTATATCACAATTTGATCACCAAGAATTCAAGTGACTTGATCTTGGTATCCTTGACTAAGGATGAAATCCTTTCCAACTTGAGCTTTGTATATGTGTTGTTGACCGATACCTCTATCCTAGAAGCTGACATGGCATCATTGGTTAGTGTAGAATACATCATCTCAGTAGACTGTTTATGCATTTCCATTTGGAAATTGGATGGATTTGCTTTGCATCGAATGAAAATACGGGTTCTTGGTATTCTGCTGATGTCCTTGGAGATACCACTTTTGCCTCAAGGAATGCAATCTGCATTTTTCATTCCTCAGTATCAAAGGTTGAAATCAGCTTGTGTTGTGATGTGGCAGTCTGCTTCTAGAACTGTGTATAGGTTGAGGCTTTAAGAATGTCATTCATTTTCTTGAATGCCTTGTACATTGCAAAAATATTAGGCTCAACAATGTCTTGAGCCAAGTAAGTTGATTGAGAAGTTTATGGAGCATCTTTAAATGTTGATGAAGAAGGGGAGCTTGCGAAGATATCATCCTCCATTGTAGACACATGGGGGCCTATAATCACAATTGTCTCCTGTTCTTTGTTCCCTATTTGAAAAACTGGTGCATAATTGGTTTTTTTCTTCTTATTTTAGATTATGAACTCCTTAGGTCCAATTTATTTGATAGGGGATTCTTATCTTATCCTTTTCTCTAGATTTTCTCGAGGTGTAGGAATATGAGAGATTGTTCTGTAAATGACCTTTTCTTCAGCCTCTTGCACTGTGTTCTCCTCCCATTTAGTTTGGTTCATTTACTTCTATATTTATGTTCGAGGAGTGTGTGTGTAGGGTGTTGTCTTTTTCTCCACTCTCAAGTTGAAATCAAACCGAAAGGGTCATAGGACCAAGTGAAGCCTAGTTTGAAGTCTATTTTCGTCAACATCAAATCAATTTGTTTACCATCTATTCTGGTATTGCAGACAAAAGGTCCAACCTGTGCTTTAATCTTAAATTTTTCCTTCTTCTTTTCAATCGCAAAATGCATGTGATCCATATGGATCATCTTTCTAATGTACTCTATTGAGAAAAGTATCACATATAACAACTTTGGTAGCTTATAGGGTAGAAATTAACACACATAGATCGTGATATCTGTGTAGTTCTGATATAAATACCAGTCACCTAACTTTATCTGATCACTTAGATGCAAAAATTTGTTAATATCTTCCCCTATCATGAGCTCCAACTCATTGTTTAGGAGGCAAGCCACCGTGTATAAGAATTTGTCAACATATTATGAGAAAGAGAATTTTGTGGAGTTCCTTCTCACCAAGGATGTCTAATGTATCATTGATTGAACATTACCCTACTCATTCATCTTATAAGAAGTGAAAGGAAACATGTATGCTTGATGGTAGATGAAAAAATAAACTAACACTGCAGAATATTTGAAAGATCCCTTTGCGGGAAACTTATTAAACAAATCATGCATGGCATCTACAATAAATTGTCTGTAATTAAAAATGATACGCTTCTCTCCAGTGGTAAAAATGGAGAGGAAGCCAATAATGATTTCATCAACCCACTAATCTGAGTGGTAACCAAGGATATAGGAAATGATGGTGATAATTTTCTTAGTTACCTATAGAAACATTGAAGAAGAATATGGAGGGTTTGAATTAGGCAGTTGGGCATCTTGAGGGAGAAATATCTCAAAGATCTTATATCTCTGTGGGAAACTCAAATTCTTTTTTAGCTTTTTGATCAAGTCTATAGTTAATGGTTTGGAAGAATCAGGGTTGTTTACTTGCAGCATGTGTGAAATAGACTTAGTTGCGATGGTGAGGAGAACTTGAAAATTACGACTTACAATGACTCTTTGGGATGACACATAACTGCTTTGACACCAGGACATAATTTTAGGTAACAACTGTGTTTGAGGAAACATGAACTGTGGTAGGGAAGACTTCCATATGCCTAATTCATCTTTTTTTTGTATGAATTTTTGTTTTAAGAAACTGTGAAGTTAGAACAAGTCGAATTCATAGTTGGTTTCTGCAATTTTATATTGAAGGTCGAGAAGGGGAAAATGGTCCAGGTCTTTGGGAGGGGGAAACATTGGGTTCTCTTTGGGTTTCTTGCCCTTGTTTTTACAGTATTTACCCTCCAAGTCCATTATGAGAATATAAAATAAAATGAGAGTGATAGATAATGGATGGAATTACCTAGATTAGGAAATATCTGGTGGGCGTAGAGGTGGGGTCATGAATCGAATTACAATCACGGAGCTGATTATTGGTTCATGTAATTGCTTGGAAATCTGTACAATTATGTTGGAAATGGAAAATAAGGAAATCAAGCTTTACTATTTGTATGTGTTAAATAGATAAAAAAAATTAATTTTCCTTTACAGGCTTATTGTTAGGGGAGGAACGGGTCCATTGCACATGAGTAGGAAACATTTATGGCTATAATGGTCTGCTGATGGAGCAGGGGAGTACCAGGTGGCGGTGTTTGATTGGGAGTGAGTCGAATGGTGTGGAAAATCAAACATAAAGTGGACCTATGGGAGTGGGGTGTGCGTTGGTGAGTTAGCAGACAGTGAGTGGGGGAGGCTGACTGAGGTGGGAAGCGTGATAGTGGGGTCAAGTAGGCATCATGATGTAAGGGAATTATTGTTCATGGAGGTGGTTAACCCTATAACACTTTTCAGAGTGTGGGAGTGTGAAACAACATGAGGGTGACTCATTAGAGTGTGGGTTCACCTTTTTTAGAGCGCCCCCCCCCCCCCTCCCTCGAGAGAAAAACACAATGGAGGGGGGGGGGGGGGGAATCACTCCCCCGCCATTGATTTGGGCTGGGGATCATCTCAATCGTTTTTTTTTAATCATAAGATTTGAACTTTGATAAAATTTCATATCCTTTCTTTTATTACATCTATTCAAGGCGCGATTAACTTTAAACTAATCCAAATTAACACTAAATAACTCTAAAAAATCACCTATTTACCTACCAATGTTGCATTTGAACTAGCAGAGCATTTTTTTTCTGTCTTTCCTATCTATTAAACAAGTTTAAATGATCTGATTAACTTATTCAATAATCCTAATATATTTTAGTTTTAGTATAATCACGATTAACAAGTGTGATAGACTCATTAATTCTACTTATCCTATCAACAATGTGAAATTTTAGCTAGCAGCACAAAATTCAAAATTTCAAAAAATAAACTCATGCATTTTATTTCTTGAGTGGCACTTAAGCTGGCTCACTCCTACAAATTATTTTTCTGGGTTTCTTGATTTTTATTTTTTCTTTTTTTTTATTCTATTTTTCTCTTTTTCTCATATATTTTTTTTTATACCCTCTTTTCATTTCTTTATATTTTTTTTCTTTTTGTTTTGTAAATCATTTGCAGGATACAATATTATTTACAATTTCATCAACTAAAAGAGAATAGTCAATTATCAATTGAACCTATGAATCATAGGAACCTAACAGATCCATCAAAAGAGGAAAATGACCAAACTGAAACACAAAATAATATGGAAGAAGAGAATAATTAAACTCTAGAAGATGATGAACATGGATTATATGATTTTGTTGATTAAATTTATGGTATTCTTGCAAATAAAGCTTAATTTTGAGAATTATTCTTTTGTTATACTTCTATTTTTTTTTAGTTTTAAGATTTTATAAGTAGAATAAGTATTCAATTATTGTTGTTATATGTTTAATATTTGTATTATCTTATCTTCACTTTAATTTTTATGTGAATCGTTAGTTTTTGAAAAAAAGACTGTGAATATTATTATTTTTTGGCATAAAATTCATAAAAAATGTTGTTTAAAATTTTTTTGTTAAAAACTCTCCCATAAAAATAATTTATTTGACATGTCATTTCTAGCAAAAGAAGTCTCAACGTGTGTATTTTTTGTCAAATGTTTAAAATTATTGTTTTGTAGTGACAATTAATTGATGTACATTGAAATATTAATTAATGATACATAAATATATAGAAAATCCTAGCTTTAAATTTTTTACCTTTTTTTTTAACTAGTAAAAAAACGAAAATTTCATTAATAAAAAAATTGAAAAGAAAAGAAAATCGACGCTTTTCAAAATCGAATGATTTTTTTCTACCTCTAAAAAGTGAGAACTCATTACAATTCTCATTTGATTGCTAACTGTGTTTCCTATATCCCTATCAATGACAGTCTTTCAAAAAAATATTATATATGCACATGGTTCCGGTTGATTTGGATTTTGAATAGAATAAATACTCATGAACATATCATGGAAGTTCTCTGACCTTTTTTCGGCTTTTGATTCATATGTCGTTATGTGATGAATCACAACATGGCTATAATGAACATGTTTCCAATCCATATTTACACACCACATCATCAATGTTTCATGATTACGTGTATTGAATCTATCATCATTTGGTCTAGGTTCGTATATTTTTTCTCCACCCTCATCAACATAAAGTGTTGACGCTTTTCATAGCTCCCATGGTGCATTATATATACACACCAATTTTCCACCATTCTTTCAAATTTATGATTTCTCATTGCATCTTATTTGGTGCTCAACATAATTGAGGATTTCTTCATATTCCATCATTGGATCATATTGAAATATTTGTTCAGTGTTCTTTAAGAAACGATTTTCATTGTCATTTTTTTGAATAAGGATCTATATTTGATATTAATTTTGTGGATTTAATGCATGGATAAATCTACCAATGTATTTTTATTCTTGTCTCATGAAGAAATTTTGAGAATATCTCGTCTCGAAACAATGTATGTCTCAAATGCACATAACTTGCTATAATGTGAGGATTATCAATCAAGCTTTCATGTCTCCATTTCCTTGCTTCCTTTGGATTTGTAGAAGAGGTATTAGACATCAATATATAAAAATATGGCCATTGCATATATACTGCACTTATTTTGAAGAATATTGTAGGAGCCCAAATTTGTTGAACCAAGTCACATAATTCTTCACAACATTTGGTCCAATATCCATGTGTTTCTCTTAGAACATGTCCAAATCTCATCAATGTATATGCAATTTTAGAATTGGGAAGATTTTTTAAATGATCTCGTAACTCATAAATATTGTAGGTAGTTACGCCATATTGATTTTAACAAAAACTATAGAAGACGCTTAAACATGAGGTCTCATGATAATATTAAGTAGAAAGTAACTACATCTCGGACGTCTCTCAAACTTGTTATCACAAAATCTGGGGATGTGTTTTTCATACTCATGATGATGGATATTTCTTAGTCCTAGTTGTAACCAATAAGCTTCTCTTCTAGTAAACAATGTTAGAAATTCCATATAAGATAAATTTTCGGTACTATACTCATTTATGGGAGATGAACCAATTATAGGTCAATTAATGAAATCTGTAGTTTCACCATTTGTTTGGTTTACTTCTCCATTAGGATTATCTACCCATGCTCAAACAAGTTCAATTTCCAGAGGTGCATTTGGAATATTTGCAGTAAAGCAAGTTGTGTCACAATTTTCTAAAGAATCTTCATGACCTAGAGCTCATTCCCAGATTTCAAAGTCCATGTCATTGTTCATATCTGGTAGTATAATAGAATTAATCATATGCAACACATTTTTTTTTTTTTTGGTAACTCTTCACAACATGCATATAAATTTCTACAGCTTTATAATATGGATAATTTTGAATCTTATAACTGTAATGCATCTAATACCTTTTTCGTTCTAACATTGAAATCATAGCTTGATCCTTCCTGACCTTTTTCGCACAATTATCACAAAATACAAGTCTTTAATATGTCGAGGTAATTTCTATCAAAAACTTTAACATCTTAAGGAAAACTGACTGTGTGTCCTCTATATTTGTATTGGCCACCTTTTGAAGGGATTACCTGTAAAATTGGACTCACTCTTGCTATCAAAATTTCCTCAACTTGTGTAATACTTCCAATTATCAAAGGCTACACCCTAGGATTCATATGATTTTATGATGAAAATACATTCTTGTTATCTTCTCTTTTACATCTTGTACACATTGGACGTGTCTTAATAGTCACCACTTGAATGCTAGGATATGAC
The DNA here is from genome assembly GCA_034641835.2 of Pinus albicaulis. Lineage (NCBI taxonomy): Eukaryota > Viridiplantae > Streptophyta > Pinopsida > Pinales > Pinaceae > Pinus > Pinus albicaulis. Next base: position 452,959,755 of record CM076573.1, read on the forward strand.
TCCACACACACATGACACTTTTGACGATGACTTAATTTATCAATTCTTTCAAAAAATATTTTATGTGCAGTAACTTCATCTTCATATGAAAAAACTAGTACATTGGAAATAATTTCAAGTTCATCATTACATTTCTCCATTGGTTGATGATTTTTGAGATTAATACTCACTCGTACATTGGACATAATTTCATGTTCATGGTCACATTTCTCCACTTGTTAATGATTTTTGATATTCATACCTATAGGAGAAAGAGGTTCAATTGTTGGCCTTACATTGAAACCTCTTAATTGTATTCGTCAATGTGCTCTTAATTTTTCTGTATTTTGAATTACTTCACTAGTACAAAATGACTAATTAGTTACTAAAAAAATGACTAAAATTTTCATATAAATGACTATTTTTCGATCAATGGCCAATAGTAGCTAACTTATAGTATCTTATAACGCGACCAACGTTTAGTCGTTTATAGCTTGGTCATTAATTAGTTGTCTAAAATTTATGTCTAGTAGTATATTTAGTCAAAATTTGGTCATTAATTTGGTCATTGAGTTATTCTTTAATTATCACAATTAATGACCAAAGATACAACAAAATACATTACTAAATGATCGCCCTAGAAAACCAGTTAATGACCAAAGAAATATGACCAAAATGTTGGTCGTGTTATAATATAATATAAATTGACTACTAATAGTCATGTATATGTAAATTTTAGTCATCGTTTAAAACCAATTAATGACCAAAGAAATATGACTAAATTTTGGTCGTGTTATAAGATATTGTAAAATAGATATTAATAGACATATATATGAAAAAATTTAGTCATCGTTTGAAAAAAATTAATGACCAAAGAAATATGAATAAATTTTGGTCGTGTTATAAGATACTATAAATTAGATACTAATAGTCACATATATGCAAAATTTAGTCCTCATTTGTAATAGAAAATTTATCATTTGAAGTAGTAATGTATCTTTTTTTGGTAGTTTCATATTCATTATATTAATGACTACTTTAGTAGTTTATATTCATTTCATTTACTTTCATTAACAATTATTATAAGCAACAAATTTAGTCGTATAATCATTTTATTTGTATTCATTAATAAACATAAACTACTGATTTAGTAGTTTTAGATTGATTTTATTTGTTCATTATAAATCAATATAAATTAATTAGTATGATTTTGCAACTAAATTAAAAAAAAAACTCGCATACAATGTACATGTTCATCTAATATGTAAATGCAAAGTTACATATGTTAATTACAATACTAAATAATATCAACTGCAACAATAAGTTTGGGGCATGATGGTTTTCGTCCTCTACTATTTTGTAGATTCGGTTAAGAGAACGACAATTATGTTCTAATCTAGGGTTGATGGATTGGGGTTTATGAATGATTTGACATATATATATATATATATATATATATATATATATGATGTAACACTAAAATGCATATAATGAAAAATCAAGCTGGTAGTCCCGATTTGGGATCTAGGGGAAAAATATCTATGTATATATTGTTTTATGTTTTATGCTCTTGCTATTGTTTATTTTTTGTTTTTAAGAATTCGTTTGCAGATAATTTATGTATAGGGTTAAAACCTAAAATAATTTTGTTTCGATAACCTTCCAAAAAATAAAGAGGATCATTAGCATCATTCAATTTCTGCAATTTTTTATCAATCTCAAATAATAGTTTCAACTCTTCATTTTTCTTGAGATCGATCCATTTACAAGTCTTAGAATTTACTAAGATTTTAAGTCTCTGATGCATTGATACCATTGGGGATCTAGAAGAAGGTTGTAGAGGTTCATTCCATACTATAATCATCAATATTTTGTAATCGGCCATTGACAACCACCGAGGGTTGAGTTTGAAGGGGAATGCCCTCCTTTCCCTGAACCCTTTCCAGGATATCAAGATCAGCAGATATATCGATATGTACCAATGGATTACGCTAGATTTCACCTCCATGAAATTACCAAATAAATTTTGGTTGAAGAGGAATCCTTCTAGTCACTTAGAAATACCCTCACCTCCAAACCTTCCATTCCTCCATGTAGGGGATAAAATATCAGGCACTAAATCAAATAAATCATGGGCCTCCATCCATCCTTTGATAAATTCCAAAAGAGAGTATGCCCTAACCTTATCACCGCAAACTCCCTATTTACCCAAATTAAAGTTAAAATCCCCTGCCATAATCAAAGAACTAAGGACTAAAATACCAAAATTTACCAATCCTTCCCAATATATGCTTCCACCAACATATGGTGCATAATAATTTAGTATTTTGATGCTATGGCCACAACCCAACATGTAGCTCGTTGATAGGATACCTGCACAGGTATGAAAAGCCTTCAGTTCTAACTGTCTAGGATTCCACATAACCCCCAAAGCTCCCAAAAAAACACTAGCATTAGTTGCACAAGCATGCCAACCGAAACATACCATCAACATGCCCCCCAGGATTTGTAAGATTTCACCATATTTTCTTGAATTGAAATCAAAGATAGTTGATACTTGCGAAGAATACCATGCAGAGAGATGATTTTTGGTTCAACTCCCAAACTCTAAATGTTTAAGGAGATAATGATAATGGGGGCATGCTTGTGTTAGCTTTTTCCCCTCTAAGGACACTGGTACTATTAAAGTCCAAAATCAAAACATTCCCCACCATGAATGACTCATCAACAAAAAATGGTTCTTCTTGATATCCCATCCCCACTACTGAGCGACGTTATTTTTTTGTATTCGATCCCCCTAAATCCTTAACTAACTCAAAAAAGGATATTTTAATCACCAGAGGTTCCAATTCCTCTTACGCCACAATTAATTTGGCCAACTCATGTCGGGGAGGGTGAAAACACGCGGTTGACAATTTTTTCCTTTATTGGAGATACGATGGCCACATCAGGATTAGAATGAAAATAATGAAGACCATGAAAACTATCAGAACTCTCCCTATCAAGATTTCCAGAGTCTTATAGGAATCTATAAGAGCCTTATCAAGTGAAAACGATCCACAAACTAACCAACCTAGCCTATCAATACCCATCTCCGTCTAGTTTATGATAGTAGAAACAACAGGAATGACAATATTATGGACATCACTGGAGGATGACTCAATTCCATGAAAGAAATATGACAAACCCATGATAACATTTTGAGATGTGTTCAAAATATGGACACTAGGAAAACCCACACATACATTCTGAAAGCGATTCGAAATATGGAGATAATATGAGTATGATAAATTTTCATTCATTGTATCACAAATAACCACATTCTCATCCTGAGTGGGTTTTGAATTACCTCGAGGATGACTGTTGATGTCCTCAAAATCTAATGCCTTCACCTGTCGGGATCTATCCTCTAGATCAACCGCCTTATGCCGAGAACAATCATCAAAGTTACCTCCACCCCTATGGTAGCTATGACCCCCACATTGAGGTACATTAAACTGGTAGGTAGAGAAAAAGTGGCCAGTTTGGTGGCACTTCAAACATCTATACAGCAAGCCCCAGTAATCAATATCTAGTTTCACGGAGAAATTTATCCACCTCACCTCCAAATTTTCCAATAGTGCCTTTCCCCAATCCAATTCCACCACCACCCATGCCAACCTCTTATCTAGATGACTGAAAAATCTACCATCCCAGAAGTAGAACCTCCATATACGATTAGCTATCTCCTGCACTACAACTTCATTCCATGATTCCAAAGGTAATCATGGCAGCTTGACCTAGATAAGGTTTCGCCTTAGAATGTCTGCAAATGAGTCAAACCCCACCTTCCATTGTTGGAGTAAAAAATATCCCCTCCCCTTCACCCATGACTCTTGAAGTATGCACTCTTCATCCTCATAGCTAAGGAAATGAAAAAAAAATCACCCATTAAACAACAGAATGATCTTTATTTTGTACTTCAGGATCAAGAAACACCTCTCCTCCACCCATATCTTTGCTTTTGAACCTAAAATCATAAGATGATTCCACCTCCCCACTAAGGCTTTGTCTCTGAGCCTTTCTATGCTGGGCTAGAAAGCCTCCGTGCCCAACACAAGTGGTGGCTGACCAGAAAAATCCTTGAAGACTTTCTTCGTTGGCTTCGAATCCCTCTCCTGTAAAAACATAATTTTTTGGAGAAATGATATAGTCACCATAGAATTGTCCTAAAGAAAATTTTGATACCCAACAAGCCCACCCACTTTGCGCTTAGCTCATATGGTCGTCTAAATTAGCTTGTCAGTCGATGGAGACGGGAAATATTGCATGAGTGCCAGGTGTCCCCCCATGCAGTGCATATCCAAAACCTCATGTATCCCAATAAATTCCACCTCACCCATATCAACAACATGGAAACAAAAGGTGTACTGGGGTATTTGAAAAATTGACAACAATGTCCTTGAAAATCACTTTCCAACCGCACAGTTATCCGACCCCCCAAAAAATGAGAATTGTGAACTACCATAACAGAGAGAACTCATATACCTTTAGAAACCTCTAGGTTCCTTGATCAGAAAGCCATTGGAAAGAATTTCACATTTACCTATGAAATTTAGAGATGGTACTGACCTTAAATGATCTGATCTGAATACTGCACCAAGAGTATGGCACTACTACGCTAACCCAATAAAGGATTAAAATGGAATTTTGATCCAGATCCAAAGAGGTATGAGATGATCGCCCTTTAAATACCAAATATGAATTTTATTTTATGATTTTCTAATTCATATATTTCAACTAGTACCCAAACTAACTGTATCATCAAAATCCCATTTCCATGTGAACACCCCCTCTTGACCTAGTAAACCGCTCCTCCATAGCCCAACACCCCAGATAGTCTTCAGCCTCTAATCCGGATTTAGGTAGGAATGAAATAAAGCAAATAAATAAACATAAACGCATAGATGTAGTGGAAATAAAACTTCATTCCATTAATACCAAATGACTGAAATATGCTTACAGACAAAATGGAAATAAACTAGCTAGGGCGCTGGTAGCTTATATTTGAGAAGAGATGTGGTGTCTATATGCCTCTAAAGTATGTTACAATGAGGCTAAAAGGCCTATTTATTATTTATAAAAAATTTAAAACCCTAAACATCCAAAATCCTAACACTAGGAGATGAAGCGCCAAAACTATGGTCTTTTTTTGGGTAAATTGGTAAATCAACATCCTAGGACGTAACTTTGGCATATGATCTTCGTTTGATGAGCACAATACCTCTTTATAAATATATATCCGAGGACTGCAAATTTTGAGTGAGAAAAATTGGTTAGAGACCCAGGTTGCTCCCATTTTTCTCAAAATAATGTCATTTAGGGCCTCAAAATGGCTCTGGAAGTTTAGGATCTGAAAAACTATCAAAAATAGTAAATTGTGCTACAATTAAGGAAACTAAAATAGTAAAATAAAAAATGGTGTTGCCATAAGTGGAATAGGTAGGTGGCCACCAATATATATCTAGATCATTACTCCCCCCTTAGGAAGAAATGGTTCCCATTGCGTTGAGTTCCTCCATGAGATGAGGAAACTTCTGCTGAACTTGGCCCCTGGTGAGGTGGAAAGTAGGGCCGAAGGCAGTCCACATTGAACAGTGGGTGCATGCCAAGGAATGGGGGAATGCTGAGCTCAAATTCATTGTCCCCTACAACCTTGGTGAAGTTTTATGGCCCATATCAGAGCAAGAAAATTTTGCAGTGGGGCCCATCAAGGGGCTCTTTTTGCAAATGTTGCCAAACTATGTCGCCCACCTAGAACTTGTGTGGCACTTGATTTTGATCATGGCTCTACCTGTACCTGGAATTGGATTGCTCGAATATTTCGTGGACCTTCTGGGGGACATGTTGGATGCATTCAATAAATATGGTTGCTTTATTAGCCACAGAGAGTACGCGTGTGGATTTTGTCTGTGTGGTTGCATGAGGTATGGCAACATCAGGTAGTGTCGCGCCTCATGTTAGATCAATGGAGTGCTTGACCTGAGAGTGTAGAGGAACCTCTATGGATGAAGAGAAAATGTCCTTGTATTCCTCCACGACTTTTTCCTTCTACTACTATCGTGCAGGGGAGCCCTGTTTGGAGTTTGTGGCCATAATCTTCTTCTTTCCCTGTGGGCGAATTGTAATGAAAAAAAAAATACTGGTTTGGGAAATAATCTTACTGCATTTCTTTGTAGCAATAAAAGAGATGGCTAGTGGTGGTACTACCTCTTTTATCATGTACTACTTATTTCCCAAAGTAATAATAACATAGTGAGGCCTAGAATCATACACAACATGTCGCTTCCACAAGTATGGTTGGCTCAATAATACATTAGACACATCAAGAGGAGCAACATCACACAGTACCTCATCAGTGAAGGGATTGATGTAGTATTACAGGTAGCGCTTCTGGCTAACGTGAAGATCTATTCCTTGGTGAAGCCTATGGTATACGGTTGTGAGTGTGTTGTGGTTGGTAGGTTGAGCCACTTCACGACCTCTACTAAAATGAGCTTCTTTTGTCTTCCAATATTAACAAGGAATTGTAGTGGAGAACCTTTTACCCACATCTGTGGATGGAAGAGGCACTCCCCGTCCTCTAGATCCTCGGCATCCTCCCTCTGGAGCTTGGTGGTGGAAACAGTGGCACTGGGTTCCGCATCATTGATATTCTTCCCATTGTCATTCTCCTTGTCTGGTTCTGACTCAAAACCAGAACATGCATCTGATTCGGATGCCTTCAGTTCGACCACCAGCGACTATTTTGTCTAACACTCGCTTGTGTTGTGAGTGGAGCTGTTATTAAATTTACACTACTTACTTGTGTCCTTCTTTGGCTCTGTGTTGTTTTTTTTATTTTCCTTGCTTTGGCTTTGCCCCTTGTTATGAGGTTTTAGGGCACCTTTCCCTAGCTTTGGATTCTTGGATATAAAGTCTCTCTTCTTCTGCTTAAATTTCTGCTCGATGTTGGTGGCATAAGTGAGGTAATTTCGAGGAAATCCATTTCCTCCTTAATATATCTGTGCAAACAATTACGGTAATTGGGCACCAAATGTCTCTTTGAATATTTAATACCCAACTTTGTGTGGAGGGTATGGAATAATTTCATTAACTTTTGCACATCTTGATCCCTTTGCTGTCGCAGTGTGGTTCATTGGATGTACTTGTCCTCATAGCTCCCCACGGGGTAATATTTTTCCTTAATGGCATATCTAGCCAAATCCCAAGTGGATGCAACCAAGAACAGAGAGGGTTCCCTATTGTCCTTTTTCTCACAGTAGGTTTCCCACTAGTATTTGACATGGGGGGTGGCTTTGAGGAGTGGAAAGTAATATTTTCTCAGTTAGAGAAATGATGGACCAAAAAATACCCTTCGAATAGATTCAAACATATATCTACGACATCCGCCTTTGTCTGGCCTTCAAATACATGAAATTCGAAGTTGACTTGTACCTTTTAAGCAGTGGCTCCACCATAGTGGTTATTGTATGCAAATGCATTGTCAGTGGGAAGTCATTGAATGCTTTTGGTTAAGTTATCCATCATCACATTCCTTTGTTTCTCAAGGGCCTCCTCAAGAAATATTTTGATAGGATCTCCTACTCCCTCGTCTTTATTTTCTTCCACCATGGGAGGTCACTAGGGTTTGCGAGGATGATCTTGTAAAGGTTCAACTAGATCGAACCCTAACTCCTTATACCCCGACCTCGTTGGGGACATGTAAAGAAAGATCGATAAAGAGAAGACCGCTCTAATACCACTAATCCATATTTATTAAGGAAAAAAATAAATTTATAGAAATAAAACTTTGTTTAGTTAATATCAAATGATTGAAATATGCTTACATACAAAATAGAAATAAACTGGCTAGGGTGTCAATAGCTTATCTCTTAGAAAATATGTGATGGCTACAGGCCTCTGAACTATGTTACAATGAGGCTCGAAGGCCTCTTTATTATTGAGAAATAATGGAAACTCCTAAAAATCGAAAAACCTAACCTTAGGAGATGAAGCGCCAAAACTATGGGCCTCGTTTGGGTAAATTGGTACATCAGCTTCCCGAGTACATAACATTGGCATACGATCTATGTTTGACACGCACAATACCTCGTTAGAAATGCCTATCTGAGGAATACAACTTTTGAGTGATAAAAATCATTCAAAGACCCATGTTGCTCCCGGTTTTCCCAAAAAATGTTGTTTAGGGCCTCAAAATGGCTTCAGAAGTTCAAGACCTAAAAAACTGCCAAAAATAGTAAATTGTGCTACAATTAAGGAAACTCAAAAACTGAAAGAAACAATTGTGGGGCTCGAAATGGAGTAGGGGGTGGCCACCAATATCCACCTAGATCAGCCCCCACACAGTAGGGTCTACAGAAACAATCTTAACACAATCATCACATAAAAATTAAATGTGAAACACTCTTTAATACCCACCTGTAACCTGTCTGGCTCTAAAAAAAAAAAAAATCTTCGATCCCCTACTTATAAACTATCACAGCACCTAACTTGAAGCCTAAATTGAACATGTCATCTATGTTCTTTGTTATCACAGAATACATAACTAATAGTCTAAAATATTGTGTGCTAAATGTTGGAACTTCTTCTTCAAGATTTGTGTGGCCTTCCCTGCTTCAAAAGTCCCTGTTAAAGACCTTCACCCCCAAAAAAAAGTACATTAGTCCAAATTTCATCCGTAGTTACGCCCCTCAAATTCCGAGATACTCTCGCATTAATGTGATTATGCATAGAAGCTCTAGTGCCCTATCTGGTTGTGACTTCATAAAGCTTGTGTTGCTGGTGTTTGTGGTGCCAAGAATAAACTCCCCTAAATGATTGTAACTTACTCCCGACAAGGAATTTTTTTGTCTTACTGTATGTTATTTTTTTTCTAAACCCCAGCAAGTGCACCATTCTCTATAGTTTGGACCAAATTTTTCTATAATTAATTAATCTGTTTATGGAGATATTTCTAGGAAGTAGAATCCATTTTGAATCTCTCAAGGACTAGCCACGGTCATAGGGGTTCATCATCAAGATGGAAATAATTTATCTAATATTATCCTCCCTCTTGGTGTGATGAAACATAGTGGTTGTTCTGTAACTTCTAAATATTCAAAGAGGATTATGGCTGCGCAAAAATATCTCTCAACAACGGAAATTTCGGCAAAATTCTTAAATTAATCTTAAATTTGAAAATAATGAATCTTGTTAATGACCAAATTTTTTTAAAAAGAAAAGGAAACACTTTATTTTTCGTATTCTAAAAAAAGAGGGTACATTCTTTGAGTTTTCTTACAGTCTTAAGTATTTCATTGATTTGTCCTTGTTTATCCATCTTTGGTTTTTTGTTATACATTTTGGATTTTATATTTCTCTAAGGGAGTACAAATATATCCACTTTTAGTGATTTTTTATCAGATGAGCAGAGTTCAAAATTTAAAAAATGGTGAATCTAGAGAGCATGAAATCTATAAGATATTACATGCATTGAACGACGAATAAAAAAGTTGAAAAAAGGGGTTAGAATGGTGTCTCTATTGAGCATGAGAATTATGTAGGACCCAAAGTTCAAAATTTTTCTGTGTGTGAATGCTGCAAAATAAAACTTGCCTGGTTCAGAGTGAATACCCCTCTTTGAGAGGAGTCTGTGTTGGAAATATTGTCGTTGATGGAAAAGGAGCAGAAAGGAGCAACACTAGAATTATCATTAAGGACAAAGGTGTAGATCAGGATCAACTGGAGTATAAAGGATCAATAAGGCAAAGAAGGAAAAATTTAAGTGGAGAAGCATAAAATAGAGGCATAGGAGAAGCATTAGAGGCAAAGGAGCAAGGCAGAGGAGTAGCAAAGAGACATGGATCAACACCAGAATTATCATTAAGGAAAAAAGAGTAAAGAGGAGTAGTAAAAAGGCAAGGAGAAAAATTATAATCTTTATCAAGGAGAAAAGGGAGCAAAGGCAGCAAAGGAGTAAAGGCAGCAAAAGAGAAAAGGTAGCAAAGGCAGCAAGCACTGGTCAAGTTAGACTATTTTGCGTTCAGAATAGTGCACGAGGGCATGTGCAGTTCAACGGGTCAAGTCGGGTCACGTGGATATAATGTGAAAACTGTGTTGTATGAATACGAATAGTGAACGAAGTTCCTATGAACTTTGCTGGAGATCAAAGTATGGCATAACGAGTTTTATTACATACGCGATTCTATTGACAGAAATTAATGTGCGGGTGGTACGAATGGTGAAGATCAAGTCACAAAACTGATAGCGAGTGATGGATGAACTAGATCATAGAAGATGGTTGGCGCAAATCACAATCATCGAATTTTATATTTTACGTGTTAAGACATCGCAAGTTATATTGTTTAAGTTGTGATGTGATGAGGAGCCATGTGTCAAGAAAAGGTCCTTGCACATATCACATAGAAAATGCGATATGGTATAATAGTTAATGACACAAATGTAAACTTGCAAAGTTGCAATGCAATAAGACACAGAAATTGCGAAATGCGAAGTGTGGGAGAAGGCATCACAAATTATATTGTTTAAGTTGCGATGCAATGAGGATCCACGTGTCGGGTGGAGGTCCTTACGCATATCACATAGTGCATGCGATATGCTATAAAAGTTAACGACAGAAATGTAAACTTGCGAAGTTGTGATTCCATAAGACATAGAAATTGCGAAATTCAAAGTGCGAAAGATGACATGGCAAGATGATGTGGAATTGATGTGACAATGATGTGGCAGTGATGTGGCAATGATGTGGTAGTGACGTGGAGATGATGTGGTTGTGACATAGCGATGACATGGTAGTGACATGGCATATTGACGTAGATATGACGTGGACCTGGCCTGCATATCGCACATCACAAGCTCATGAGGATAAGCACACAAGAATCATGTTAAAATTTTGAAGTGTGAAATGTGATAAGAGTATCGGATGTGATAAAATTCAAAGCTAAATTCTAAAGGATTTAAAGCCTAGCATGGGACCCATTCACATATCACACATCGCTATGTGTGATTCTTATATTTATATGTTAAGGCATCACAAGTTAATTGTTCTAAGTTGCGATCCGATAAGAAGTTCTTTTTGCGATGTGATGCGATTGCATATCGCATATGATAAGAGGAAACTTGTTATTGCTATGAGCTAAATCTTGTGACATGTGATAAAGGGTGGATGTGATGTAGCTGCAGAGTTAAAATGTAAAGGATTTAAAATCTGGAAGTAAGGCTTTTTAGTTAAGAAATCGCATCGGAAGGAAAAAGGAGAATATAACGTAAAACCAATGGAATCCCAAAATATGATGGAAAGGCGGATGCGGTACATTATTCAGAGGTAAATATGAATTTATTTAAAGTCCAGGTTTAATGTGTTTGCGTTGTATTTATGAACAAAACCCTAGAAGTGGAGGTCAACTCGGGTAACAAAGGAAAAGGTTGAACGTGGGAAGAAAAGACTCGGGTAAGTGAAAATCCATGCAGAACAGTGACCCAAATATAGAGTAACATTGTATTGTAGATGATTAATAACAAAAGGCTAAACGCGGGGAGAAAGAGACTCGGGTAGATGACTTGACACAGAGCAAAGGAGTAGAAGGCTGAATGTTGTGGGCAAGAGAAGGAAGGTAGATAGGTAGAGTCAGGAAAAAGGGTGCTATGCAGCACATTTAGAATATAATAGTAGAAACATAAAAGACAAAGGGACAACAAGCATAAGAGGAAAAATGCACAGAAAAGCTAAGAACTGAAAGGGTTGAGTTGAAATATTTTGTATGAATGTAAATTTATTGATGTATTTTATATTGTTTGTGATGCAAAGGCAAGCCTCCAAGGCAAAGAAAAACTCCATTTGATATTGAAATAAATGTATATATTGTTGTAACATTCTAAATATCCCGAGGAAATGAGTGGCTGGAAGGCAAAGAGTCATGCCTTTTCACTTCATATTCCCATATAGAATGTAAACAACCTTGAAGTTATCTCTATAAATGATGTTATTTCAATGTGGTTAGAGAGTGGAAGAATGAGATTGAACAGATAGAGATGTTGTGCACATCAAGAGCTTATATGAAGTAGATATGAAGGCTAAAAAGGTAACAATGAAGAAGGAATAAAAAAGAGTTGATATCCAGGTAGATCAACATATGATTTTACTATAGTGTGAGGGAGTTGGAGCTTCCATATCAAGTTGTAGCTTGATATATGTCCACTTGTAGTTGGTTGAGGTAGGAGCCTCCTTTGGGTTGTAGCCTAAAGAAAATAGATGGGAGTTAGAGCTTCTGTGAAAGTTGTAGCTTGCTTATCATTTGTTGCCCACATATCTAGTTTGTTTATTCATTATATATTAAGTTGCTTATGAAATGGAGGTGTAAATAAGTTTAAAGGAAAAAAATTTAAATGTCCCTGAATGTACTAAACTGATTCACCCCCCCCTCTCAATTTAGCTAAGGGTTCACCAATTGGTATCAGAGCCAGGTTCCTTATGTATCAGTTTAACGATTGGAAGGAGGTCCCAGGTCCCCAAAATGGCTAGCCTAGAAGGATGGTCAACAAATAAATCTCCATTGTTTACTGGGAAAAACTATGCTTTATGGAAAATAAGGATGAGGACATACTTAATGTCTCTAGGAATAGAGGTTTGGGTTACTGTGGAAGAAAAATATGCACCAAAGATTACTGACACTAAGGAAGAAGCCAAACAAAATTTCATAGCCAATGCAAAAGAAATAAATGCACTCTTGAGCGATCTAAGTGATCATAATTTATCAAAGTAATGCATAGTAAGACGGCCAAATATGTTTGGGATAGTTTAGGAAACATTCATGAGGGAGATATAAAGGTGAAGATGGAAAAACTAAAAGTGGATAGAAATCAGTTTGAAAACTTAAAAATGAATGAAGATGAAGATATAGTTGCATTCTTCTTAAGAGTTGCAGAAGTTGTGAATATCATGATAGGCCTACGAGAAGAAATTAAATAAAGTGTTGTAGTACAAAAATTATTGAGATCTCTACCACCCAGGTTTGGTTATCATTTGCTGCCCACATATTAAGTTTTTTGATTCATTATATATTAAGTTGCTTATGAAATGGAGGTGTAAATAAGTTTAAAGGAAAACGTTTTAAATTTCCATGAATGTACTAAACTGATTCACCCCCCCCTCTCAATTTAGATAAGGGTTCACCAATTGGTATCAGAGCCAAGTTCCTTATGTATCAGTTTAACAACTGGAAGGAGTTCCCAGATCCCCAAAATGGCTAGCCTAGAAGGATGCTCAGCAAATAAATCTCCATTGTTTACCGAGACAAACTATGCTTTATAGAAAATAAGGATGAGGACATACTTAATGTCTCTAGGAATAGAATTTTGGGCTGCTGTGGAAGAAAAATATGCACCAAAGGATACTAACACTAAGGAAGAAGCCAAACAAAATTTTAGAGCTAATGCAAAAGAAATGAATGCACTCTTGAGCAGTCTAAGTGATCAGAATTTATCAAAGTAATGCATAGTAAGACAACCAAAGATATCTAAGATGCTTTAGGAAACATTCATGAGGGAGATATAAAGGTGAAGATGGAGAAACTAAAAGCATATAGAACTCAGTTTGAAAACTTAAAAATGAATGAAGATGAAGATATAGCTGCATTCTTCTTAAGAGTTGCAGAAGTTGTGAATATCATGATAGGCCTATGAGAAGAAATTAAATAAAGTGTTGTAGTGCAAAAATTATTGAGATCTCTACCACTCAGGTTTAATCCTAAGGTTTCTGCCATAGAAGAAACAAAAAATTGGGAAACCTTAACCAGAAACCAATTACTTGGGCACCTAACAGCATATGAGATGAGACTTCCTAAAGGGGAGTCAAACATGAGGGAGGTTGCCTTTAAGGCAGAGAAGTGCATAGAATAAAAGGAAGGTACATGCTCATACTTTGATGAATAAGAAGCCAAATTTGTCAGAAGATTGGATATAGGAATAGGTAAGTATAAAGGTAAAATTCCATTCAAGTGCTTTAATTGTGGAAGAGTGGGGCACTATGCTTCAAAATGTTCTCGTAAGAAAATAGAGAATCTATCAAAAGGGAAAGAGAAAAGAAATTTCAACAATAGGCAGAAAGGGAACATATTTAATAGAAGAACACTCTATGCTCAACAAGACAACAGTGCATATGAGAGCTTAGATAAATCCACCAATGAATAAGGAACATCAAAATTCATTTTGATGGCCAAGGAAGAGCTTGAGAAAGATCTCTTGGAATTTGAAGAAGAAGGTGAGGCAGATCTTGAGGGGGAGTTGGTGAGTGCCCTAAAGGAAATAGATGAACTCAAGCTCAAGACTAGAAAACAGAAGGAAATCCTTCTGAAACATGTTAAGGAAGAACTAAACTATGAATATTTTATCAAGTTGAAAATTGAACTAAAAGAATCAAGGAATGTAGAAGAAATTCTGCTGTAGCAAATAAGAGAGAAAAGTTTGGAATGTGGAAGATTAGAAGAAGAGATGGTGAGTCTAAGGAAGAAATTTGGAAAGGCTCAAAATGATTTAACAATGAACATTCAACAGTGAAAAGGTGTTGAAAAATTGGACCGGATATTAAATTTACAAAGATCTCCTCTTGCAAAGAGTGGGATAGGATATGAAGGAGAATCCAGCAAGTTAAAGGTAGAGGATAAGAAATATATTATATTTGTGAAAGTTGTCCTAAAAGAAAACGTTGACTCCCATCAATCTGAGAACAAAATTATGGGAAACCCTTCAAATCCTCATGAGCAGTAGCAAAAATCCACCACAAGGAAAGCCCTGGAAACAAAAGGAGTGAACAACCAAGCAACATTTCAGCATAGATGAAATGGCTTCCAAAGACAGAATTTTCATATGACCAGATGGCTATATCCCCAGACAACCTTCTCTGCCAGGTACATATACTACTTCCATGGGTATTTCTTTTGCTGTAAAATTTTCGGTCATAAAGCCATGGACTGTAGAGCGTATAGAAGTAGAGTGGAGTATGGAAACTCAAAGGGAATTAAGAACAATGGTGGATTCACTCGTGTACATAATCCATTCCAAAATACAATCAAATTTTTTTACTACCATAAAAATGGGCACAAGTCTAATGAATTTCCTCTTAAATACTGTGGTATATATCGTCAGAAAACTTATAGAAAAAATGGAAAATGAAGCTAAATAAATGTGACCTTGTTCTAATTGGTCAAGTTCAAAACGATCAACAGTATGTGGACAATGGGTTCTCAAAATATATGACTTGAGACCGAAGAAAGTTTGTAACTTTTGATGAAAAGAAATCTGGGAATGTAACATTATGTAATGATAGAGCAGGGAAAATCAAGGGAAAAATCACAGTCATCCTAAATAATGGAAGAGGAGAGGCTTAGGATGTACTGTTTGTAGACGGTCTAAAATCCAATCTGCTAAGTGTTAGTCAAATGTGTGATAAAGGCCTTGAGGTCCTCTTCAGAGCCCAATATTGTGAGGTAAGGTCAATCACCACATAAAATACCTTGGCCAAAGGTGTTGGAACATAGAGTAATTTTTATATAGTGGAAGAGGAGAATGAAGCCTTCCACATCAGCAAACTTGACGAATATTGGCTATGGCATAGAATATTGGGACATCTAAATTTTGACCACATCATCAAACTGAGAAAAAAGAAAGTTGTCAGAGATTTTCTTGCAATAAAGAAGCCACCAAATACCATATGTAAGTCCTGCCAACTGGGAAAACAAACTCTCACATCGTTCAAAGTTAAAGACCAACAATCTACAAGTAAGCCTCTTCAGCTTATACACATGGACCTGTGTAGTCCTTCAAGAACAAATGCACCTGGTGGAGAATCATATTTCATGTTGATAATTGATGATTTTTCTAGATTAATATGGGTGGAATTTCTCAGATACAAATCTGAAGCGTTTGAGAAATTTAAGATATTCAAGGCACTGGAAGAAAATCAAACTGGATGTAAACTAAAATGCATCATATCAGGTAGAGGAGGTGAATTCACAGGTGACGAGTTTTCAAACCTGTGCAATGATTGTGGGATAAAGCAACATTTTACAGTTGCAGATACACCTCAACAAAATGGAGTGTTAGAGAAGAAAAACAGGTTTTTACAACAGATTTCCAGAGCCATGCTGGAAGAAAGAAACATGCCCCAAACCTACCGAGTGGAATCAATACACACAGATTTTCCTATTCTCAACAAAGCTCATCTCAGACCAAATTGTGACAAGACTCCATATGAACTGTGGCATGGGAAACCGAAATCAATTAAGCACTTTAGATTCTTTGGCAATAAAAGTTTCATAAACAATAATGATGAAAATTTGTAGAAGTATGATGCAAGGGCTTATGAAGGAATATTTTTGGGATATGCATCAAAGAGTAATGGTTACAGGTGCTAAAATAAAAGACTACATAAAATTGTGGAAAGAATTGATATGAGATTCGATGAAGAACTACTAGAAAAAACGAGAAGTACAAACCATGTCGATCTTCCGAATGATCATCAAGATGAGAATCCAAAAAATAAATAAAAGAATGAACCAACAAAATATACAGAAATGACCTCAAAAGGAACCTCGAGACACACTCAGAAGAACCATCCAAAAGATCAAATCATTGGAGACAAGAGTGCAGGAGTCAAAACTAGAAGACAACTAGTTAAACAACCCAAGGAAGTGTATCTAGTCATGCTGTCATCGATAGAATCGAAGAATTTCGATGAAGCCAACAAGGAAAAAAATTGGATAAATTCTATGAATGAATAATTAGACCAGATTGAGAAGAACAAGACCGGGGAGTTAATACCAAGAACTGTTGGGAAAAATTTCATCGGCACAAGGTGGATATTCAAGAATAAGATGAATGAACAAGGTCAGGTAATGAGAAATAAAGCCAGACTTGTATGTAAGGGATACTCTCAAATCAAAGGACTTGACTATGATGAAAATTTTACCCCTGTAGCAAGAATGGAAGCAATTAGAATGTTTATGGCTTTTGCATCCTATCATGATTTGAAGGTATATCAAATGGATGTGAAGTCTAATTTCTTAAATGGAGATCTAGAGGAAGAAGTCTACATGGAACAACCTAAAGAAATTTCGTCAGTAGACAAACACAACTATGTTTGCAGATTAAAGAGATCCCTATATGGTCTCAAACAAGGACCACGTGCATGGTATTCTAGGTTGGACAAGTAATTTCGAAAAAATGGTTTCAAGAAAGGAGGAGTAGACAAAAATCTGTATATAAAGGCTGATGAAAATGAACTCTTAATTGTAGTAGTATATGTAGATGACATCATGTTTGGTAGGAACAAGGATGAGTTAGTAAAAGTATTTGTAGAAGAGATGAAGTCAGAATTTGAGATGTCTATGATTGGAGAGCTTACCTTCTACCTAGGACTTCAAATTCTAGAGAAGAACAAAGGCATATTCATTTCAGAAGAAAAAAAATTAAGAGACATGTTAAAAATATTTGAAATGGAAGACTACAAACCTGTGTCAACTCCCATGATTAGTGGATGCAAGTTATGTGCTAATGATGGATCTACAGATGTAGATCAAAGACTTTATAGATATATGATATGAAGTCTGCTATACCTAACAAGCTGTAGACCAGACATTATGTTTGCAGTAGGACTTGTGGTAAGGTATCAAGCATCACCAAAACAAAATGACCTGCTAGAAGTGAAGAGGATATTTAGATACCTGCAAGAAACTGCACATTATGGCCTATGGTATCCGAAAGGAAAATATTTCACATTGACAGCATATACATATACAGATTGGGCCAGCTGTGTGGATGACAGGAAAAGCAGAAGTGGAGGTGCATTCTATTTGGGAGAAACTCTAGTGGCATGGTTAAGAAACAAGCAAGAAAGATCAATGACTTGAAAATAAGCCTTTTCAAGGGGGAAACATCCTTTTTTGTCACATAAATGAACAGTTATGGGATGATCCAAATGACAAGGCCTCCTTGGTATATATATTAGTCTAAAGGGTCAAAATATAATTAGGTCCTACATAACAATAATAATATAAGATGTAAACAATAAGAATATTGGATTTCTAAGGGGCACAACAATACAAATATGGGGATTCTATGGGGCACAAGGATAGCAATATGGGGGATACCATAGTATTATAGGGACCAAACCTGTCCCTCTCCTTCAAAAAGGCGTGTTACACATTATTTTGTCACCATGAAATTTGACTGTCAATATGGGTGTATCACCATCCATATCATGTTCCCTTAGAGGTCAAAAACACTAATATTCCTTAACCAAGTCTTGGAAATTGGAGAAAAGCTTGTTAAAACCTTTAAAATATTTCATGCATGAGTTTTATAGCCTTTTCATGCATATGTGATGATTCTTCTTCCATTAGCCACAAATATCACGACTCTATTCACCACTAAAACCTGCGCACCCTGATAAAATACATGTAAATATAAAAGGTAGCTTCTAGAAGCCTAGTTGGTTGAATATTCTCCCAACTAGAAGCCTCTAGAGTCGCGACACTTCGAGTTTTATTCCTCTACTGATGGAGCTTATCCCTTGGTCAAAGGAACTCAAATCCCTTCATGGGAGGAACCCATACCTCTCTTAATGGATCTAAAAGTAATTAAATATCTCTATAAATTGAGCTGTAGTTTCAGGCTAAAGGGGAGATACTGATTTGTATAGATTCTAAGCTGGAGAGAGTTCATAGAGTTCATAGTTTCTTAACTAGTAAGTTTTTATTGGCACATTGAATATTACACCATTGTGCATATGACTTCATACTAGTCATTCTAGAGAGGAAGGCTTAGCATACTAAAGGAAATGACTACGTAGACACACGGGAGAAATATGTACAACATCAAGGCACATGTTGTAAGATTTCTCTTTTTAATTTCTAAGAATACATATGGATCTCTTTTCCTCATTGTCTTGTTTATGAATTCATGGAAATGGTGTCAGTAAATATATTCCTTGATCACTAAGTTGGATTAGTATTTATGATTATTATATACTAGAGCTGCTTTGATCTTTTGTATTGTTTGTGATTGAAGGTTCTTCTTAGCATTGAATAATTGCTTTGGAGTGAAAGGAAAAGGGCTACATCCAATGCCTCGATTGAAAGGTAGGAACATAACCTCTTTATTTAAAAGTTTTAATAATATAAAATACAAATAATCTAGAGAAAGAGATATTCAATAGATCTTTGTTTGTATTTACTTGTTGAAGTACTAGGGATATCGCTCTTGTTTGCATGAGGGGTTAATCTAGGTAACAAATTGGTGACTCGACTGGGGAGGGAAAAATTTGTTTTCTTTGGTTATGTTTAGTTTCACATTCTAAGTTTTCTTATTTTGACTTATCTGGCTATGGTTTTGTACATGACTTTCTAGATTCTCTAAGATAGAAAACCTAAAAATTATTGTTTTCCAACTTTTAAGTTCCCTGCACGGTTTTATGTTGAAAACGGAGTGGAAACCTACGTGAATTGTCAATTTAGTTCAGTGCACATGCGCACTAGTGTCAACTGAGAAGCTATGCACCCCCTGGGAAATTTTGAAAATTTTGAAATTCTTTCTTCCAGAGTCAGATAACCAAATTCTTGAGGTTTAACCTGATTTACTCCGATTTTTAGAATATGTGTATGAACTCCTATTTAACACCTTAGAGTCTTATTTCATAAATCATCCTTTTTGCATTATATAGCTAGGGTTTTCCCTGATTTGATGTTGCTCCTTTCAGAAGATACATTCATTTTCCTAAGATCACTGGTTTTATGTTATTATCTCCTTGAGCACCAAGATAATTTCCAACCTTACCTTTTTTGAATATTTGTTTCTTATTAGATTGCAAAATGGAAAATATTCTAGATCACCGAAGTTTGATTTATCTCAAGCTAGTCTTTCATGATTTCCTTTTGGTAGGTCAAGTGGAAATTTTTTTAGTCTAATTACAACTAAGAGAAATAATTTGAAAGACACCCATAAGTATCCTAGTTAGGATTGATAATTAGAACTTTGGCTAGTTTTGAATTTTTATACTTTTTAGGGTTTTTTAGAAGTTTCCTTATTTTGGGATTTTTTTGTTTATCAAAATTGTAGTTTTTGACTTTGAAATCAACATAATTTTTTTCACAAAAGAGACATTGATCATTCTTGGAAATTGTGTTCTTAATAAAATTGATTTCTTTCCGAAAAGGAATTTTATTTGAAGTTTTAGGAAACTTGTACTTTTGAGTTCAAAAATCCTTCAACTTTCTCCTAAATTGAATACATCGAAATAAAAGAGTTGCATTTTCATGTCGATGCATTTAGAGTATTTTTGAGTTAGGTCACAATATCATCAAGTTTCATCTCCATACCCCTTTGCATTAATAACAACCAAATCAAAACAACGCTTAATAAAATCAATACAAATATTTTTTACTGTTTTTAGGGCTCATTCCATTAGCTTAGGGTAGTGCTTCAGAATAGGTTGTAATAAATGTTCCAAAGAAATTAAAACAAATAAGTAGCATATTGTTGTAAGGAAAACTAATTGTTGCATTTGTACTCTCGGAAGCTATTCTTAAAAGAGTCAAGCACAAGGTGATGTCGGACCGGTAATCGTACCTACTTCATTGGTGAAGATAGAAGATGTGCACATAATACCGTACAGTAAAACTTGGATTAACCATTGTCGAGGAGCCTGGGATCACTTCTTAGCAAACCTTATATTTAGCATGAGGTCATGTCAGACACATTGAGGTAATCGGACCTACTTCATTGGTGAAGATACAAGATGTGCACGTAATACCATATGGTAAAACTTGGATTAACTATTGTTGAGGAGCTTGGGGTCACTTGTTAGAAAACGTCATATTTACCAAGTCGAGGAGATTTCAAGGTGATTTAGCTTGATACTCTACCCTTTTGTGTATATAGAATCATACTATGTTCCCCTAGGTGAAATTTTCTCAATTGGTGACCTTAGTGGCCATAATATTTAGGATTTTTCCAAAGGTGATGGTGGAGGGAAGGTCCCATTGTACCTGGAGAAGGCGTTGACTGGACTCACTTGGACTTTCCAAATGGTAATCTTCACTTCAAGATGGTATAGTGGAGTTACTTGCACCAAAATATTTCATTAAGTAGGTTTTCAAGGTAACTATTCCAACCGCCAGTTTTCCACATTAATTTATGTGACATTGGATTTAATCACCAACTAGTGCTTTTATTGTGGAAAATTATTTTTTGTGTGTGGTTTGTCTCTTAGATTTTGTAGGTGTGTCTTCATTTCCTTGATTTTTTAGCGGCCTTAGGTATATTATTTTGATTTTTTTTATTTCATGTGTTAAAATATTAACCATGGTTGAATTATCGAGACATTCACGTAGAATGCAGGGGAAACCCCTTGAGTATACACCCAATCAATTGGAAAAAATCAAAACTTAAAGAGTTCAACAATCAGGAACCGATTCTATTGAACAAGGAGAAACATCCATTGTAATACATCCCTATTTTGAAGTTAATGAACCTTAGATAATTGAAAAAGATCAAGAACAACCATAAATTTCTGAAGTAATTATCGTTGAATTTGTTATTGGTGAATTTTCAGATACTCAATTCACTAAACCTGAAATATCTAAGTATGAATCTAGATCTACTTTGACTGAGTCAGCTTATAATTTCATAGTCCCAACTCCTGGTCGTCCTCATTCACCTCGAATGGGATTTCTTATTATTGAGAATCTTACTCCTATCCTAATCAGTATTGAAGAGATTTATGAAATGGAAGAAGAGATCACAATTCCTTCACGTCAAGAATCTTTAGATCTAATTTTTAGTGAGAAAATTTACCCTTATGTTCCTTTTAGACCAGATCCTTGGTATCATGAAATTACCAAATTTCTGCATAACTCTGGTTATAATCATTAACCACATCACATACCTTTTTACTCTATACCTAGAGGTGGTTACATGGCTTTACCAAACATGTATACTAAGTCATCTATTTTTTATTCATCACCAGAAACATTTTTGTATGGCGATCCATCAGTTCCTGCTGGGTACCAATCACTCTCTGGCTCTTTTTGAAGAGCATCTACATCTTCTAAAACTTTTAAAAAATCAACTGGTCTCTATGAATCTACCACTAAACCTTTAACAACGGAACATGTCTATATGTTTTCCGGAAATATTACTCAAGCTAGCTCTCAAGGTGGCTATATAGTGCCTGGGGGGAAGCAACCTCTTGAGGAGCAACAGCCTCTCCAAGGGCAGCAACCTTTCCAAGAGTAGCAATCATTCCAAGGGCAACAACCTCTCCAAGGGTAGCATCCTCTTCAAGGGTAGCTACCTTTCCAAGGGAAACAACCTTATCAAGAGCATCCATCCTTTCAAGGAGGACAACCTTCTGCTGGAACTTATCCATCGGTTTGAGGACCAAATATTCCCGGTAATTATCAAATTTATGTTCCAATGCCTCAAACTAGTTATGGTCAACCTTATGCATCGTAACCTTTGATAGGATCTCCTTACCCAGGAATTAATACTATGTGGAATCCCTTGTTGAATCAACAATATTTGCAGCCTACTTTACAAATACCTTATAATCAACCTGCTCAATAAGTTGGAAAATTTGGTTTTACCCAAGTCTAACAGCCTGTTCAAAGTGCAATTAAAATTACCCCACAGGTATATATGCTGATTATTCAGCAAGATGGTCTGGGTACTCCAAGTACTCCTATCCAATCTGTTGTGAAAATTTCTGTTCAACAACCAAGTACACCTATACCTGGAGTTTCTCAAACCCTTTTTGTTACAACCCTTAGAAGGACAACACCAACTATTACACAAGAAATTCCTTAGATTACTGCTCATCAAACCTGTTCTACAGTTCAATCTATCCCTCAAACATCTATAGGACAACCTTGTGCAACTACAGTTCAAACAATTCTACCTTTAACGGGTCAAACCGTTCAAGTTTAGTTTTTTCAGAGTCAACCATTTCAAGGGAAATTTCAATATGGACAAACGGGAAAAAATCCAGTTTACCAGAGTAAACCATACCGCGGTTATACATAGAAAATACCAGCTCAAACTCACTTCCATATGGCTAACCTTGGATAGTCTGGAGATGTTCCAATCTTATCTACTCAAGCTATCTGAGGTTTTCTTGGATATCCTCCTCCAGGTACTGGTATTGTTCCTCAAGGTTATCATTTTGTATAATAAGACCCTAATTGATGGTTACCATTCATTACAATTTTAGACTTACCAGAATTTTCTCAGTTGACGAATGATCTAATTTATTATCTTCCATTTTGGTCAGCAATTCCCACTAATTTTCCTAGTGATATTCCAAAGTTTGAAGAAAAATCATGAGAAGACCCTTCAAATCATGCGATTTCTTATCATATATAGTGTGCATCCAACTCCTTAATTAATGATTACATCTGCTTGAGACTTTTTCAAAGAACATTGATTGGCTTAGTTGCAAAGTGGTACATTGAGTTACCAAGTAGCTCTTCCAGTAATTTCAATGCTTTAACAACAACCTTCCTAACTCATTTTCAGTTTCTAGTCTGTTACGACAATGGAATAAAATTTTTAACTTCATTAAAAAGTATTATGTATACATACATTTAGGATCACATACAAAAATGGTGACATAGACGATGTTTAGTGAAAATTTTCGTTCCAGATCAAATTGTGGTAGAGTGTTTCATTAAATCATTGCTTCAAAATATTACTAAAGATGTAGCTAAAGGAGGCGTTGTAACAGACGAACAGGTCATACATCAAGAACACTACCTGGACCTTGTTTACACATAATTTGGTACTTTGTATGAAAAAATTCATGATTTACCATGCCCAAGTCAACTTATTGCAACTCCTTCCAGTTCTCATTCTGGAGACGGTGTAATTGGTATAGTTAATAATACGAAGAGTAAGAAGAAATCTTATAAATCTACTTCTCCAATCATAAATCTACCAGATTCACCTAAAGTAGACCTTTCCCTAGAATTTTTTTTTGAGATTCACGTCATAAAATCATCTACAACAAAAGCTAAATCATCCAACAATAAGAAGAAAGGGAATAGTAAAAATAAAAAAACACTTCTCCCAGAGAGAAAGCTAAAAAAACTGAATCGTCGGACGAAAAACAAAAACCTCATTATCGTTGTCTCATATTATGTGATGAGGATCACTACACCAAAGAGTATCCACATGGGGCAAAGGTATCCAAATTTTTCAAAGGTTCACCCACACATGTTGTCTTGAAAGATCATTTTCATCTCAAGATAGAAAAATGATCGGATCTTCCTCCAATTCATCGACGGATATCCTGATGATGTCCCAGGTCATGGTGGCGACACGATCTCAAGACTATGGATCTAAGAGTCCTGTAACTGGTAAAGAAATTGAATCATCCAGTCAACAACCAAAATTGACTCCTTCGGTTTCTAAACCATTGCAAATCAAGAAATCTAATCATGATTTAGTGATTAAACTGCCTGCCAAAGCTGTACTTCAAAAATTGACTTTCAATCGACATGCAAGAGCCGCTTAGAATTATAATGTTGAATATTTGGCCATATCCCCTTCAGAAATGTTGGCCCTCAAAGTGTTGCAACCTTGTCCAGCTTAGAGGAAATTACTATTATCAGCTATAGGAGCGATTGATCCTCAAGACTCGAATCTAATTTTCTTTGATCTCAAAAATTTTGTACCTAGTCTCCCACATCAAATGGCTTTTAAAATTCCATTATCAATCAAATCAATCCGAGTTTTTCTCATAGTAATTGATGAGGGAGCATATACGTGCATTATGTCCTTAGATTTTTGGAAAACTCTTGGTTCTCCGATAATTAACCAATCGCCGACCATCCTTAAAGCCTTTGATGGAAGAGGTTTTTTCCCATTCAGAATACTCCAAGATCTACCTATAGAAGCAGAAGGAAAAACTGTAACGCTCGAGGTGGAATTTGTTGATTCCCATATTGATTACAACCTTATTCTAGGTGGGGGGGGGGGGTTTGTTAAAATCGATCAGTTTTCTTACTTTTCTTCAGACCCTACTTCTACAGATAGTATACATCATGTCGGAAAAATGATTATCCCTTACGAAGATGTTGAGTTAGGAATATTTAAGGATTTTTCTCTCATGTGAACTTTTTCTATACCTTCTCCCAACATACCGTGAACTATTTCCAATATCAATATTATTACATCAAGCATAATGGCATTTGATGACACATGGAATGTGCCTTTAGAATCAGAATTGGACTCCTATGGTAGCGATATTCCTTTAAGTCCTTTTCAATCGGCATATGTAGTAGTACAATCGTGTTCTGACACTCCATCACCTTATACTGATCAAATGAATGTGGTCAGTGAAGACGCATCTTCTTTATCAAGCTGAACTTTGACATCATTTATGGATCCTTTTCAACAAGTATTTTCAACTAATGAAAATATCCGAGAAATATTTTCATCAGACAAATTACCATGGGATGATCTCCACCATAGATCTTCTTTTTTACCTGACCTTGATAAACTCGAGAATCATTTTTCATCCATCTTTTCAATTGATTATGTCAAGGAACCTAAAAATCCTATGTCAATTCTACTTTCGGATTCTGTGAAAAATTTGGGAAATATTTCCACCACAATTCCTATTGACATATCAATTAAACCTGGAATAATTGAGAACATTCATATAGGTGCTTCTTACTTGTTTGAAGAGATCAAAATATACAAAACCCTGTTTCAAGAATTCCGAGACATTTTTTCCTAGTCTTATGAAGAAATGACATGTATTGATCCTAATATTGTTATTCATGAAATTAATACATACCCAGATTCTAAGCCTATTAGAAAGAGATTACGTTTGATACATCCACAGAAAGCTGCTGAAATCAAAGTTGAAGTTGAAAAATTACTACGTGCATGATTTATTTATCCTATTCCTTTGACGGATTGGATATCTAATATAGTTCTTGTAACCAAGAAACAAGGCACTATCAAAGTATGTGTTGATTATCAATATATTAACAAGGCCTATCCTAAGGACAATTATCCTACCCCTTATATTGACCAAATTATTGATGATTGTGTCGGAAATGAAATATTCGTGTTTATGGATGGTTTTTCTGGTTACAATAAAATCAACGTACACCCTACTAATTAGCCTAAAACATCATTTATATGTACATGGGGCATGCTTGCATACTATGAAATTCCTTTTGGACTAAAAAATGTTGGTGCCACATTTCAACGAGCTATGTTTTATGCATTTGAAGATGTCAAACATTTTGTACAACCCTACCTGGATGACTTACCTACCCACTCGTTACACAGAGAATATCATCCTAAACACTTGCGTGCTATCTTTATGAGATGTAGGCATTACAACATTAATTTGAATCCATAAAAATGTGTATTTTGTGTACAATCAAGACATTTACTTGGGTTGAGTGTTTCCAAAGAAGGCATTCGTGTCGATCTATCAAAGGTTGATGCTATTGTTAATCTACCTCCTCCTTTCACTCTTCGCCAACTCCAAAGTTTGTAGGGGAAAGCAAAATTTCAGCATCATTTTATCCTTAACTATGTAGAGTTAACAAAAGGTTTTACCCCATTGTCTATAAATGTAGTGAAACCAGCTCCAAAAATAGAAGAAAAGAGATATCAATAGAAATAAGCTACGCCGAGAGGGAAACCTCCAGTACATTACATGAATGAACAATTCTTGGATGATACAAATTACAAAACCTTCTTTCTATATATAGGAGTCCATGGGGCCACACTGTAATCTTAGTGGGGCCACAATGTAATCCTAGCCGACATAACAATAATAATTTCAGGTGACAATAATAACAATATGGGGGTTACAGGGGTACAATAAGAACAATAAGGGGGTTACACTAACAATAATAAGGGACTATACTAGTAATATAGGGACCTAAAATGCCCCTCTCCTTCAAAAAAGTGTTGGCCTCAATGCTTGAGTAGCTCTGGGTGCTTTTGTATAAAATTCTCATCCTCCCATGTAGAATCTTCAATGGGTAATTTCTTCCACTTGATGAGATACTCCGAAATTGATCGATTTCGTAGCTGTCGAGTTCTTGTTTCCGTGACCGCTTCAGGTTCCAATATGATTTTTCCTTCCTCATCAAGTTCTGGAAATATTGTTTGAACTGGAAAATTTTCACCTATAACCTTCTTTAAGCATGAAACATGGAAAAATTGATGCACTCGTGAAGAAGCAGGAAGCTCCAATTTGTATGCCATAGTACCAATCTTTTGCAGCACCTTGTAAGGACCATAGTACTTTGGCGATAATTTATTATCCTTCTTAGCTTGCTTGAGGGATGTTTGTTTGGATGGTTGTAGTCGTAAAAATACCCAGTCTCATACATCAAAACTTCTCTCACTACGATGTTGATCTGCCTGTTGTTTCATTCGATTTTGTGCCAAATTCAGGTTAACCTTTAAGAGCTGGAGAACTTCTTGTTGATGCTCGATGTGATCTTCCACTACTTGAACCTTCGAATTTTATATTAAAGATGATGTGATGGACGGTGGATGATATCCATAAATTTCCATAAATGGGGTCATGTTTGCTGCAGTATGGAAGGAAGTGTTATACCACCATTCAGCGAGAGGTAACCACTTGACCCATTGTGTTTATCTATCAGATACAAAACAACGAAATATCCTTCCAAAAATTTATTTACTATCTCAGTTTAACCATCAGATTAAGGATGATAAGATGAGCTATGAGCTAATTGAGTACCCAAACAAGAAAATAACTCCGTTCAAAAATTTCCAGTAAAAATGGGATCTCTGTCGCTCACAATAACCCTTGGGTTTCCATGTATCTTTTGAATTGTGTCCATAAATGTAGTAGCAACTGTAATTTCTTTAAATGGATGAGATAATGCACAAAAGTGTGCATACTTGGTAAGTCTATCAACTACCACCATGATGACACTCTTTCCTTCGGACTTAGGTAAACCTATGATAAATCCATTGAAATCTCCTCCCAACATTGACTTGGAATGGATAAAGGTTGTAGAAGACCCGGGGTCTTAATTGTCTCAACTTTATTCTATTGGAAAATAAAACATTCTGCCAAAACCTTTTGAATATTAGATTTAAGGCCATCCAAAAAAAATTATTTCTTCACCCTATGGTAAGTTTTTAAAAATCTCGAGTATCCTCCTAAAGGAGAAGTGTGCAATTCCAAAAGAATCTTTTGTTTTAGTTGGGAATTTTTACAAAGATATAAGTGATCTTTGCACCATAAGGAATCATTTTTCCAACTAAATGTATCAGATGTAATAGGATCTTGCTGCAACTTTTGAATGAGTGTCCACACTTCTTCATCCTTCTTCCATTCATCCCTTGCTTTCGTTATCCAATCTGGTTGGATAATAGAAATGGCACAAAGCAATTCTTCCACCTCTTCATTCTTTCTTAA
This sequence comes from Pinus albicaulis, assembly GCA_034641835.2. Classification (NCBI taxonomy): domain Eukaryota; kingdom Viridiplantae; phylum Streptophyta; class Pinopsida; order Pinales; family Pinaceae; genus Pinus; species Pinus albicaulis. The sequence continues at coordinate 452,988,253 of CM076573.1, forward strand.
GAGTGCATCTACAACAACATTTAGCTTCCCTTCTTTGTAGATTATTTCAAACTCATAACCCAACATCTTTGAGACCCATTTTTGCTGCTCTTCTAGAGATAGTCTTTGTTCCAAAAAGTGTTTAAGACTATCATGATTAGTTTTTATCTTGAAGTGTCTTCCCATTGGGTAAGTTTGCCATTTCTTTAGTGCATGCAGTATTGCTAACATTTCCTTCTCATAAATATCTTTCTGTAAATACTTTCCTTTTATTGTATGACTTTCAAAAGCGACGGGTCTTCCTTCTTGAATTAAAACAACACCAATTCCATTTCCTGAGGCATCAAATTCCACAATAAAGGTTTTTGTGAAGTCTAGTGTAGCTAAGACTGGTGCTAGGCACATTTACTCTTTAAGATGTTCAAAGCCCTTAGTTGCTTCAGGAGTCCATGAAAATGCATCTTTCTTCAATAATTTTGCTAGAGGTGCTACTATTCTCCCATAATTCTTAACAAACTTGTGATAATACCCTGTTAACTTGAGAAATCCTCGCAACTGATTTATGGTTGTGGGGACTTTCCATTATTTAATGCCTTTAATTTTTTTGGGGTCTACCTTAACACCCTCATGAGATACAATATAACCCAGATATTCCACCTCTTGTACTCCAAAGAAACATTGGGATGTTTTTGCATATAATTGTTTCTCCTGCATTAGTTTGAGCACCCTATCAACATGTTGAACATGATCCTTCCAAGACCTGTTGTAGATTAGTATATCATCAAAAAATACTAGCACAAATTTTCTAAGGAAGGGTTTGAAAATGGAATTCATCAACCCTTGTGTTGATCATATGGTTAACATTCACTGTTGTTCCCAGTTTTGAAGCCTCTCTGTTGTGAAGAAGAATGCCCAAAAAGCCCTCCATTTCCCTTATTTTATTCCCACTAATCCTCTGTTTCAACACCATTTTTCCTCTCTGCTAAGTTCTCCAAATTCCCTTTTAAGCCTTCCAATTCATCTTAATTCCCCTTTTAACCTCACAAATACCCTTTGTTTGGCTTAAAATCCCTTCATCCCCCTTACCGTTACCCCTTGTTGGCCTTAAAATGCATGAAAAACGGGCTAAAAACCCACTTTCCACCTTATGGCAGGCTAAGCTCCTTTAAGACCAGCCCCTTAACCACTTCCCCATATGCCCCGAGTGCTAATACCAAGTGCTAAGGCCTAGGTGCTAATCGTAATCACAACTTTCGGGAGGCACGTTTCTATGTTATACGAAAAAATCCCGATGCGATTGGGGTTTGGTCGTTTGGCCTTCGCTAAGATCTGAGTCGTCGATCTATAATAGATCAGACAACCCGACACTAATCGTACTACACCTGTCGTCCCTATCCATCCGCTCCTCTGATTTCATCAGAACTATCGATTTGCCTCCAGATTGGATGATAGTCGCTTCATCGCATTCCCGTTCTAATCGCATTCGGAATTTACTCCTGTGTCCTCCGCTGTCTCCCCCAATTGCGATCCTTCAATCCAATCATGGCCGTCCATCCGATCAGATCTGACATTCTATATTTATCCCGCTCCACTCCTTCGTGCCCGTCGGCCTTCCCCTCCGGTTTAATCTCAATCGTTGATCTATCACTCTGATCTAACGGCCATCGCATAATCGCAACTTCGCTCGAATTGCAATTGCAAAATTCTTAATGTCACCCTCTATTTCTCCCAATTGCGATTCATAGATTCGATTGTGACCATCCATTTGATCCAAGATCGACGGTCCACATCACATCGCGCTTTCACCCATATTTCTTCATCGGAGCCTCTTTTAACTGCATGGTTTAACCTCTGCCATTGATCGCCTCTTACGATCCAACGGCCCAAAGCTAATCGTCGTCCCCCTTAGCTGAGTCCCACCATCAAATGGCCTGCATCCATTCATTTTCATCATTTCCCTTTGTAAATCCCCCAAGCGTTAGACTTTGGGTTTTACGATAATGAATTATTTCTCTGCCAAACTGCAATTTTTGTTTCTGTGCCTCCACCATTTCCACCATTCTTTCACATTTGCCACTTTTTTCCATTGCTCCACCACCGCTTTCACAGGCCTCCACGGAATTCCTTCTGCCACTCCCTGGATTTCCTGATGAGTTTATCGTATTGTGCAGTTTTTTTACAGAGTGATGAATTCACTCTAGGTTCCACAATCACAGTCACTATGACTCGGAACGCAGAGAGGTTATTTTAGCAGCAAGTCAGAGTATCAGTGTCAAAGACCTGCCACGGCAGAAACAGAAGATTGAAGACAATTTGGGGATTTCGGCTAATATTGATTATCAATAGCCCATCCTCCAAATTAAATCATAATTAAAGAAAATCATTAAGAGCTACAGGCAGAAAAGCCTCTACTGCCACATCAGAGGCAAATCAATTCCTCTCAGCCAACATTCCACCATCTATGACAACGACTGCCTCAACTCCACCTCGTCAGCAAGCATCGTCAATTAATGATTCGGCCCTAGTGGCCTTTTACTTCCATTTTAGTTTGTTACTTTTAGATTTCGAGTGGAATTCACATTCCACTCCTGCATTTTACCTTTTGTTAGAAGCCGTTATTTGATATTTTTTGTTTAAAACAACCATGAGCCCAACTATCAATGATGAGATGCCCCAATTCCTCATCATGAATTTTGGTTATTTTTGATGGAGACCTCAAATTGATTACTGGCACGCGAGGAAGATAGTTTTCCCAAAAATATCCTCTCGCTCATGTCTTTAAGGCTTCTATATAAGGAAGAACGAAAGAGAAAAACAGGTTCTAGATTTTCGGAAGAATTTTGCTGTGTAAGAATTTTTGTATGCTTGTTGTTCAAATCTCAATAGAAATGTGAAGAGCCCATTGGGTCTCAGCGAGAAGAAGTTTTATTTGAAGTGAGGATTCTGGTCTTAATGTTTTATAGTCTGTAACTCTGCCTTATGTGATATTGTTCGATTGTTCATTTTACCATTTCCACTTCTCTTATATCATGTTCTGGAATGCGAGTGGCTCACTACCTTTGGTATAAATTTATCACCATTGATACTTATACTTAACTAGTCTAGCGCTTTAAATATGGCTCAGGCATGAAATGTTGTTTCACTTTCCACTTCACTCATGTTTCCTCTATATTAAGTACTGTGGGATGTTATTCTTTGAAATCTATTGACATGTATGGATTCTTATCTTATTAAGCCCATCTCATGTTTAGATATGTTTATGGAATTCCATCTCATTAGTGGTTAGTATTCCTTCTGTATTTTCTACACAGCAAACGTAGTCTGATTTTTAAATCTCTGTAAAGCATTTTAGAACCTAGCCCTCCTTACAGAAAGTTGTCTTTGAGTTTTTTGATGCATATATATTGAGGATTCACTCCTTGCCTCTGCAGCGTCTTTTCATTATGCTGAATTTGTGAGTATTCTAGTTCCATCAATATTGCACCTCCTTGTAAAAGTTGAAGTAGTAAAGAGCCTCATGCTAATAATGGTCTTGAAATATATCTTATGCTCCTTACTATATATGATGTCCTAGGCACTGGTATTTCACAACTCAAGGCTGTCTCTAGGAATGACAACATCTTTTTGGCGTCATGGTCGGGGAACTGAAGTTGAGAGAAATTAAAATCCCTAGGCCTCGACAAAACCTTATCCACTCTTCAATTAGGTGAGCATGGAGAGTTGAGAGTTGTATATCCCTCACCTTGGCGACTCCACATTCATTTATCAGGTAAATTTATTTATATTCCTGGCTCCAAGTAAGCCACACTTGAGGTCAGATACATCTCAGCCAAAGACACCTTTTGTGTCTGACCCAGAAAAGATCCTACATAGAAGGAGTTGGAGGGAAAGACAATTATTCCATACTGAGATCCCTGAATTCTCCCTAGAAGACTTTCTGTCCTCCTCCTCTCAAGTTTCCCAAGTGCAAGGTCCCGAATTCACTATGGGAGAGACCGATTACCACTCAGATAGTCCACCCCGGGGAGGTGCCCGAATCAAAGATGAAGCTGAGTCAAGGGATACCACATATTACTCCTTCCACCCTACCCCTAAAGTCGAAGAGGTAAAGGAGGTAACTGAAGTATCTTCTATTCACAGCTTATTGTTCCCATCAACACCTCAAGCTGCTGTCCAGTACATTCCCATCATTATCCATACTCCACTTCCACCACCTCCTCCTCCTTTTACACATCAAATCCTTGCACTACTATTAGTATAAATATTTCTTCGTAAAAGATCCCTTTAGCTACGCATAACAAATATCCCTAACATCGATTATGGATGCAAAATATCTTTAAGTCTGCTGCATAAATTCAGATCTAAGCACAAAAATACATTAATCAGATAAAATATAGTATGGCTCCATGCATCCAATAGACAAGACAATAACAAAGTGTTTAAAAGAATGATTTGTATTATATTAAAGAATGGGGCACCTGAGAGGAAAAAAAGAAAGGTGTTTTCTAGTTCTCCTCAGTGGGATGGGTTCTTGGAAGTCCTCGGTGTTTCAGATCTAGAATTCCTCTCTCTTATTGGTGTAGAAAAACAAACATGGAACTCAATGGGAGTTCATAAAACAAAAATGGAAAATGGTGACCAAGAGTAGATCTAGAGTGATCTAATGCAATGAAGGTGACTAATGAATGGGAAAACCCCTTCTATTTATAACAAAATATTGGGGTGTTCTAGAACTCGTTGCATGAATAAAATATTATTAATCAAATTCTAGAATCACCCTTTAGGAATATTTTATTATATTTGTTGGAGGGAAAAGGGTTTTTTGACTTGGGTCAATTCCTTTATTTGTAAATAACAAATAAATAAATGATTTATTTATTATTTAAGAGAAATGAGGGGAATATAATTAAATAAATAATGGTTTATTTAATTATTTATATTTGATTTAGTCAAATTTAACCAAGAATGTTATTTAAATAATGATTTAAATAACTTATTCTTAGGAAATAATCAAATAAATAATGATTTATTTAATTTATTTCCTTGTTTTGGGTTAAATATGACCATGCAATATAGACAAATGTGGTGAAAGAAATTTTACTTAGGGTAAAATTGGTCTTACATGGTGTACTTTAGTTCATCTAATGATAATAGGTTAGATGACAAAAAAATTGGTGTAACAGATTTCCCCCCAACGTACGAGTGTTAGGAGCAAATCGTATGACCGAAGTGCGTTTTAAGAACTCAATCAATAGATGACGAAAGGAAAGTGAGAGAGAGGAATGTAATGTAGTCGAAAGTGCTAAAAGAATAGACCCGGAGGAGATAAGATTTACAGGTGCAACAAGTCTCTAGTGTATGAAGTGGTACCTGTGCTAAAGGTGGTGGGGGAGGCATAATTATGCCCGCCGAGACAATAGTACACACAATAAAGCGCCCGAAAAACCACGGAACGCAATAGTAAAACAAGTGCTAGCCTAACCATGAGCCAGAAAACGAGAATGATGAATCCCACATACATGCTATGCCTGGAATAATCGTCAGGACTTATACAATAATTTTGTAGTACATGAGATATAAATACACCCAAATGCCCCCTACACACGGGGAAGGGCTCGGGAAATCGGACTGATACATGAAAATCGAAGAGGCTCTGCAAGCGACTGAGGCCGATATCATCAACTAGGAGGAGCTGCATCAAGGGCTGGAATGAAGAAGTCATCCGGGTATGTGGGGGGCTACTTGCAGGGCCGGCCCCTCATGAGGGTTGAGACATCTCACACACACTTGGGTATCACCAATAGCTGCTGCTGCATCACTGAACCATCAAGTGTGTAGATCACGATCAAGCTGAAAAGAGCTCAAAGCAAGGAACACTTCCCCCTAGACCTGACTTCTGGAGTAAATGAGCTGATGTCGACAGAAGTAGGTATTCCATAGGTGAGGAAATAAGGGAACCCCAATTGAGGCACGAGAGAAAATAATGGAGCAAAGAACAGATGGAGACTAAGGATGATGATGAAATGAGGGATACCGAGTAGCGGATGGATGACTTCCCTTGTTATAGAATAAAGGACATGAATGGCTTGGCAGCGACTGACACAATATCATGAGGGATAGGGGACAATGGGACTAAAGGCCATATTATGCAACACGAGAGAGGGACCAAGCAATGAAGGATGGAGGACTATAGTGGGATACAAAGGGATGCGAGATAGAATCCATGATTGATGATGAATCAACTCGGATGCTCTAGACAAGGGCGACTCGATGGTGCTGCCATGCAGGGAAGGCCCAATGGGGGACCATAAAAGCATGAGTACAATAGGGTAGCTCATGACAAAAATCAACACAAACAAAGACAAGTAAGGAGGCAAAGTGGTGCCCCTAGTGCAAGTGTTGTAAGTGAAGAAATTCGATTTTGAGAAGAGATGAAAAGATCCTTCATGGACAAAATGTGTCCTGGTGAAGTATCAAAACATGAAAAAATAACAAACACCCATTTGAGTGCTCGGTGGGAGCTTTCCAACGGTGCAGACGGTTTGTTGGTCGAAGCTAGCGAAAGAAAAAACAGGGGTTTTTCTTCTAATAAGGCATTTTCCCTCCAAAATCATTCATTTGATTGTGGAGCTGTGGTGAATGTGGAGAGGAGAGAAGGACCTAAATCTTACGGCAATCGTAGCGGACAAACCGACCGTTGGAATCGTGATTCGTCAGTTGCAGGTAAGAGGTCTAATCCTACTCTTTGTTTTTGATGGATTCAAAGTTCAAATTAAGGCTTGAAATCTCAGTAACTACCCCTACTTCTTCCTCATAGCCGGGTCGCACTTTTTGGGGCAAAATTTGCGACCTGGGACGTAGGTTTGGGCCTGAAAAGTGCGACCTGGACCAGGTTTTTGCTAAAAAGTGCAACCTGTGAGAGGGAGGTTATTTCAATGCTGTTTTGGGCTGAGATTTAGTTTTGGTGTGAAGAGATGCAGTTTTGTGGATCTGTAGACTGAAAAAATGATGTTTTTGTGCAGATATGGCAGATATACTAATCAAATGGGGAGAGAGAGACTTAGGTACATTGCGGACGGAAATCCAAGCGGATCAGGGTGTCTGTCATGTACTGGCTAGATTTGGGGTTCTGAAATTTTTGGAGAACCCGTTGATGAGAGCTAGGGAGCCCTTGTTGGCCCAGATTATCAGCTATTGGGACCCAGATCATGAGGCGTTTATAGTGCAGGGGCATAGGATCGAGCTAACGGTCCAGAATCTTTATTTCTTGATGGGTCTCCCACCATTGGGGATGGTGGGGAATACGCAGCCCGTGTTACCACGGGGGCGTAACATTATGGAGTTTGTTGAGCGACATTGTCGACCAGGCATCCGAGTCAAAGGGACTCGGATAACGGTTGGGGATCTAGAGAGGTTGGAGACCCGGGCAGTGGCAGTAGCATTGTTGCGAATTTTGGGTAGCCAGGCATTCCATCACATCACTGGAGGGCAGATTATGACTGTAGAGAGTGTGTTGGGCGGGACTTACTATGGGTGGGCCCAGATGATGTTGGTGTCATTGAAACGACAGGTGTCGCTATGTAAGAGGAAAATGAACCATGATTGTGTGTATGGGACGGTATTGTACTCTTTCTTCTTTGAGAAGATGCGAACCTTACGGCTTCATATATAGTTGCCTGATGGGGGCCCGAGAGAGCCCCGAATGCGTCGGTGGGGACACCTACTGAGTAGAGGAGGGGAAGGGGTGGTCGGACGAGTGTTCCGACCAGAGTTCTTCGCCCATTGGGATCAGATGTCATTATACATAGACGACTATCCCTATAGTGTTTTTATAGGGGAAAGTGGTGCCCCCCACTTTTGTAGTTATGTTTTTGTAACATGCTATGGGCATGTCATATGTTTCAAAGTAGTGGACTCTGAAAACACATGTTATATGATATAGATGATTTATATGCATTTTTTTGATGGTGTTAAATGTTATGTCTTGTGTGTGATAAATTCCAGTCTAGAACATGATTTGCGATTTGATCGACGTAGTGATGTTGACGTCTAGGTATGTGGTTGAATGTAATGAATTGAAATTCACGTATCAAAAGTTTGACCCGTAAATATTGTCTAAACAGGATAGGATTATGCACACGGTAGACGCCATTAAGTTGTAAGACAATAAACAGGGAATCTAAATAAACGTGCAGATGGAGGATGTGATGGGAGAGAGCGTTAGCTAGGAGACCACAGACTGCATCATATTCAGCCTGATTATTGGGGGCAGTACCAATGCAGATCCCATTTGCAAGAACAAGGGTATGCAAGGGGGTAAAGATGGCCCGGGTGGCGGAGGCAAGGTTTTGAGAATAGCGACTAGTGCCATCGAAATAACCAAGGTAATGAGTGGACGAGAGGGTCAAGGGAATATCATAACAATACAAGCAAAGGGAGGAAACGCGGGGACTCATGTTGCGAAGTACATCATAGATACAGATGGGAGTATCGTGATGATGGGAAGGCAGGGAAAGGTGGGGGAAACCACAAGAGGCTGCAAATCTACCTAGATCATCAGTAGAGGAATAAAGGTGCACATAAGGGTCATTAGGGGAAATGAAAGAAGAACAAGTAAAAATATGGTTGAAACATAAAGAGCCCGGAAAAGTGGCAGAAGGGGGATTAAGCGAAACAGACGGAGTGGATTCAGAGGGGATGTATTCCGAGGGGTGTGCGGATGATGATAGGTATTTGGACATCTCGACATCATGGGGAGGGATGTCAATGGTAGCCGGGGGATGCTCAAGTAAACTTGACGCATACTGAGCAAGGATGGGCGAGGTAGATTGATTTTGTTCAACTTCGTAGTCACGAATGACCTCTAGAGAGGCTCAAAAATGCGTGAGGTGAGGAAAATGGTGAGAATAATGGCCATGGACACCACATAAAGCATAGGGTTTGTTGGTGCGAAGAGGCTTGGGGTTCTTGGGTGCAGTTGATGAGGGAAGAGAGGGTTCAGGGGCCGTCGATTCAGGGAACACGACTTTGACCATGGGTTGGATTCAGGGCAACTCTGGATAAGTATGGGTGGCATGACCAATACCATCACACAAGGCGCAAGGCTTGGCGGGTGGAGGGGGAATAGGGTCGGGTGTTGTGGCCTTGTCTTTGGATGCCCCCTTGCGAGTTTTTCGTTTCTTGCTCGTAGTGGTGGATACATGGGGAGGGTCTTGCGGAGGGGCTAGGGGTACTGGAGCGGTAGAAGGAGCAAAGGGAAGCGGTTGCACTGGTGTCACAACTATGTATGGTTTGGGGTGGCTCGGTGGGGTTTCAGCAGGAGGAGTAAGATACCATACTGGTATTCCCAAGGTTAAATTAGGTAGGGAAAGGGTGGCCATAACGGGGACTGAGTAGATGATGGGAGGGGGGCCAAGGAAAGGTATTTGACCGACGGGGTAATGACCAGGGGGGACGGCTCCCATATGGTGGAGACCTGAGGGAACTAACTCAGGAGGGTAGGGGGGGTCCTAAGTGTGATGGGAAGGGGCAGGTGAAAATTTCGGTTGACTGAAGCGAAGGGCTAGGAGCAGGAGGCGGTCGGCGAGATTGAGGTTGCTAACTAGCCAGAGTGAGCTGTGGAAGGCCAGCCTGAGACGATTTCATCATGCAAACGTTCGCTAAGCTGGGGTCAGAGACAGGAGGAGGGGGAGGACCAGGAAAAGTTCCAAGCAAAGAGGAGTCTTTGTAGATGCTAGGGGAAACACTGGTCAAAGAATCAAGAGTTGGTTTATTGGTGACAGTAGAGATGGTGGACTCAGGGGAGGTCTGATATTTTGGTTCATGGTAGGTCAATTGGTCAATGGTGACAATCTTGCCATTATGAGGGAAAAACATCTTGTGGTAGACTGCGGACAGGACGGCTGACATGGCATAGGTGTAACTACGCCCCAAAAGGATGCTGTAGTCAAGAGGGGCATCGATAACTTCAACGTCGACACAAACAGTCTTGCCGGCAAGGGTGATAGGACAGCTACGAAATAGGCCAATAGGCTGGGAGGCATGGCCATCCCACGCGTGAAGGGTGACTATGGAAGGGGCCAGTTCAGGGGATCCAAGTTGTTTCCAAACCGAAGCGGACATGACATAGGTAGATGCCCCCTCATCAATAATACACCGAGCAACATTGGCGTTTCGGATTTTGACTGGGATTTGGAAAGCAACCGAAGGAGGAAGAGGGGGATGTTCTGACTGATGGGCGTCGAAAACAATCAATTGGTCATTAGCAGGATCTACAGCGTCCATGGCAGAGAGTAGAGCCCTCTTTTGATAAGGACATGACTGGAGGAGTTCCAGTGTTGAAATGGCGGCAGGAGATTGGGCCAGATCATCTACTATGCTGTATGAATGGGCAGCCTGACCAGAGGCAACATTTTGGCGTAATGGTCCCTTAGGAGGTTTGGGATGAAACTCGGCTTTGGGCGGAGGGAGTTGCAAGGGACCGTTGGGTGTCGATAGAGGCTCTGTAGGACCTGACGATGGAGACTTGGAGAAAGATGGAAGGGGAGGTGTGGAATACTGACGTGACCGAGTTTGAAGGTTGAGGTCGACGGTGAGAGGTGGGTCAGAGGCCATCATGAGAATCTGGTAATCAGAGGAACCATAAGGGGAAGGTTGAGTGGTTACTGGGGCTTGAGGGTGTTGAGTGGCCACAAATCCTTGCTGAGGGAAAGGATTGGTAAAAACAGTGGATTGAGAAGTATTTGGGGAGGGAGGGGAGGAGTGTTGTCCCCGCACGGTGGCCTGAGAATCCCACATCTGCCGCATGTATGGTAATAATGGACAATCGTGAGTGTAGTGACCATAGACACCGCAACACGAATAGGGCTTATTGGTGCGAAGTGGCCTGTTTGGCTTGGGCTGAGAACCCTGTAGCTGGTTGGCAGTGTGAGGATCAATACTTGAAGGATTGGGTCCACGATTACCAGAAGCGGATTGATTGCCTCTTCTCCTTCTTTGAGAAGGAGGAAAATTAGGTGCCCCATGTTCTGCAAATACTTTCCCTGGAGGGGGTAGTAAGTGCAGGTGCGGGGGTGGAAAAGGCAAGGGAGTGGGAGGTCTGAATGCTGTAGGAGTTGGGATACCAGGTTGCGGATATGGATAAGGGGTAGAGTGGGCAGCAGTAAGGTAAGCAGGGGGGTGGGAAAAAGGAGGAGGCATGTCGTATCCTGAATACATGCTACTGGGAGGGGAAAAAGTGCCGGAGGGGCTGGCCCCTTGAGGGAAACCATGGCCAAGAAGAGGTTGGGCAAAGGTATGTGACAGGGCTCCAACGATACCGTCGGTAGAGTGAGATGCCCCCGAGGCGTGAGGGCCACTGGGCTTGGGAAGGTCAAGAAAGACGGTATAAACATAACCATATTGGGCGTAAATAAGGTCATATTTCAAAGATATTTGGAGGACGGCTTCTTCGGTTTGGGGAAAATGGGATGCGACATCCTTGCCAATGGGAGGTAAGAGAGAGTGAAGGAACCAATCCATATAAATCCAGTCTTCAAAGGGGGGAGCACGACACAAGCTCCGTCTTCGCCGCCATTCCTGGACATGAGCAGAAAGGCGGGTCGAAGAGGATTGGTGGAAAGAAGTTAAGAGTTCAGTGCCAGTGTCGTATCGGAGGGGGAGCCAAAAATAGGGTAAAAAGGCTTGGGCAATGGTCGCAAAGGTGGTATGGGAAGAGGTGGCTTGATCAACATACCATTTGGAAGCTTCTCCAGTAAGCGTGCGTTGGAACAAATGAAGACGGATGGGGTCATCGGTGATGGAATAGGAGGAACACCACATGTGGAAAGATCGGATATGGTTAGAGGGATCTTCACTAGCAGGGCCTCCGAACTTGGGAATGTCGGAGGGGAGCTTGGTTGGCATAGCAGGCCAACTAACATCATGGCGAATAGAATCATTGATAAGATGATTGAAGTCGGGGAGACTAAGGCCAGCCATATAAGGGAGTAATGGGGCAGTCGAGGTAGGTACCGAGGTGGTTCCACTGGAAACAAACCCATCAGTAGTACTGGGGTTGCTGCTGGTAGTAGGCCCTGAAGTAGACATGGTAAAAGTGATAGGGGGAGAACCAAGAGTAGGGGGAGAACCCAAACAATCAGAGGAAGAGTCGGAGTGCAGACTCGGGGGAGGACTTACTCGATGACGACGGGAAGGAGGAAGTCGACCAAGCGGAAACTGAGGGTGAAGGCCAAGAAGTCTCCGAGAAAGGCGCCTTGGGGGCGCAATGATGACGGGAAGAAGAAAAACCGACAAGGACAGGGAGAGACAAAATCAAGTGAGATCAAGGGCAGAAAGGTGCAGTGACAATTGATTTCAAAGTATTTTCCAGGCGGTGTTAGCCAGGTGCTTCTTCACTTAGGGTCAGTGTGTGGTGTGCGTTAATTTTAATTGTTTAAACCCAGACATTTTGAGAGTAAAAGAAAAAGTGTGTTGTGTAACTGAAAATAAATCTGTAGTAAATAAGACTAAAAGAATAGAAAATGAACAGCTACCAATGCATAAATCTAACCCCAAAAGGCGGGTCTCTCAAAACTAGTCTATAAGAGGGAAAAAACTAAGCAAATCACGCTAAAAAGAGGCAAATAGATCAAATTTTGGGAGGGACTGGGATCTAAAGGAGAAATCTGCTGAAAAGTGGTACAGAGAACAGTAAAGAGGCAGAGGCAAGGTTGCTGCTAAAAAGGAGGAGATCAGCTAAAACTAGAAGAGACAAGGTAGTGGCCTTAGAAATGAACCCAAACAAAATGATATGAGGTGATTTGAGAGGGAGAAGAGCTGATCTAAAAGGAGCTGAAACATAGGTATCAGATTTGAGAAAAACAAGGCTGAAACTCTGAAAATTCAAACTGCTGAAACAGTAAAGACTCTCCCACAAAAAGTGGAGGGTACTAGAGCCCTAAGGGGAAATATTCTCTCTTAGTTGAGTAAAACAGATCAGAAACAGGTCTAAACGGGTAGAGACAGAGGTTGGAAAACCCTGAAAGAAGCTTCAGACAAACCTAGAAAAAGTGCTACAAAATTTGCAGAAAAAGGGCAGGTCATAGGTTCTGACCTGATTTTAGTCCAGGTCGCAGGTTTGGGGAAAAAAAGTGTGTCCTCAAGCTAAGGTTGCACTTTTTAGGCCGATAAGTGCGACCTGCAGATCCGACTCTCTCGGTGGCAGATTTCAGAAAAAGTTGTCGTCTCAGCTGCGGCTGATGTCAGTCACCTGCACAATAAGGCCAAAAATAGACAGAAGTTAAAAATTTGAATGTTTGAGGGTTTTAGGGGTGAAAAACACCATAACAATAGGAAAAACATAAAATGGAAGAGAAACCCTAGGGTCTAAAACAGCTGGATATGTAGGAATATATAAAACGACAGCGGTCGCAAAAGAAAACCCGTGTGGAGTCGCCAATTTTTAGTATAAATATTTCGTCGTAAAAGATCCCTTTAGCTACGCATAAAAAATAGCCCTAACATCGATTATGGCTACAAAATATCTTTAAGTCTGCTGCATAAATTCAGATCTAAGACCAAAAAGACATTATGTAGATAAAATATAGTATGGCTCCATGCATCCAATAGACAAGACAAGAAAAAAGTGTTTAAAAGAATGATTTGTATTATATTAAAGAATGGGGCACCTGAGAGGAAAACAAGAAAGGTGTTTTCCGGTTCTCCTCAGTGGGATGGGTTCTTGGAAGTCCTCAGTGTTTCAGATCTAGAATTCCTCTCTCTTATTGGTGTAGAAAAACAAACATGGAACTCAATGGGAGTTCATTAAAAAAAAAAGGAAAATGGTGACCAAGAGTAGATCCAGAGTGATCTAATGCAATGAAGGTGACTAATGAATGGGGAAAACTCTTCTATTTATAACAAAATATTGGGGTGTTCTAGAACTCGTTGCATGAATAAAATATTATTAATCAAATTCTAGAATCACCCTTTAGGAATATTTTATTATATTTGTTGGAGGGAAAAGGGTTTTTTGACTTGGGTCAATTCCTTTATTTGTAAATAAAAAATAAATAAATTATTTATTTATTATTTAAGGGAAATGAGGGTAATATAATTAAATAAATAATGGTTTCTTTAATTATTTATATTTGATTTAGTCAAATTTAACTAAGAATATTATTTAAATAATTATTTAAATAACTTATTCTTAGGAAATAATCAAATAAATAATGATTTATTTAATTGATTTCCTTGTTTTGGGCTAAATATAACCATGCAATATAGACAAAGGTGGTGAAAGCAATTTTACTTAAGGTAAAATTGGTCTTACATAGTGTACTTGGGTTCATCTAATGATAATAGGTTAGATGACCATAAAATGGTGTAACAACTACCCCCACCTCCTCCAATGGCCAATGTCCCTGGCTTCCTGTTGAATAAATATGCCCCCCTGGCATTACCTCAAGTGTTGAATGATATGCCACAGGACCATCTAAAGATCTTTCCCCGATTCAATGGGGAAAACGAGATCGAATCTCAAAAACACCTTGAGGTCTTCTGCTCTTTCGCAGAAAATTTTAATGTGGAACATCTAGATGTAGTCCTAAGACTGTTTGTGCAATCTCTTGATGGTGAAGCCAGAAAATGGTTCAAGACACTAGGAGACCGTTCTATCACCACATGGGAAGGAATGGAGGATACTTTCCTCAGAAAATGGGGAGAGAAGAAATACCATGGACATTGTCTTACTGAGTTTAACACACTCAAGAAAAGACATGCTGAAGGAGTGTCAGAATTTATCAAGAGGTTTAGCAAGTTGTATCTGAGCCTCCTCGCTGATATGACACCTCACCAGACCGCTGCCAAGGTTGTTTTCGTGGCATCTTTTGACTCTGAATTTGGCTTCTCTCTTAGAGAAAGAAGGTCGGCCATCCTAGATGATGCCCAGACAGATGCACTGGAGCTGGAGGCAAATTTTGCCTCTACTGGTAAATCCAAGGGAAAACCTGAACATGATACTAGAAGGAGGGGAAAAGAAGAGGTATCCACCTAGAGCCAAGATAGAGATTCAGCTAATGACAAGATTAAGGAGATGAACAAGATGATTAAGAATCTTTCAAGTAAGCTGGTTAAACTTGAAATGGAGGCCTAGAATTCACCCTCCAAGAATTTCCAAAATGCTCCAAATAGAGGTTATAATCCTCAATACAGGAAGCCACGCTTGTAGATACTGCAAAGGGAACAAAAGGAGAAGCAATACCAAGTACCACACCCTCTATACTTGGAAGGTCAAGTAGATGGTCCTACCGAAGACACCACTTATGAGAAAGAGGAGGCATACCTTGCTTTCTAAAACAATGATGAAGTTGAATGCCCCCGACATGAAAGTGACAAAGTAGAGGTTTCGTCACACACAGAAGAAAAAGCTAATGAAAACAACGAAGATCCTGAGATTGATGACTACTGCAGGCAGTTCGTCGATTTCATGCAAGCTCAGTTTAATAAAAGGTATGACCTCAGATCTTCCAGGAAGAGAACTCGCACTCAGGATCAGGAGGAGGACACACCTCAAGAGGAAGCACCTGCTTAGAAGGAGGCAACGACTCAAAGGACCGCGGACAAAGGTAAGAGGCCTCTTAACCAATCCTTGCAGTCTACTGATCAAATTCCTTCATCTTCATAAGTGGTTACACCCCCTAGTGTCAAGCCAATCATAAAGGAAGTCAAACCTCTCCTCCAGAACAAAGACTCAAAAGAAAAAGAATCAAAAGAAGTGTTAGTAGATAGGTCCTCCTCTGCCTTCAGTTTACAAAATGAGCTTGAGAAGGTAAAAATCCCAGTTCCCTTGACCAAATTGTTAAAACAGCCTCCATATCAGTCCCAGGTCACATCCTTTATGCTCCCCCCAGAGGTAGTACATATTCCAGATAGTCTGAACCTCCAAGAAGAAAGGCCTATGGTTGTATTTGGCCCACATGTTGAGGAATTAGATGCTGCCACTCCCCCATTTTATGTGTCTTTAGTAATACATGACCTACTGCTGCATAACTGTATGTTAGATTCAGGAGCCTCTCATAACCTTTTGCCCCTCTCGGTCATGAAACAACTAGGACTAAAAATCACCCATCCATACAAAGACTTTTATTCATTTGACTCCAAAAGAGTTAAATGTCTGGGCATGATCAAGGACTTAGTGGTCAATTTGGCCCAGATCCCAGTAAAAAGTGTAGTAATGGACATCGTGGTGGCTGACATTCCAGCTCGCTTCGGCATGCTACTGTCAAGATCTTGGGGGACTAAAATTGGTGGATCAATCAAGCTGGACCTGACCTATGCCACTATCCCTATCTTTGGTGGCTAGGAGAGGAGGCTGTATCGGGAAACTAGATTTGTCAAGACAGTTACCAAGGAAGAAGACTCAGTTAATTCTCCAGTTTATAGCAGGGAGGGAGATTTCTCATGTTTGATGCTAGAGGAAGATCAAGTGTGCGCTCATGAACCATAATTCTACCAAATCAAGATTGAGCAGTCCATACAGAGTCATGAAGCACAAATTTGGACACTTCATTTTGATGGAGAAAACTCCAGAGAAGGTAATGGGGCTGGGGTATAATTGATTTCTCCTACAGGCCAATGGGTCCCTTTTTCTTTAAAGTTAGAGTATGAAGCCACCAATAATGTGGCCGATTATGAAGCACTTCTATTAGGGTTGCAGACAGCCAGGAGCATGAACATACAAAGTCTAAAGGTGTTGGGAGATTCAGAACTGGCAGTCAGACAAGTGAAGAATCAATGCCAAGCCAAACATCCTAGGCTAAGGGCTTATAGGAATGAAGTTTTGGATTTGGTGAAGAATTTATTCTTGGCATTCAATATCCAATTCATTCCCCAGGAGCAGAATAGGATGGCAGATTCCCTTGCAGTGGCTACCAGTACCTTCCATCCACCTCAGAATCCTCTCTTCAGATATGAAATTGAGGTACGTTATGGGCCATCAATCCCAGACAACATCAAACATTGGAAGGTGTTTGAGGATGAAGAACAGGTGAAAAGATTCCTGGAAACAGTTGGGGAATTTTCCAACATGGAAATTGATACTTGTGAGGAAGATGAGGCTGAAAACACTTCAAGAGATAAATGGGAGGAAAAGGTGGCTGGCCACAAATTTCTGCAGCTAAAAGGGAATGTCATTCCCCGAGGACTAGTGCCCTTAGAAAGGTTGTTTAACAAGAATGATGTTCCACTGCAGCTGAACAAAGTTGTGGAGGAGAATCAGGTAGAAGATCTTAATATTGGCACTAAGGCTGACCCCAAAATCGTGATGTTGTCCAAGAAGGTCCCGGAAGAATACAAAGAAATCTACCAGAAATTATTCCAGTCATATAAATATGTGTTTGCATGGTCTTATCAAGACCTAAAAACCTTCGATATCAGCATCATGCAACATAAGGTTCCTCTGAAGGGAGATGCTAAGCCACATAAACAGAATCTTAGACAGATAAATCCCCTGCTGCTTCCCTCTATTGAGAAAGAAATTAAGAAGTTGTTGAAGCCAAAAATCATTGTACCATTGAGATATTCTGAGTGGGTGGAAAACTTAGTCCCTGTAAGGAAGAAGAATGGAGAAATAAGGCTATGTGTTGATTTCAGAAATTTAAACAGAGCGTCCTTAAAGGATAATTATCCACTGCCCAAGATGGATCACATCCTGCAGAAAGTGGTAGGAGCTGTTGGGTCTCAATCTAGTCTCCTAAACTGAGCTCATTTAATTGTCAACCAGGATTTGTAAACTGCTGAAGTGAAGTGTACCATATGTACCTAGGTGCTTGTTTCCTAATGCATTGTGTGTAGTGTTTTGTGATGTTTTTGGTCTTTTGTGATGATTTATGATGTTTTTAATGAAAATGTCTAGAAAAAAAACTAATAGAAAGGCGTTGGTGGTCAAAACAGAGTTAAGCCTAATGTATGGAATGGAAAATGCAATTGGAAACACTGAAGCAGAATCTGAACTATGAATAAATAAAAGCAAAAGCTTGATAATGACTTTTTAGGCAAATGACACAAACTAATCTTGGGAAATGATCACTAAATATGCAAATCCTCTAACTAAACAGTTAAACACTAATGATGCAACATTTTTTTCTAAGCTCTTCTATTCTATGACAAATTCCTAGTTCTATTCTGCAATTTAATTGAATGTCACAGAACCTCTACTCAAAGAGTTATTGGTTTCTTTTTCAAATTAGTTCTTTTGAGGAAAAGATCTGTTTATAAAATGATGAGGAAATTGCAGAGATAATTCAGACCTTATAGTGATGTTGTCTTCTGTTCATATGGCTATAGATCAATTAGGGATTTTAGAACAGGAAGAGGTTTGTGAATAATGAAGGCTGTCTTGTTAATCCTAACAACTGAAATAATCTATTGTGCAATGGATGACAATTCGAATATGAAGTGCAAGTGCAATGAGTTAATCTAAGAATGAACCTAAGATGCCACTAATCTAGAACAATGTTGAACTATAAGTCATCATCAAACTTGAAACAAAGTAACTGAACATGATTTAAATGCAATGAAACTCCGGAGCGTTCTAACTATGCTAACATGCATTATTCTATGAAGTTACACAATCTGTTTGTTCATCATTAGTGATATTTTGGAAGAGTTCCTTCTTTTGGAAGAGGTAGAACAATTCTGACTGTGTAATTGAGTGCAATTGTAAGCAAATAGACTGAAAGCAAATGAAAAACTAAGATATCATATCCATACCCTACTCATCATTATGATGTCTTGGGCAAGCGTTTAAGAACAAGAACAGAGATGATACTTAGTACAAACACACAACTAAATCATTCATTATCACGGTCATGTCTTGAACTTCTTAAGAATTTCTTGGAAGAGTTTCTTCTTGTGGAAGAGTGATTAGAACAAGTGTAACTGTGATAGTGAATAACAAAAACTACAACTAAATCCTACAGTACTATAGCTATTCATCATTCATCATTATAATCTGTTGGAAGAGTGTCTTCTTGTGGAAGAGCTGGAATGAATATAACTACAGTAGCTAGTTAAAACAACTATAAATTTAACTCCTAATCCTACAATACTATAGTCATTCAACATTCATCATTATAATCTGTTGGAAGAGTGTCTTCTTGTGGAAGAGTTAGAATGAATACGACTACAGTAGCTAATTAAAAAAAAACAACTACAAACTCAAATGCAAAACATAAAGGCAGCTAGGAAACTTATCTAATTTACGCAAAATAAATCCGTGCAAGAGGCAGGGGCCCTCTACCACTTGACGGCATTCAACTCCAAATTAAATCACGCCTTAAAAATAACTTTGTCTGCTCCATTAAAGATGAAATAGTTTGAACATAACACTCTGCGTTTTCAGGAATGTAACACAGAGTTTAAACAAAATCTAGCAGCAAATCTAACATAAAATCTCTAACATAGCTCTCGGTCTCCCAAGAGTTTATAAAGCAAATGCACATAACAATAATTACAACAATTTAGGAACACTGTCTTTCCTTATCGGAATCACGTTAGGACTCTTTGAAGTGGCTGCGTGAAGAGGAAAAGACATCTGGACTGAGACAGTCCTAATAGAAGTTTTCCTTCATAAATGTGTTCCCCACGTTCAAAACCATACCCAGAATTCGTTTATTCCTCCATGATGAGCAACGAACCATGTAGACATGACGTGGATCATGCCCATATGCGGTTTTTCTCAAGAGGCCACCTGGAACATACTCAAACATGAAGGCAGCTGCAGAATCGCCGGTTAGCTACGGAATGTCTGCATTCTGCAGCTAGTTCCGGTCAAAATGCTTAACAATGGCAAAAATCACAAAATTCAACAAGTCAATCATGTAAATCATTCTAGAAGTAATTTTAACTATATTTATTGATCAATTGGGTTTAAGATAGAAATGGACAAGGGAAAATGAGGTAAAATGAGGTGAAGGAAAGCACAATTTTGAGGCTCAACATACCCCCACTGTTGTCTCTTTGCATGTCCTCATGCAAGTTATCCTATGAATTCAGAGGCTTCTGCAAGGACATCTAATCCCCTTCTTCTCCTTTTTCTGGAAGCTAGAGGTCTTCTGGGTTTCCTGATAACAAGTTTGAATCTGAGGTTGGTGAGTGCCCTGATTAGCTTTTTGTTCCTTGTCTTCAACTTCTCATTGGTCTTCTCCACTTTGTCTATATGCAGGGATAAGGTTGAGTTCATATCATTTTTGAGCTTGATTTGATCTTTGAGAATTTCATTCTCATTTTTGATGTGTCTATTCAGTAATTCCAACTCATACCTATCCCTCCTTAATATATCTATTTCAGACAGTGGAGGACTGGGGGTTCTCTCTCTGCTTTCTGAAGCTCTCCTCTCCAAAGTTTCCACATAGTCATAAATTTCCTGTTGAGCAGGGTCAACTTCAGGGGTTCCCTCATAAAAATATTCTTCAACATCCTCTTCAATGGATGTTTCTTCATCTTCTATATTTATTACCCCTGTGTGCTTGATTAGTGTTTTCTTCAGTTTCCCCTTTAATCTGTGGCTTCTTCTAGGCTGAGAAGATCCCTCTCCTTTCTCCATGGCAGATTTCCTGATTACCTTTTCCTCCTTAAGTTGTCTCTTGATTTGAGTCAACTTCTCTAAAATGATTTCCTCACTGCTTTCTTGGACTGTTTCATCAATTTCAACTTCTGAAGCCCTCCATTTCCTACTTCTTCTTGTAGGCTGTGGTTCAGGTGATGGTTCTTTTGCTTCTTCAAAATGATTTTTTATTAAGAAATCATCCCATGTATCATTTGTTTTAGCTAGATGATGTTCAATCAAGATTTTGACCAAACCATGATGATACAGGGTTGTCTCTAAAAATTGAACCCTTCTTTGAACACAGGAAGCCATCTTTTTCAGACTTTGAAGTAAGAAATATGGTAGGTTTAAGTCTTCTCCCAGAAAATGCATCATTAGTCTAATGTGGTAGACATAAAATGTTCCATATCTACCCTCACATGTAATAAATTTTTGCAAAAGAAGTAGTATGTTTCTCCATTTGTTTTTCAATGCAGAACTGGGAATTCCTTTCTTGAATACACTGACATCCATATTTGGTGATTTTAAAATTTGTTTCCAGGAGTCATTGTGGAATTCTCTATTTTTAAACCATCTTTCTCCAGTTCTTAGTAACCCTGTAGCCTCTGCAATAAAAACTTCAGTGACAGTAAACTTGACATCCCCCACTTCAACTTCGGTTCCTTGAAATGATCTTGCAAATGTTTTAGTGACTTCCTTATGGAAGCCATTAAATTTTTCCAAAAATTGAAGCCATCCTATTTGTTGTAACACTTCTTTGCATTGTGGGTAGCCTTCTAAATATTTTGAACCCACTGGTTCAGTTCTTACAATTAAACCCATTATTGATTTTTCAATGTTCAAATAAACACTCTTCTACCCACAAAAACAATGACTTTCACCTTTGAATTGAAAGGACTTCAAGTTCTAAATGAAAATATCTCCAAACTTCATAATGACATACCTCTGATTGATAATGACAAATGCCTTCGAAACCTCTGACTGATATGCTTCTGTTGACAATTGAACTTTGGAGTGATATGCCTCTGTTTGATAATGAAAGTAGTTTCAAATTTCGAGCTGATATGTCTCTGATAGACAATGGAAAATGGCTTCAAATTTCTTTTGTGCAATACGTCTGGCTCTTGGTAGCAAATGGTTTCTATTTTAACACTGCAACACCTCTGTCTCTGGTAGCAAAAGACTTCAAACTCAACACTGCAACACCTCTGTGTTTATAGTGAAAATGCTTCAAACTCTGTCCACAGTGATATTTTATCTGCCCACGGGATCAAGTGGCTTCAAGTCCTCACACTGTTATACTTCCAAATTTACCCTTCTGCTCTGCTCTGCGTTTACAATGCTCAATGCTATTCAAACTGATATCCTTTGGCTCTGCTCTCGGTGATAATAATATCTTCGTCTTCGGAATGGAATGCCGGCTACAGAATGAAGTTATGTAAGTGGTCACGGAATGGAGTAGTGGAGTGAGGTGGAGGGAATGTATTACTGATTGAAGAGACGGCGGAGGATTTTACGACGGCAGAGGAAATCATCATTGAATGATTTGGTTAAGAGATGTGGAGAATTCAAATACCTCGGCCATTTTTAACCGCTTAAATGATATCGGTTATGAAATTTGAAATGGAAGATTTTAATCCAAAGTCTGTAGAGGGTTTTTTGGTGTTGATCAATAAAAACAATTAAAACAACCTTTTCGAACAATCCATAACTAAACTATGCTAAACTTTTATGAAATACCATTATAATTTAAACTTGTTACCTCTCCCTTTCATTTGATTTTTGTAGCCTTTGTCTTCTCTGCTCATCTTTGGAAGAGTCTTCATAATTTTCTTGATGCTTTTGATTCATGGATACACTGGGTCACTTTGTTGCAATTCTGATGTCTGCTGGTTGATGCCTTCAGGGTTTGTAGCTGCGGAAAGACTGTCAGGCTGCAGAAAGGCTGATCAGCTGCAGAATGTCCACTGAGCTGCAGAATGTTCCTGTAGAGCACTTTTAATCATGAAAATGGAATGTTTTTGGAGTATGGGTGAAATGTTAAATGGTATGAATGAAAATGGATGATGGATTATGATATGTATGAAGTGGATAATGAAATGGAATGGATTTAGTTCATAAAATGGAATGAAGGAACATAAGAGCTGTACTGCAATTCATGACATATTTTATTCACTTACAGCAAGATATCAAATTTTGTATTTTGACATGAAAATGAGATGGATGGAAGATGGAATGAGATGAATAAAATGTAGAATGGAGTGAAATATGAATGATGGATGAGATGGAGTATGGATGAATAAGTGGATGGAGTGAAATGAAATGAATCATAAGCACTATGGAACTGAACTTATGATTTTTATAACAGCTGCTTATAAAAACAGAAATGGGAAAAGTTAGAGTGTCAGAGAGACTCTGATTTTCACCCTATCTTTTCTGTATAAACATGCCAATCAATGATTGGTTTTCATGTTTATACCTTTATTTTATTTTTTTAATTTTTTTTTTTCAAAAGAGAAATGCTTCAGAAAATTTAATCAAGTTGATGAAGAAGAGAGACTCTTCTTCATTAACTTCACATCATTGTCTTCTTGGAACTTCTTTACAAACTCTTCTCTTGAGAGTGGTTTGTGGTATAGCTTCAGTCTATGACCATTCACAAGAAAAGTGACCTCTTCTTCATCTATAGTTCTGATTTTTACTGCCCCATTATCAAAAATTCGAACAATTTCATATGGCCCAAGCCAATGTGTCTGAAATTTACCTTGAAAATCCTTGAATTTTGAATCAAATAAGAGAGCCCAGTCACCCTCTTTAAATTTCTTCTCCTTGATGTACTTGTCATGCCATCTAGCCCTTTGTTGTTGGACTAGACTTGTTTTCTGAACTGCATCTTGTCTGATCTCATCCAATTCATTAATTTTCTCCAGTCTATGCTTTTGTGCCTCCGTTAGATCAAGTCCTAGCTGAACTTCCATCTTGAATGTTTGGATTTGGAACTCTATAGGAAACAAAACTTGCTTTCCATAAACAAGCTCATAAGGAGTATGGCCTGTTGTGTTTCTCCATGTAGTTCTATAGGCCCACAAGGCTTCAGGAAGCCTATCTACCCAATCTCTTCTATGTAGATGAGCAGTCTTTGTTAGGATTCCTTCAATGACTTTATTAGTGGATTCCACTTGACCATTTGCTTGTGGATGATAAGGAGTAGATGTTCTATGTCTGATTTTGTACTTCTCCATCATTTGCTCCACTAGCCTTGATGTAAATTGAGCTCCTTGATCTGTAACAATTTCCTTTGGGACACCAAAACGAGTAAAAATATCCTCAAAAAGAAAAGTAACTACAGATGATTCATTAGCAACAAGTAATGGTTTAGCTTCTACCCACTTAGTAACATAATCGGTGCAAACTAATATATATTTCTTTTGTCTTGATGGAGGACTAATAGGTCCTACAAAATCCAAAGCCCATTTTTCAAAAGGTTCAATGTGTACCTGAGGTTGTAATGGCATCTCACCTGAAGGAGAAGGTTTTCCTACCCTTTGGCAACTGTCACACCTTTTTACATACTCCCTTGCATCTTTAAACAAAGATGGCCAATAATATCCTAAATTAAGGATCTTATAGGCTGTCCTCTTATCTGCAAAGTGTTCGCCACAAGGTTCATCATGACATGCCTTGAGAATTTCAGGCATCTCATCTTCACGAACACACCTTCTAATAATCAAATCTGGACCTGTCTTGTACAACTCATTAGCGACCCATGAATATCTTGCTCTATCATTAATGATTTTTCTTTTATCCCTTGCATTCATAATTGAAGGAAATTTTCCTGAAACTAAATAATTGGCAATATCAGCAAACCATGGAGTTTGAGTAGAGATTGCAAAAAGATATTCATCAGGAAATTGATCTTCAACCGGAGTGTCATCTTTGATATTTTGAATTCTAGACAGGAAGTCAGCCACGGTGTTTTGTTTTCCAGGCCTATCTAGAATAGTAATGTTGAATTCTTGCAATAATAACAACCATCTTATAACTCTGCCATTAGTAATTGATTTATTCATTAAGTATCTAATGGCAGAATGATCAGTGTGAATAAAAGTTTCATAGCCTGTTATATAGTGTCTAAATTTGTTTATGGCATGAACAACAGCTAAAAACTCTTTTTCAGTTACAGTATAGTTTAACTCTGCAGGAGTCAAATTTTTACTGATATAATAGATAGCATAGGGAATTAAATCTTTTTGTCCCAATACTGCTCCTAGAGCTGTATCGGAAGCATCTGTCGAGATATGAAAAGGTAACTTCCAGTTAGGTCCCCTTAATATAGGTGCTTCAGAAATTTTGGTTTTCGGGGTTTCAAAAGCTAACTGGCAATCAGAAGTCCACTTAAATTCACAATCTTTGGTGAGTAATTTGAAGAGAGGAGATGCTATTTTGGTGAAGTTTTCTATAAATCTCTGATAATACCCTGTAAATCCTAGAAAACTTCTAACATCTCTTTGACAACTTGGAATGGATAGGTTAGAAATAACTTCAACTTTCGCCTTATCAACTCTAATCCCATCCCCTGAAATGTGGTGCCCTAAAACAATACCTTCAGTGAACATCATAAAAGATTTTTCATGACTAAGAGAAAGGTTTGCTTCTTGACATATTTTTAAGACCTTTTCCAAGTTTTCTAAAGCCTCTTCAAATGTATCCCCATAAACTGTGAAATCGTCCATGTACACCTCTACACAGTTATGTATCAGATCAGAAAAAATTCCTAATACTGCCCTTTGGAATGTTGCAGGTGCATTGCATAACCCAAATGGCAATACTCGGTAGGCATAGGTACCCCAAGGACAAGTAAATGTGGTTTTATCTTGGTCTTCAAGTGCTGCTTGGATTTGATTGTAACCACTAAACCCATCTAGGAATGAAAAGTACTTTTTACCTGCTAATGTATCTAATACTTGATCTATGAAAGGTAAGGGAAAATGGTCTTTAAGAGTAGCTTTATTCAGTTCTCGGTAGTCAACACACACTCTCCATTTTCCATTTTTCTTAGGCACAATCACCAAAGGAGAAACCCACTGACTATCTGAAATAGGATAGATGAAATTAACATTTAATAATTTTTGTAATTCTTCTTTGACAATTTCCCTAAGATTTGGATTCATCCGTCTTTGAGGCTGTCTAATTGGTTTGCAATTTGCCTCTATATAGATGTGATGAGTACAAGTCTTGGGACTTATCCCTTTCATGTCAGTGTATTCCCATGCATATGCAGAAGAATGTCTCTCTAATACTTTGACTAACTCTTCTTGTTGAGATTTTTCTAGGTTTTTGTTTATGTTCAAGGTTTTGCCTGGAAAAATTTCACTTGTAGAGCTGCCAAATTTGTCCATAGAATGAAGAGACATCTGCCTAGATGACAAAAACTCAATATTGGATCCCTCTTGAAATGATTCATGTTTTTGTTCTGGAGAGGATTCAAAGTTTTCTAGAGTATTCAGAATTTGATTATCTTCACTAATTTCTGAAATTGTGAAGAGTGGTTGTAAATATTCTTCATCCTCTATCCATTGAGTGTCATCTAGATCTGTAATTGTCCTAGTTGGAGGATATAAAGTGAATTTCTTTGTTGAACTACCATCAGAAATATACATATCACCGGACCTACAACTAATAAAAGCATCAGCTGTAGCCAACCAAGGTCTTCCTAGTATAACAGGATGGCCTCCTAGATTATTCTTTGGTGTTAGGATCATAAAATCCACAGGGTACTCCCAAGAGTCTAGGGACACTGGAATGTCTTCTATTACCCCATCTGGTCTGATCACAGATCTATCTGCTAATTGTAATAGTGTGGGTGTAAAGAGAAGATTAGGAAGTTTCAGGTTGTCCATGATTTGTCTACTCATGATATTTATTGCTGCTCCTAAGTCAATGAGTGTGTTTTGAATTTCAATTCCATTGATGTGAATTTTGACAACTGGATTTCCTGGGTCAAGGTACTTTGGAATAGTAATCTTGCTCATCATAATGTCTGCTATTTGTCCTACCAGTTGGATTTTCTTGGTTTCTCTTATTCTTTTTCTTGTTGTTTTCATACTCAACTCCTTTATTGTTTTGGCTAAAATTGGGATTTCCTTGATGGCTTGCAATAATGGAATTTTAATGCAAACATTTCTCAATTCATCTAAGAAATCATAATTAGGCACCATGATCTGTTTTTCTACACCTTTATCAATTTGTAGTCTTTCCGGAAAGGGAGGTATAGAAGTAGATGTGGATGGTATCTCTAATACTGGAGTTGGATTTATTGGATCTTTTTGTTTTAGTTTTTCAATGTTTTGGTCTTGAAAGGATGTGTCTTCCTCAAGACTTTTATTAACCCGTAGGGAGTCTTCCTCAGAATTATATTGTTCTTGTATGATCACAGAAGGTTTCCTCTTCTCAAGTATCCTTCCAGACCTAAGTTGAACATTACTAAGGTCTAGAGGAGTAATTAAATAAGTTGGAAATTGTTGACCTTCTATCATGTATGTATTCTGAGGGTTCTTATTATTGGGGTTTGGTATAGGTTGAGCTGGCAATTGATTGGATTTTTGAGGGAATGGTAATGGAAGTGGTTGATTTTGATGTGGTTGGTTCTGATGATGTTGTTGAGGATTTTGTTGAAAATTTTGTTGAAGATTTTGAGGATAAAAATGTGGATATGGTGGATAGGATGGTGGATACTGATAATATGGAGAGTATCTTCCATAAGGACCTTGTGATCCTTGTGCCCAAGCTTGAGATTGATTTTGAAATTGGGGCCAAGGTTGCTGCCAAGAATTCCAAGGTGGAGGTTGATTATACATTTGATCATGGAATCCTTGTGTCTGAGGTCCCTGCCAAGGTCTTCTAGATATAAAGTTAAGAGATTCTGTGGAGTCTGTAGGAGTTTCTTCTTGAAAAACAGCCTTGAGACTAGGAAGAGAAGGACAATTCTTGGTTTCATGTTTCTCAGAACAAATAACACAGGTTTCTACAACTTTTACATCTATAGGACACTCTCTCAAGGCATGTTTCTTCCTACATTTGGGACAAAAGATTGCCAAGGTATCAGATTCAACCTTTTGCTTGTTTTGTATCTTAAGGGTGTCTATTTGTTCACTAAGACTCCCTAAGATGTAAGATTTAAAATCGTCAAGCATGTGTCCTATTTCTGATCTACTTACTGTCCCAGAAGCAGATTTACTTGCCCTTGCAAGAGCGGGATCTCTTGGACCTTTGACAGTTTTAGATTTCCCTCTGGAAAGGTTGATACATAACTCAGATATTTCAGGTAATGTAAGTTGTGATATATCCCCTTTTCCCATCATGTTAAGAATATCCAACCATTCATCCCTAATTGTTTTCAACAAAAGAGCTTTTAAGGTGTCTTGATCTAGATTTTCCATTTTTTCCCTTTTGATGTTGTAATTAAATATTTCCAACAAATCTTCTAAGTTTTCATCTTCTTTTTGTAACATCTTGAACACTTCTTCCTTATGATTAACCGGCATACAATAATCCAAGTATCTCTCTAGAAATGCTTCTTTCATGTCTTCCCATGTTATAATAGAGCTACTGATTAGACTCATAAACCACTTCAATGCTGCTCCCTTCAGAGTTGAAGGGAATAATTTCAATTTTTGAGCATCTTGTAAGTAGTCATAAGTCCTACACAGTACTTCAAATTCGAATAAGAAAGTTTCAGGATCTTCAGTTTTAAGTCCATAGAAGTTTGGAAGGACAGAAGGTGAAATGTTTTTCATGGTTGTATTGGTTTCTTCATCAAGTATAGGGAACCCAAAAGAGCTTCCTATTCTACCTCTTCCTCCATCTGCACCTCTACCTCCTTCTCCTCTTCCTCCTTCTCCTCTACCTCTACCTCTACCTCCTCCTCCAAATAATTTGTGTTCTCCATTAAAAACTCCTCCCCCTCCTTCTTCTGCCATGGTTGACTCTCCTGTGGAAGTAGAAAGATTTGTATCCCCAACAAGAGTTTTTGGATCTTCTTCTATGGCAGGTTCAGTGGATGAAGTGGAAGGTTTCTCTAATGGAATAGGTGACCTTAGATCTTCTAGAAATCCAGGATCAGTAAAGGATGGAAGATGGGTTTGAGTTGAAGGTGTACTAGCTCTGGATCTAGATGAAACAAGTGGTGTTCTAGAAATCAAACTCCTGCCTCTGCTGCTTATAAATCTTCCCCTTGAATCTCTCTCCCTACGCATAAAATTGTTTTTGGATGCTAAGAAACAAAGGTTACCTAGTTTTCACTTCCCCAACAACGGCGCCAAAATGTTTGGTCTCAATCTAGTCTCCTAAACTGAGCTCATTTAATTGTCAACCAGGATTTGTAAACTGCTGAAGTGAAGTGTACCATATGTACCTAGGTGCTTGTTTCCTAATGCGTTGTGTGTAGTTTTTTGTGATGTTTTTGGTCTTTTGTGATTATTTATGATGTTTTTGGTCTTTTGTGATTTTTATGTTCACAATGGAAATGTCTAGAAAACTAATGGAAAGGAGTTGGTGGTCAAAAACAGAGTTAAGCCTAATGTATGGAATGGCAAATGCAATTGAAAACACTGAAGCAGAATCTAAGCTATGACTAAATAAAAGCAAAAGCTTGATAATGACTTTTTTAGGAAAATGACACAAACTAAACTTGAGAAATGATCACTAAATATGCAAATCCTCTAACTAAACAGTTAAACACTAATGATGCAACATTTTGTTCTACGCTCTTTTATTCTATGACAAATTCCTAGTTCTATTCTGCAATTTAATTGAATGTCACAGAACCTCTACTCAAAGAGTTATTGGTTTCTTTTTCAAAGTAGTTCTTTTGAGGAAGAGCTCTGTTTATAAAATGATGAGGAAATTGCAGAGATAATTCAGACCTTATAGTGATGTTGTCTTCTGTTCATATGGCTATAGATCAATTAGGGATTTTAGAACAGGAAGAGGTTTGTGAATAATGAAGGCTATATTGTTAATCCTAACAACTAAAATAATCTATTGTGCAATGGATGACAATTTGAATATGAAGTGCAAGTGCAATGAGTTAATCTAAGAATGAACCTAAGATGCCACTAATCTAGAACAATGTTGAACTATAAGTCATCATCAAACTTGAAACAAAGTAACTGAACATGAATTAAATGCAATGAAACTCCGGAGCATTCTAACTATGCTAACATGCTTTATTCTATGAAGTTACACAATCTGTTTGTTCATCATTAGTGATATTTTGGAAGAGTTCCTTCTTTTGGAAGAGGTAGAACAATTCTGACTGTGTAATTGAGTGCAATTGTAAGCAAATAGACTGAAAGCAAATGAAAAAATAAGTTATCATATCCATACCCTACTCGTCATTATGATGTCTTGGGCAAGCGTTTAAGAGCAAGAACAGAGATGATACTTAGTACAAACACACAACTAAATCATTCATTATCACGGTCATGTCTTGAACTTCTTAAGAATTTCTTGAAAGAGTTTCTTCTTGTGGAAGAGTGATTAGAACAAGTGTAACTGTGATAGTGAACAACAAAAACTACAACTAAATCCTACAGTACCATAGCTATTCATCATTCATCATTATAATCTGTTGGAAGAGTGTCTTCTTGTGGAAGAGCTGGAATGAATATAACTACAGTAGCTAGTTAAAACAACTATAAATTTAACTCCTAATCCTACAATACTATAGTCATTCAACATTCATCATTATAATCTGTTGGAAGAGTGTCTTCTTGTGGAAGAGTTAGAATGAATACGACTACAGTAGCTAATTAAAAAAAAAACAACTACAAACTCAAATGCAAAACATAAAGGCAGCTAGGAAACTTATCTAATTTACGCAAAATAAATCCGTGCAAGAGGCAGGGGCCCTCTACCACTTGACGGCATTCAACTCCAAATTAAATCATGCCTTCAAAATAACTTTGTCTGCTCCATTAAAGATGAAATAGTTTGAACATAACACTCTGCGTCTTCAGGAATGTAACACGGAGTTTAAACAAAATCTAGCAGCAAATCTAACATAAAATCTCTAACATAGCTCTCGGTCTCCCAAGAGTTTATAAAGCAAATGCACATAACAATAATTACAACAATTTAGGAACACTGTCTTTCCTTATCGGAATCACATTAGGACTCTTTGAAGTGGCTGCGTGAAGAGGAAAAGACATCTGGACTGAGATAGTCCTAATAGAAGTCTTCCTTCATAAATGTGTTCCCCACGTTCAAAACCATACCCAGAATTCGTTTCTTCCTCCATGATGAGCAAAGAACCATGTAGACATGACGTGGATCATGCCCATATGCGGTTTTTCTCAAGAGGCCACCTGGAACATACTCAAACATGAAGGCAGCTGCAGAATCGCCGATTAGCTACGGAATGTCTGCATTCTGCAGCTAGTTCCGGTCAAAATGCTTTATAATGGCAAAAATCACAAAAATTCAACAAGTCAGTCATGTAAATCATTCTAGAAGTAATTTTAACTATATTCATTGATCAATTGGGTCTAAGATAGAAATGGACAAGGGAAAATGAGGTAAAATGAGGTGAAGGAAAGCACAATTTTGAGGCTCAACAGGAGCTTCTCAGATGTCGATGATGGATGGATTCTCTGGATACAATCAAGTGGCTGTACTACCAGAAGATCAGAAGAAGACTACCTTTACCACTCCATGGGGGACATTTATGTATGCCAAGATGCCTTTTGGGTTAATTAACGCAGGGTCCACTTTTCAGAGGGCCATGGATATTGCTTTTGTTGGAGAGAAAGATAAGTTTGTGGTGGTATATTTGGATGAAATTACTATGTTTTCAAAATGTGATGCAGTGCACATTGAACACTTGCGCAGAACTTTTGAGAAGTGTAGAAGGTATGGCCTCTCCCTCAACCCATAGAAGTCTTTGTTTGCACTGGAAGAGGGCAAGCTTTTGGGACATATTGTAACCAAGGATGGTGTAAAGATAGACCCTAAGAGTGTAGAATTTATAAATGGCATTTCCCTTCCCAGAAATAAAAAGGAAGTTCAGGTGTTCCTAGGCCGTATTAACTTTCTGAGGAGGTTCATCCCTAACTACGCTGAGATAGTTAGGCATATAACTGACATGCTGAAGAAGAATAATAGGGTAAATTGGTCACAGGAATAGCGAGAGGCCTTTGCCAGGATTAAAAATGCATTTGTTGAAGCCCCTGTGCTAGCTGGGCTAGATTATGCCAAACCTTTTATCATATTTTCCTTTGCATCACCTCACACAGTGGTAGGAGTTCTATTGCAGAAAAATGAAGAAAGGTATGAGTAGCCTATCGCCTTTTTTAGTCAGGTGCTCTGTGATGCTGAGCTGAAATATAACATATTGAAAAAGGAGGCATACGCTCTGGTGAAGTCTCTCAAAGCATTTCTTATGTATGTCTTGCAGTCCCATATCACTGCGTTTGTGCCTACAATAGTTGTTAAAGATATTCTTATCCAGGGAGATAGCGAAGGAAAAGGAGGGAAATGGATTTCCAAAATACATGAGTATGAGCACTTCAGTGGAATATCTTCTAACACTCAGTTGCCCACCTAGCTGTGACAAAGCTAAATACAGAACACTAAGGTTGAGATCACAGAAGTATGTCGTTGCAAATGGTCAGCTGTATTGGCGAGACCCCTCAGGTATGCTGCTCCTGTGTCTCATAGAAGAAGAGGTGGAAGGCATAATGGCTGAGTTCCATGAAGGAATCTGTTGGGGTCATTACAGTTGGAGCGCTACTGCTCACAAAATCTTGAAGGCTGGTTTCTTTTGGCCCAAAATTTTTGGATATGTGTTTGCCCAGGTTATAGATTGTGAGAAATGTCAAAGGTTTGCTGAAAGACAGAAGTTAGCTCCTATGCCCATGATCCCGGTTCACGTGGATGAACCATTTCAGCAATGGGGAATTGACTTTATAGGTGAAATACACCCACCTTCAAGTGGCCAGCATAAGTGGATATCAACGACCACAGATTATTTCACGAAGTGGGTGGAAGCTATACCTGCCAGGAATGCAACAGATGTTGTGGTAATAAAGTTGATGGAAGAAAATATCATATCCAGATTTGGCTGCCCTGCCAAGATAGTGACCGACAACGCACAGGCCTTTAAATCTGCAAAGTTCGTCAGCTTCTGCCAGCAGTATAATATTTCACTAGGTCACTCTAAGGCCTATTAACCACAAGGAAACGACTTGGCAGAGTCCTCAAATAAAACCCTTATGAGAGCACTAAAGAAGGCTATCAATGAAAATCAGAAAGATTGGGATTCCTAGCTGAAATTCGCTCTGTGGGCCAACAAGATTACCAGCAAGAGAGCAACCGAGAATTCCCCATATGAATTAGTATATGGAAGGGTAGCAGTATTACCTATACAGTTAGCCTTACCAGTATCCCGATTCATGCAAGAAAGCGAAGAAGAACCTGATGATGTGACCAGGAGAATAAATCAGCTAGTGGAGTTAGAAGAAACACGGAACCAGGTAAGTCAGAGGCTAATTGAATATCAAGAGAAGATGAAGGAAATTTTTTATCAGCATGCCAAGGATAGGAAGTTTCAGGTTCGGGATTTAGTGATCAGATGGGATATACGAAGAGCTGATAAGGGGAAACATTGTAAGTTCGACCCACTCTGGTTCGACCCCTTTAAAATTGTGGAGCAAGGGGGAAATAACACTTTCACGCTGGAAAATTTACAGGGAGAATTTCTCGATGCCCCTGTAAACAGTCAATTCCTCAAACCTTACTTCTAGTTCTGATTTAGGCCGAGAGAGCCTGATGTATTATACTATATATTAACTTTCTGTTTTGATATTTGTTTGAATGATGTGTGTGTCGTGATGAATCATGAAGAGAAAGATAAAAAGTGTTGAAGAGTGGTGTCCACACAGAAGATTAACAGGTGGTCTGCAAAGTTCCCCACACGCCCAAGGATGAATGTGTCGTCCCCAGGTGGAGCCAATGTTGATCATATGGTTAACATTCATTGTTGTTCCCAGTTTTGAAGCATCTCTGTTGTGAAGAAGAATGCCCAAAAAGGCCTCCATTTCCCTTATTTTATTCCCGCTAATCCTCTGTTTCAACACCATTTTTCCTCTCTGCTAAGTTCTCCAAATTCCCTTTTAAGCCTTCCAATTCATCTTAATTCCCCTTTTAACCTCACAAATACCCTTTGTTTGGCTTAAAATCCCTTCATCCCCCTTACCGTTACCCCTTGTTGGCCTTAAAATGCATGAAAAACAGGCTAAAAACCCACTTTCCACCTTATGACAGGCTAAGCCCCTTTAAGGCCAGCCCCTTAACCACTTCCCCATATGCCCTGAGTGCTAAGACCAAGCGCTAAGGCTTGGGTGCTAATTGAAATCACAACTTTCAGGAGGCACATTTCTATGTTATATGAAAAAATCCCGATGCGATTGGGGTTTGGTCATTTGGCCTTCGCTAATCGCACTGCGCCTGTCACCCCTATCCATCCGCTCCTCTGATTTCATCAAAATCGTCGATCTACGTCCAGATTGGATGACAATCGCTTCATCACATTCCCGTTCTAATCGCAATCAGAATTTTCTCCCGTGTCCTCTGTTGCCTCCCCTGATTGCGATCGTTCCATCCAATCATGGCCGTCCATCCGATCAGATCTGACGGTCCAGATTTATCCCGCTCCGCTCCTTCGTGCCCATCGGCCTTCCCCTCCGGTTTAATCTCCATTGTTGATCTATCACTCTGATCTAATGGCCATTGCATAATCGCAACTTCGCTCTAATCACAAACAAAAAAGTCTTAATGTCACCCTCTGTTTCTCCCGATTGCGATTCGCCAATTCGATCGTGACCATCCATTTGATCCAAGATCGACGGTCCACATCACATCGCGCTTTCACCCATATTTCTTCATCGGAGCCTCTTTTAACTGCATCGTTTAACCTCCACATTTGATCACCTTGTGTGATCCAACGGCCCAAAGCTAATCGCCCTCCCCCTTAGCCTGGTCCCACCATCAAATGGCCCGTGTCCATTCATTTTCATCATTTCCCTTTGTAAATCCCCCGAGCGTTAGACTTTGGGTTTTACGCTAATGAATTATTTCTTTGTCAAACCATAGTGTTTGTTTCTGCGCCTCCACCACTTCCACCATTCTTTGACAGGTGCCACTATTTTCCATTGCTCCGCCACTGCTTTCACAGGCCTCCATAGCATTCCTTTCGCCACTCCCTGGATTTCCTGATGAGTTTATCGTATTGTGCAGGTTTGTTACAGAGTGATGAATTCACTCTAGGTTCCACAATCATAGTCACTGTGACTTGGAACGCAGAGAGGTTACTGTAGCAGCAAGTCAGAGTATTAGTGTCGAAGACCTGCCACGGTAGAAACAAAAGATTAAAGACAATTTGGGGATTTTAGCTAATATTGATTATCAATAACCCATCCTCCAAATTAAATCAGAATTAAATAAAATCATGAAGAGCTACAGGCAGAAAAGCCTCTACTGCCACATCAGAGGAAAATCGATTCCTCTTAGCCAACATTCTGCCATCTGTGACAGCGAGTGCCTCAACTCCACCTCGTCAGCAAGCATCGTCAATTCATGATTTGGCTCTAGTGGCCTTTTACCTCCATTTTAGTTTGTTACTTTTAGATTTCGAGTGGAATTCACATTCCACTCCTGCATTTTACCTTTTGTCAGAAACTATTATTTGATATTTTTTGTTTAAAAAAGCCATGAGCCTAACTGTCAATGATGAGATGCCCCAATTCCTCATCATGAATTTTGGTTATTTTTGATGGAGACCTCAAACTGATTACCGACACGCGAGGAAGATATTTTTCCCAAAAATATCCTCTCGCTCATGTCTCTGAGGCTTCTATATAAGGAAGAACGAAAGAGAAAAATAGGTTCCAGATTTTTGGAAGAATTTTGCTGTGTAAGAATTTTTGTATGCTTGTTGTTGAAATCTCAATAGAAATGTGAAAAGCCCGTTGGGTCTCAATGAGAAGAAGTTTTATTTTAAGTGAGGATTCTGGTCTTAATGTTTTATAGTCTGTAACTCTGCCTTATGTGATATTGTTCGATTTTTCATTTCACCATTTCCACTTCTCTTATATCATGTTCTGGAATGCGAGCGGCTCACTAGCTCTGGTATAAATTTATCGCCATTGATACTTATACTTAACTAGTCTAGCGCTTTAAATATGGCTCAGGAATGATATGTTGTTTCACTTTCCACTTCACTCATGTTTCCTCTATATTAAGTACTGTGAGATGTTATTCTTTGAAAGATATTGACATGTATGGATTCTTATCTTATTAAGCCCATCTCATGTTTAGATATGTTTATGGAATTCCATCTCATTAGTGGTTAGTATTCCTTCTATATTTTCTACGCAACAAATGTAGTCTGATTTTTTAATCTTTGTAAAGCATTTTAGAACCCAACCCTCCTTACAAAAAGCTGCCTTTGAGTTGTCTGATGCATCTATATTGAGGATTCACTCCTTGCCTCTGCAGCGTCTTTTAATTATGCTGAATCTATGAGTATTCTGGTTCCATCTATATTGCACCTCCTTGTAAAATTTTAAGTAGTAAAGAGCCTCATGCTGATAATGGTCTTGAAATATATCTTATGCTCCTTACTATATAAGATGTCCTAGGCATTGGTGTTTCACAACTCAAGGCTGTCTCTAGGAATGACAACACCTTGAAATTTAGAAGGTGCATTGGTAAGGCCAAAAGGCATGACCAAAAATTCGTAATGACCCTCATGAGTTCGAAATGTTGTTTTCATAATATCTTCAGTCTTCATTATAATTTTATGATAGGGCCTGAATGTAGATCCAACTTGGTAAAATAAATTGCTCCATGTAATTCATCCAATAACTCATCAATCAAAAAAATGGGAAATTTATCTGTAATGGTGAGCTTATTTAGCTCCCTATAATCCGGACACATGCGCCATTATCCATCCTTCTTGTGTACCAATACTACAGGAGCAGAGAAAGAACTTTGACTAGGTTGAATTATACCATCCTCTAACATTTCTGCAATCATACGTTCAATTTCGCTCTTTTGGACATAAGGATATCTATAAGGCCTGAATTTTGGAGGAACACTTTCTGGAATCAAATTAATAACATGATCATGATCATGAATAGGTGGGAGTCCTTTGGGAGTTTCAAAAACCTTGGAATGATTGTCCAAGACTTTTTGGAGATCTACCAAAATAGATGATTTTGATGTTGGAACTTCTAGTGAGAATAATTATGCAATTACGCCTCGTTGTTCTTTCTTTAGAATCTTTGTCATGACATTAGAGCTTATTATCTTTCCTGGCTTCCCTGTAATACCCCATAATTC
Source organism: Pinus albicaulis (assembly GCA_034641835.2). NCBI lineage: Eukaryota > Viridiplantae > Streptophyta > Pinopsida > Pinales > Pinaceae > Pinus > Pinus albicaulis. Next base: position 453,025,220 of record CM076573.1, read on the forward strand.
GACTTCCTTTCCTTCTGAAAAAAAAAATTCAAGAAACTTTCTTGAAAATTAAAAGCTACCGTCCCCAAATATTGTAACCATTGTACTCCTAATACAACATCAGCACCTCCCATAGGAATGGAAAGCATTGGACTAGTCAATACATATTTCCCCATCGTTAGCTTGATATTATGGAATTTTCTAGAGAAATTTATAGTTCCTTCATTTAAAACCATCACCTAACATTCTAGTGCTGGGTATAGGAAACAATTCAATTCCTTGGCTACCTTACAATGAATAAAATTATAGGTAATACCTGAATGAATCAACACTATTACCTTTTTCTTCTTGATATGTCCTTCTATATTGAGAGTTTGAGGAGTGGTAATTCTTGCCAATGAATTACACGATATGATCAGACTCATTTCTTCCTCTTCGAGGGTTGGTTCCTGGTGTATATCCTCTTCTTGTTCATTTTCTTCTTCCTCTTCAAAATCTATGTAAAATAATTTCTTCTCAGCACACTTATGACCTTTAGTGTATTTGTTATCACAACTATAGCAAAGTCCTTTTTCTCTTTTTTCTTCCAATTGTTTTGGTGCCAACCTTGTAGGTTGTGGAAATCTAGGAGTAGCAACACTTCCCTCTTTATAGAAGTGGTGTTACAAACTGTGTCATATATTTACATTCAATTCCTTGCCAATAATCACCTTATTGCCACTGGTGAGAGTTCAAAGCTCTTGAACTTAATGTTGAATCTATCTTTAAAGTACTGTAAGAAGAGATCAATCACAGGGTTCTCTAGAATATCAGTTACCCTTATGTTCAATTTTTGGAAGTCCTCAATGTGCTCCACCACTGAACCCTTTTGTTTGAGATTTATCAATTGGCTAAAGAAGGTGTTGCTCTTTGTATCCTCATAATGTGCTATCATTTCCTCCGTAAAAATTGACCAAGTGACAATTTTTTTACGGGAGCAAAGCCATCGATACCATACAAATGTGTTTTGTTCTAAATGTAAAGTTGCAATGCGTACCTTTTGTGTGTTTTGCACGTTATGGAGATCAAAATATTGCTCCATCTGTAGTATCCATGTTACAGGATCCTTTCCATCAAACTTCCTCATATCCATTTTTGGAATATGGTGGTTCTTCCCACCAAAATTAGAGTTTATGAAATCACGATTAACATTGTGTGTTTTGTACATCATTGAGATCAAAATATTACTCCATCTGTAGTATCCATGTTACAGGATCCTTTCCATCAAACTTACTCATATCCATTTTTGGAATATGGTGGTTCTTCCCACCAACATTAGAGTTTATGAAATCATGATTAACACTTTTTTTTTCTCATCATGAGTTTCCTCTACTATGTTTTCACCATTAGGAAACATTTCTTGTATCAACTTTGTCAAACCTTCCATGTCTACTTTTAGATCATTCTTCATGTTTTCCATTTTTTCCTCGATCTTAGCTTCCATGTTATCCATCTTAGATTCCATTCCAGCTTCCATGCCATGTATCTTAGCTTCCATGCCATTCTTCAAACCATCCATCTTATATTCCATGCCTTTATTCAAACCATCCATCTTAGTTTCCATGCCTTCCTTCAAAACTTCCATGTCATTTTTTGTTGTTCTTTGCGAGAGCGAAATTTGTTGAACTTGCTCTTGTAATTTTGATATGTCATGTTGCCATTCTTTGTCTTCATGAGTCATAGTAGATCCTTCTAAAGGCTTAATGGGTGTTGAATTATTTTTTGGGGCCATTTTGGAATCAAATACTAATATTTTTTCTACAATGTGCCCTTGGAATCAATTCAACTTGATTCTTCAAACAAGACTTATGCAATTCGGGAAAAAAAAATAAACACCTTTTACTTTCTTCTGAGGAGCTCTTTATTGAAATTAAATTATATCTATAACTGTAAATCCTCAATATCTAAAATTTGGCCTTGTACTATCCCTCTTAAGCTTCTTTCAAATGTCACAGGTCTGACCTGATTTTGATTCTTCAAGACAAAGTTATGTCCAATCTCCCACAATGACCCAATTATGAACCAGTTCAATAGAGCTAACTTTTACAACTTTCCACGTGTCACGATTTCCTCCTTTCACTCTGAAATTGATAGACAGGAAACTACAGTCTGTTTATGTGTGGCCAATTTTTACGGCATTCCAATCCGATGCTCAGAGAGAGAGTTATGAAGCTTTTCCCACGATAACCTCTTTGAGATGAAATTCGAGAGCCTGAAAAAGACCTAACTTCCACAAATCATATCTCCGAAAATATTGTGAACCAAGCTCTAAACTTTTGTGATGAGGTTCCTCCAGATTTCAGCTTCTTAATATTTGTAGAAAAATAGTTATAGCGAAAATTACATGATGACCCGTTTAGGTTAAATTCAAGAGCCTGCAAAAAGCCCTAACTTCCACAGATAATATCTCCGAAAATATTGCGAACCAAGCTCGGAAATTTTGTGACGATGTTCCTCCAAATTTTGTCTTTGAAATCTAATAATTTCAGCTTCCAACCCTTCATAGAAAAAATTTTATAGCGAAAATTCCACGATGACCAGTTCAGAGCAGCGAAAACCCTAGAATCCAAAGCTCTAATACCAAATCTTGTGAAACTAGCTCCAAAAATAGAAGAAAAGAGATATCAACGCCTTAGAAATAAGCCACTTCAAGGGGGGAACCTCCAATACATTACATGAATGAAAAATTCTTGGATGATACAAATTACAAAACCTCCTTTCTCTATATAGGAGTCCATGGGGCCACACTATAATCTTAGTGGGGCCACAATGTAATCCTAGCCGGTGTAACAATAATAATATAAGGGCACAATAATAACAATATGGGGGTTACAGGGGTACAATAATAACAATAAGGGGGTTACACTAACAATAATAAGGGACTATACTAGTAATATAGGGACCTAACAATAAAGATTTTGATGCACTTAAACACATGTTGAACAATGCACCGTTATTGAATCTGCCGAATTATCGTTAGGATTACTTTATTTATTTTGTTACATCTGATTCCACGATTGAAATGGTTCTATTTCAAGAGGACGATTCTAAAAATGAACATGTGATTTATTACCTAAGTTGGAATCTCAACTCGACATAAATCAAGTATTCACATGTGGAGAAATTGGCCTTGGAAGCTGTTCAAATTGTCCAACGTTTCCATCATTACATATTGTTACACAAAACCACAGTGATATCTAATTGCAACCCGATAATGTATATTTTGATGAAAAAAATTCTCAAGGGAAAATAATCTAAATGGACCTTTATCCTGCAAGAGTTAGATTTGGAGTTCGAGAAATCCAAGTCTAAGAAATCAATGGTATGTGCTAAAATTATGTGTGATTTTCCCAATACTGAATCTGAAACGGTGGCATAAAACCATATCACTGATGAATATTTGTTTCTAATCATTACATTAGATGCTTGGTTTGGGGATATAATTATATATATCTAGACCCAAACCTTTCGACTAGACCTTTCATGATCAGATCAATGGAGAATCCAATACCAATCTCTGCAATGTAATATTGTTGGTGACACTCTTTATCATCTTGGTGTTGATTTTGTTTTTTTAACCTTGTATTAAACATGAATAAGTCGAAAGGGTTCTAAATGATTTCCATTTTGGTGTGTGTGCTGTTCATATTTCTGGGTTTGCCACAACCCAAAATATATTGCGTGTTGGCTATTTATGGTTTCCTTTACTCAAAGACTCTATTCTGGCAGCTAGAAAATGTCGAAATTTCCATATTTTTTATTGAAATATGCGTGCACCTCCAGCTCCTCTTCACCCACTTATTGTTTTCATTCCATTCGCCAAATGGGGCATCGATTTCATCACATGTAACACTCACTTGTTCGGTGGGCATGTATATATTATTCTTGTTGTATATTACTTTACAAAATGGGCTGAGGTGATGCCTACATTCGCAATTGATGGCAAAGCTACAACAATTTTAATATTCAATCACGTGATTTCTCAGTTTGGTGTGCCTCAAGCTATTGTTATGGACCATGGGAGCCATTTTCGAAAAATTATAATGACCGAAATTTCTGATCAACTTTACCTACGCCGTGACAATTCTACTCCATATTACCCACAAGCTAATGGTCAATTTGAGGTCATCAACAAGGTTTTAACCAACAGGATTAAATGGATTGTTGGAACTCATAAAACCAATTGGCATACCATTATTTTTTCAGTATTATGGGCATTCCCTACCTCTACAAAAACAGCTATAGGGTTCATTCCTTTTTAGCTTGTTTATGGTTTGGAAGCTGTGTTACACATTGAATGTGAAATCTTGTCACTCAAATTAGCCATTGAATTATTACCAGCTACCTCTGAAGAAGAGAAAAACTTCTTATACCTAGAAAATTTAGATGAAACTTGTCGCACCATTGCATTAGCTACCGAGGCTCATAATAAACCTGTTAAAGCTCAGTATGATCAAAGTGTTAACCCTCACTTATATTCATAAGGTGATCTAGTTCTAGTATACAATCAAGCTCATGACAAACTAGGCATTGGTAAATTCGAACCAATGTGGCATGGTCCTTATATTGTTAAGCGTGTGCTTGCAAAAAGAGCCTATGAGTTAATTGATTATGCCGATGTCTCTTTAGATAAACTCGTAAATGGTATTTATATCAAGATATATTACGCATGATTCTTTGTGTGAAGATCCTCTTTGTACACTAGTTACAAATTTAGAATAGTGTGCCTTAGGATTAGTTATTTTTTTCTTGAAAACATTTTGCTACTTTCGCTGCTTATCTTGATTACTTTTGATACTACATATGTCTACATTCCTTCAAAATTACATTGGTTTTGCTGATGATGGTTGTTGTATACACAAAACATCTCTTCCGCGACATGGGTTATCTATTCACCGACCGATGAGTTAGTCTCTATTCATGGGATAAACCTTGGTCAAACAACTTACAATATTGAAAAATATAGCACAATCATTGAGCTATTATATGATGCCATCACATTTGGTATTCGATGTTTGATTTTTAGGTTAGATTCACAGCTCATTGTACTACATTTAAATGGTTTTTATGCTATCAGAAATCCAGATTTCTTAAGAATGTTTTTTAGGGTTCATCTCTTGGAAAGACAGTTTCATTTCATTGAATATCAACACATTTCAAGAAATTTAAACACATTGGCTGATGCATTAGCTAGTCAAGTTTTAAATAGACTTCTGCAACATTAAAAGTAAAAAAAAAATAGTATTTAATCCATATTGAAGAAGATACTTAGGGATCAGAAGTAGTAATTTCATTAGGTTACAAATAGTTGTGTGTCAAAAAATTACATCGTCTGTGATAATAGGTTTTAAACACCTTATGATCTAAAATGTACTGATACAAAAAACAAAATGTCAATATATATCGACCATCATCTATCCATGATGATGATCATGATAGAAAACTATGGCACATGCCACCCTGCAGAAATATCTCCTGAATGGGCCTGGAACACCAGTCACGTGTCTCTACAGCCTTAGAGGTACATAATTTGTCCCTGTCTCTGGAACATAATCGGTCAACATATCTAGGTTTTTCTCTAGCTTTGTAATGATATATGCTGCATCGATATGTGGTGGGCCTACTATAGGTTTTGCATCTCTCCTATCAAAGCGACAAAGCGTTGTTGGGCATGATTGGCTAACATTTGCATTTAATTTTTTTTATCAATATTGGACAATAGAAAAGGAAATAAAAATCAGATAACATAAAAAATGTCAAAATTATCTTCTTTCCCTGATGCATCCCACTATACCCCTGGTGGAAGTGATGTGTCAGGGTCACCTCTGAAATCCATCCCTATGTAAGGAAAATATTCAATCATGAAGATCTCGTTAGTAAACCATATAAAGAACTAAGGATTATAGCGAACCACTGCACCACCATAACCACCATGGTGAGCCATAAATGCTACCCATCACAACATACGAGGTTCCCTAGGTCCTGTGGGATCCACTAGAGACTACTGAGGTGTGAGGAGTGGTATCCTCTCTAATGCGAAAGACACAAGAATGGATCCATAGCTGAAGTTTTTCAATTTCCCATTCTTAGCTCTCATAAGTTGGCCCTTCATGTTAGCCAACACTCCTTCACTCCAATTGAAAATTGTTCCCACAAAACATTCAACTGCAGTCTGAATTTGTGCTTTGGTAGCCAGACGTGGATTTGCACTCCCAAACAACCTGGTAATTATGAATGCAACGATATTTAGGTCTAGTCGTACAATAGTTTTGATATCAATGCGACCATCCTTCAAATCTGAATCTTGCCTACAATATTGATCCTTATAATATGCAGTGGGAAGACCACCTGGTATTGTCCCAAACAACGAAATGTACCTCTTGTTGAGCCCAAGATTGTTCTTTCTTTCATCTTACTTTATCCCATTTTCCTTTTTCCATTGTTATCCCAGGCCCAATTGATCAATGAAATTAGTTAAAATTATTTTTAGAATGAATAACATGGCTAACTTGCTAAGTTTTTTGATTTTGTCATTGTAATGCATTTTGAACCGAAACTAGCTACAGAATGCAGACATTCCGTAGCTAGCCGCCAATTCTGCAGCTGTATTCACGTTCAAGCATGTTCCAGGTGTCCTCTCAGGAAAAGCCACACATGGGTATATTCCACATCATGTCCTCATCGTTCGTTGCTCACCATGAAGAATGAACCGAATTCTGGACGTGGTTTTGTACGTGGGAACTCATTCAAGGAGGCAGACTTCTAATAGGACTAGGGCAGTCCAGATGTCCTTTGTCCCTTTACGCTGCAATATTTAGAGTCCTAGTACGATTTTGATAACAAAAGACAATGATCCCCGTATTGTTGCAAGTTCTGTTATGTAGATTTGTTATAAAAGCACTCGGGAAACCGAGAGACAAGCTCTAGATTTTGCTTAGATTTCATGGATTGACTGCTATATTTCTGAAGACCGAGAATACTCTGTTTTAAGTTATTTTCCTTTAATGAAGAAGACAACATTGCTTTGAATGTGTTGAATTGATTTTGAGTTAGATTCCGTCTGGTGGTAGAGGGCCCCTGCCTCCTGCACGGCTTTACTTTCGTAATTTAGATAAGTATCTTAGTCGTTTTCACGTTTTTGAAGTTTGAGTTCATATATAATTTCATTAGCCACTATAGCTATACTTTTTCTAAGAAAATCTTCCAAAAGATCATGATAATGAATGGGAAATGGATGTAGTGTTGTAGGTTTTATTTGTAATTTCTTTTGTTCATTATCACAGTTGAACTTATTCTAGTAAACTCTTCCAAAAAATTTGTATGATGTCTAAGGCATGACTGTGATACTGAATGTTTCAGTTGTTTGTTTACACTAAGTAGCATAGCTGATCTTACTCTTAAAACGCTCTTCCAAAATATCATAACAATGGGTAGGAAATAGCTGTGATGTTTTAGTTTTTAAATTGCTTTCAGTCTTTATGTTTGCATTTGCACTGAATTGTACAGCCAGAATTGTTCTAACAAGCTCTTCCAAAATACCATTCATGATGGACAAAATAGGCTGTAGAATTCCATAGATTAATTGCATGATAACTTAGTTAGGGTACTCCGGAGTCAAATTGCATTCAATTCATGCTCTGCTATTTCGTTTTAAGTTTGATAATGGCTTGTTAGTTCAACACTGTTTATTGTAGACTAGTGACACCTTAGTTCAGTTCTAGCCTAGCTCATTGTATTTACATTCCACATTTATTTGTCATCCATTGCATATTAAATTACATTAGTTGTTAAACTTAAACACCACGGCCTTCATTATTTACAAAACCTCTTTTGTTCCAAATCTATAATTGACTCATAACCATCTGGATAGAAGACAGTATCATCCCAAGGCCTGAAGTACTTTTGCAACTTCTTTACCATTTCATAAACAAAGCCTTTCCTCAAAAGACTACTTTAAAAAGAAATCTATAACTTTTGAGTAAAGTTTAGTGATGTTAAATTAAGTTGCAGAATAGAATTAGGAGCTAGTCTTAAAGTAGAGATTTTATGATGTTACCAATATTCTTCTCCAAATATGCTTCAACAAACCTTTAATCATGGATAAGATGTTGTATCATTATAAGCTGATTGTTTAATTGTTTAGTTAGGAGAATTTGTATACTTAGCTGCCCATTTCTCAAGCTCTTCAAAAATACCTTTAATGAAAGAATTGGAGAAGTTAAGTTTATGTTTTGATTCATTTTCTTGAAGTCATTATCAAGCTTTGTATTCTTCTTAGCCATAGTTTAGGTTTGATTCTGTTTCAGTATTTGCATTTGCATTTGTCATTTGTCATCAACAAATTAGGCTTCACTCTGTTTTTAACCAATAGCTTCTTTCCACCAGCATTTAGTTCTTTTCCTTGTGAACATAAAACCATCAAAAGACCAAAAACATCATAAAACACTAAACACAACGCATTAAGAAACAAACACCTAGGCACATACAGTGCACTTCACTTCAGCAATTTACCAACCCTGGTTGACAATTAAATGAACTCAATTTAGGAGACTAGGTTGAGCACAAACATTTTGGCGCCGCTGCCGGGGAAGTGAAAAATAGGTAACCTTTGTTTCTTAACTCCCAAAAACAATTATATGCGTAGAGAGAGAGACTCAAGGGGTAGATTCATAAGCAGCAGAAACAGAAGTTTGATTCCTAGAACACCACTTGTTTCACCTAGACCAAGAGCTAGTACACCTTCAACTCAGACCCACATTCCATCCTTTATTGATCCTAGACTTCTAGAAGACCTAAGATCAGATATTCCATTAGAGAAACCTTCCACTTCATTAACTAAACCTGCCTTAGAAGAAGATCCAAAGACTCCTGTTAGGGACACAAAATTTTCCACTTCCACAGGAGAATCAACCATGGCAGAAGAAGGGGGAGGAGGAGTCTTTAATGGAGAACACACATTATTTGGAGGGGGTAGAGGTAGAGGTAGAGGAGAAGGAGGTAGAAGAGAAGGAGGTAGAGGTGCAGAAGGAGGAAGAGGTAGAAGAGAAATGGGAAGCTCTTTTGGGTTTCCTATAATAGATGAAGAAACTAATACAACCATGAAAAACATTTCACCCTCTGTCCTTCCAAACTTCTATGGACTTAAAACTGAAGATCCCGAAACCTTCCTATTTGAATTTGAAGTCCTATGTAGAACTTATGACTACTTACAAGATGCTCAAAAACTTAAACTATTTCCTTCAACATTGAAAGGAGCAGCATTGAAGTGGTTTATGAGTTTGATCAACAGTGCTATTAGGACATGGGAAGACATGAAACAAGAATTTCTAGAGAGGTATTTGGATTATTGTATGCCACTCAATCATAAGGAGGAAGTGTTTAAGATGCTACAAAAAGAAGATGAAAACTTGGAAGATTTGTTGGAGAGATTTCATTACAACATCAAAAGAGCAAAAATGGAAAACTTAGATCAAGACACCTTAAAAGCTCTTTTGTTGAAAAAAATTAGGGATGAATGGTTGGATATCATTAACATGATGGGAAAAGGGGATATATCACAGCTCACATTACCTGAAATATCTGAGTTATGTATCAACCTTTCAAGAGGGAAATCTAAAACTGTAAAAGGTCCAAGAGATCCTGCTCTTGCAAGGGCAAGTAAGTCTGCTTCTGGGACAGTAAGTAGATAAGAAATAGGACATATGCTTGATGATTTCAAATCTGACATTTTAGGGAGTCTTAGTGAACAAATAGACACCCTTAAGATACAAAACAAGCAAAAATCTGAATCTGATGCCTTGGAAATCTTTTGTCCCAAATGTAGAAAAAAACATGCCTTGAGAGAGTGTCCTTTGGATGTAAAAGTTGTAGAGGCATGTGTCATTTGTTCTTAAAAACATGAGACCAAGAATTTTCCTTCTCTTCCTGGTCTCAAAGTTGTCTTTCAAGAGGAAACTCCTACAGATTCCACAGAATCTCTCAATTTTTTCTCTAGAAGGCCTTGGCAGGGACCTCAAACACAAGGATTCCATGATCAAATGTATAATCAACCTCCACCTTGGAATTCTTGGCAGCAACCTTGGCCTCAATTTCAAAATCAATCTCAAGCTTGGGCACAAGGAGCACAAAATCCCTATGGAAGATACTCTCAATACTATCAGTATCCACCATACCCACATTTTTATCCTCAAAATCCTCAACAAAATTTTCAACAAAATCCTCAACAACATCATCAGAACCTACCACATCAAAATCAACCACTTCCATTACCATTCCCTCAAAAATCAAATCAGTTGCCTGCTCAACCCATACCAAACCCCAATAACAAAAATCCTCAGAACACATACATGATAGAAGGTCAACAGTTTCCAACTTATTTAATTACTCCTTTAGACCTTAGTAATATTCAACTTAGGTCTGGAAGAATACTTGAAAAGAGGAAACCTTGTGTGATCATACAAGAACAAGATAACTTTGAGGAAGACTCTCTACGGGTGAATAAAAGTCTTGAGGAAGACACATATTTTCAAGACCCAAACACTGAAAAATTAAAGCAAAAAGATCCAATAATTTCAACTCCTGTATTAGAGCAACCATCCACATCTACTTCTATACCTCCCTTTCCAGAACGATTACAAATTGATAGAGGTGTATAAAAACAAATTATGGTGCCTAATTATGATTTCCTAGATGAGCTAAGAAATGTTTGCATTAAAATTCCATTATTACAATCCATCAAGGAAATTCCAATTTTAGCCAAAACAATAAAGGAGTTGAGCATGAAGAAAACAAGAAAAAGAATAAGAGAAACAAAGAAAATTCAACAAGCAGGAAAAATAGCAGACATTATGATGGGCAAGATTGCTATTCCAAAGTATCTTGACCCAGGAAATCCAGTCGTTAAAATTCACATCAATGGAATTGAAATCCAAAACACACTCATTGATTTAGGAGCAGCAATCAATATCATGAGTAGAAAAATCATGGATAAACTGAAACTTCCTAATCTTCTCTTTACACCCACATTATTAAAATTAGCAGAGAGATCTGTGATCAAACCAGATGGGGTAATAGAAGACATTCCAGTGTCCCTAGATTCTTGGCAGTACGCTGTGGATTTCATGATCTTGACTCTTAAGAATAATCTAGGAGGACATCCTGTTATATTAGGAAGACCTTGGTTGGCTACAACTGATGCTTTTATTAGTTGTAGATCTGGTGATATGTATATCTCTGATGGTAGTTCAACTAAGAAATTCACTTTATATCCTCCAGCTAGGACAATTACAGATTTAGATGACACTCAATGGATAAAGGATGAAGAAGATTTACAACCTCTCTTCACAATTTCAGAAATTAGTGAAGATAATCAAATTCTAAATACTCTAGAAAACTTTGAATCCTCTTCAGAATACAAACACGAACCATTTCAAGAGGGATCCAACATTGAGTTTTTGTCATCAAGACAGATGTCTCTTCATTCTATGGATAAATTTGGCAGCTCTACAAGTGAGATATTTCCAGGCAAAACTTTGAATATAAACAAGAACCTAGAAAAATCTCAACAAGAAGAGTTAGTCAAGATATTACAGAGACATTCTTCTACATATGCATGGGAGTACACTGATATGAAAGGGATAAGCCCTAAGACTTGCACTCATCACATCTACATAGAGGAAAATTGTAAACCAATCAGACAACCTCAGAGATGGATGAATCCAAATCTTAGGGATATTGTTAAAGAAGAATTGCAGAAATTGTTAAATGTCAACTTTATCTATCCCATTTCAGATAGTCGGTGGGTTTCTCCTTTGGTAATTGTGCCAAAGAAAAATGGTAAATGGAGGGTATGTATTGACTACCGGGAATTAAACAAAGCTACTCTTAAAGATCATTTTCCCCTACCTTTCATAGATCAGGTGTTAGACACATTAGCTGGAAAAAAGTACTTCTCATTTTTAGATGGGTTTAGTGGTTATAATCAAATTCAAGTAGCACTTGAAGATCAAGACAAAACCACATTTACCTGTCCTTGGGGTACCTATGCTTACCGAGTATTGCCATTTGGATTATGCAATGCACCTGCAACATTCCAAAGGGCAGTATTAGGAATTTTTTTAGATCTAATACATGATTGTGTAGAGGTATACATGGATGATTTCACAGTTTATGGAAATACATTTGAAGAAGCTTTAGCAAACTTGGAAAAAGTTTTAAAGAGATGTCAGGAAGAAAATCTTTCACTTAGTCATGAGAAATGTTTCATGATGTTTATTGAAGGTATTGTTTTGGGGCATCATATTTCAGGGGATGGGATTAGAGTTGATGAGTCAAAAGTTGAAGTCATCTCTAACTTATCTATTCCAAGTTGTCAAAAAGATGTTAGGAGTTTTCTAGGATTTACAGGATATTATCGGAGGTTTATAGAAAATTTCACCAAGATAGCATCTCCACTCTTCAAATTACTTACCAAAGACTGTGAATTCAAATGGAATTCTGATTGCCAGTTAGCCTTTGAAACCCTGAAAACAAAAATTTCTGAAGCACCTATTTTAAGGGGACCTAACTGGAAGTTACCTTTTCATATCTCAACAAATGCCTCTGATACAGCTCTAGGAGCAGTATTGGGACAAAAAGACCTGATTCCTTATGCCATCTACTATACCAGTAAAAATTTGACTCCTGCAGAGTTAAACTATACTATAACTGAAAAAGAGTTTTTAGTTGTTGTTCATGCCATAAACAAATTCAGACACTATATAACAGGCTATGAAACTTTTGTTCACATAGATCATTCTGCAATTAGATACTTAATGAACAAATCAATTACTAATGGCAGAGTCATAAGATGGTTATTGCTTTTACAAGAATTCAACATTACCATTCTAGATAGGCTTGGAAAACAAAACACAGTAGCTGATTTCCTATCTAGACTCCAAAACATCAAAGACAATACTCCAGTTGAAGATCAATTCCCTGATGAATATCTTTTTGAAATTTCTACTCAAACTCCTTGGTTTGCTGACATTGCTAATTATTTAGTTTCAGGGAAATTTCCTTCAATAATGAATGTAAGAGACAAAAGAAAGATCATTTATGACAGTGCAAAATATTCATGGGTTGCTAATGAGTTATACAAAACAGGTCCAGATTTTATCATTAGAAGATGTGTTCGGGAAGATGAGATGCCTGAGATCCTCAAGGCATGTCATGATGAACCTTGTGGTAGACACTTTGCTGATAAAAGAATAGCTTATAAGATCCTTCATTTAGGATATTATTGGCCATCCCTTTTTAAAGATGCTAAAGAGTATGTCAAAAGGTGTGACAGTTGCCAAAGGGTAGGGAAACCTTCTCCTTCAGGTGAGATGCCATTACAACCTCATGTACATATTGAACCTTTTGAAAAATGGGCTTTGGATTTTGTAGGACCTATTAGTCCTCCATCAAGACAAAAGAGATATATATTAGTTTGCACTGATTATGTTACCAAATGGGTAGAGGCCAAGCCATTACTTTTTGCTAATGAAGCATCTGTAGTTAATTTTCCTTTTGAGGATATTTTTACTCGTTTTGGTGTCCCAAGGGAAATTGTTACAGATCAAGGAGCTCAATTTACATCAAGGCTAGTGGAACAAATGATGGAGAGATACAAAATCATGCATAGAAAATCTACTCCTTATCATCCACAAGCAAATGGTCAAGTGGAATCTACTAATAAGGTCATTGAAGGAATCCTATCAAAGACTGTTCATTTACATAAAAGAGATTGGTTAGATAGGCTTCCTGAAGCCTTGTGGGCCTATAGAATTACATGGAGAAACACAACAGGCCATACTCCTTATGAACTTGTTTATGGAAAGAAAGTTTTGTTTCCCATAGAGTTCCAGATTCAAACTTTAAAAATGGCAGTTCAGCTAGGACTTGATTTAACGGAGGCACAAAAGCATAGATTAGAGCAGATTAATGAATTGGATGAGATCAGACAAGATGCAGTTCAGAAAACAAGTCTAGTCAAATAGCAAAGGACTAGATGGCATGACAAATACATCAAAGAGAAGAAATTCAAAGAAGGTGACTGGGCTCTCTTGTTTGATTCAAAATTCAAGGATTTTCAAGGTAAATTTCAAACACATTGGCTAGGGCCATATGAAATTGTTGAAATTTTTGACAATGGAGCAGTAAAAATCAGGACAATAGATGAAGAAGAGGTCATTTTTCTTGTGAATGGTCATAGATTGAAGCTGTATCACAAACCACTCTCAAGAGAATAATTTGTCAAGAAGTTCCAGGAAAACAGTGATGTGAAGTTAATGAAGAAGAATATTTCTTCTTCATCAACTTGATTGAATTTTCTGAAGCATTTCTTTAATATATATATATATATATATATATATAAAAGATAAACATGAAAACAAATCATTGATTGGCATGTTTATACAGAAAAGATAGGGTGAAAATCAGAGTCTTTCTGACACTCTAACTTTTCCATTTTTTTTTTGCAAGTAGCTGTTACAAAATCATGACTTCAGATCCATTGCACTTATGATCCATCTCATTTCATTTCATTCCATTTACTTATCCATCCATACTCCATTTCATTCATTCATTCATACTTCACTTCATTCCATATTTCATTCATCTCATTCCATACTTCATCCACCTCATTTCCATATCAAAATTTAAAGTTTGATTTTTTTCTGCAAATGAATAACACATGTCATGGATTGCAGGCCATTTCTTATATTCTTCCACTCCATTTCATAAATTGAATCCATCCCATTCCATCATTCACTTCATACATATTCCATTATACCATGTTTCATCATCTATCTTCACTCATTCCATAAAATATTATATGTATATTACAAACCACTCCATTCCATGATTAAAATTCTCTACAGGTACATTCTGTAGCTAAACATACATTCTGCAGCTAATTAGACTTTCCGCAGCCAGACAGTCATTCCGCAGCTACAGATCCTGAAGGCACTGATCAACAGACATTTGAAGTGCAACAAGATGATCCAGTATATCCATGAACAAGAAGAATCAAGAAGGATTATGAAGACTCTTCCAGAGGAGAACAAAGTATACAAAGACCACAAAAAGAAAATGAAAAGCAAAGGTAAAAAGTTCTGGTTATAATGGCATTTCATGAAAACTTTAGTATAGTCTAGTTATGAATCATTCGAAAAGTTGTTTTGATTATTTTTATTGATCATGCCAAATATACCCTCCACAAACTTTGGATAAAAATATTTCATTTCAAATTCTATACCTGATCATCATTTAAACGGTTAAAAGGCTGAAGTGTTTGATTTCCTTACGTCACCCAGCCAAATCATTTAATGATGATTTTTGAATCCGTTGTGAAAAATCTTCGCAGTCTTTTCACTCATTGATTTGTTTTCTTCACCTCACTTCATTAACTCGTTCCGTAACTACTTCCTATCACTCCATTCCGTAGCCAGCCCTTCATCATTTCATTCCGCAAAACAGAGATATCTCTATCACCGTGAGCAGAGGTATATCAATTTGAAATATTAAACCAATATCACCGTGAGTAGAGATTGAAGCACTATCACCGTGAAGCAGAGGTATATCAGTTTGGAATTTGAAGCCATTGTCACCGTGAGCAGAGATTGAAGCACTATCACCGTGAAGCAGAGGTATATCAGTTTGAAATTTGAAGCCATTGTCACTGTGAAGTAGAGATATATTAGTTTGAATATTGAAGCACTATCACCGTGAACCAGAGGTATATCAATTTGAAGGTTGAAGTCATTGTTTCCGTGAGCAGAAAGAGTACTAATCTAAAGATTGAAGAAGAAATTATGGGCTTCATTGTAAGAACTGAACCAGTGGGCACAAAATACCTGGAAGGATACCCTCAAAGTAGAGAAATGTTGCAACAGGCAGGATGGCTACAATTTCTTGATAAATTTAATGGCTTCCACAAAGAAGTTACTAAAACATTTGCAAGGTCATTCAAAGGAGCCGAGGTTAAAGTTGGAGATGTTAAATTCACTGTCACAGAGGTTTTTATTGCAGAAGCAACAGGATTGCTTAGACATGGAGAAAGATGGTTTAAAAACATAGAATTTCATAATGAATCATGGAAGAAAATCCTAAAATCACCAGGTATGGATGTCACTGTGTTTAAAAAGGGAATTCCAAGTTCTACATTAAAAAATAAATCGAGAAACATATTTCTTATTCTACAAAAAATTATCACTTGTGAAGGTAGATATGGCACATTTTATGTTTACCATATTAGGTTGATAATGAATTTTCTGGAGGAAGAGCTAAATTTGCCCTATTTCTTGCTTCAAATTTTAAAAAATATGGCTTCTGGTGTTCAAAGGAGAGTCCAATTCCTAGAGACAACTCTATACCATCATGGCTTGGTTAAGATTTTAATTGAACACCATTTAGCCAAAACAAAAGATACTTGGGATATTTCTTGGTAAGAAATCACTTTGAGGAACCAAAAGAGCCTTCACCTGAACATCAGGCTACAAGGAGAAGCAGAAAATGGAGAGCCTCTAAAATTGAAATTGACAAAACAGTACAGGAAAGTAGTGAAGAAATAATCTCTGAGAAGTTGACTCAGATTAAGAGACAACTTAAGGAAGAGAGGGTAATCAGAAAATCTGCCACAAAAAAAGGAGAGGGATTATCCAGCCAAGAAGAAGCCATAGACTCAGGGGGAAACTAAGGAAAACACAGATCAAACAAATAGGGGTGATAAACATAGAAGATGAGGAAACATCTATTGAAGAAGATGTTGAAGAAGATTTTAATGAAGAAACCCCTGAAATTGACCCTGCACAACAAGAAGTTTATGACTATGTTGAAACATTGGAAAGGAAAGCTTCAGAGAGTAGAGATAGAACCCCTAGTCCTCCACTGTCCGAAATAGATGTGTTAAGAAGAGATAGGTATGAGCTGGAAGTACTTAATAGACATATCAGAACTGAGAATGATATTCTGAAGGAACAAGTCAAACTCAAAACCAGTATGAACTCAACCTTATCTCTACAAATGGACAAAGTGGAAAAGGCTAATGAAAAGTTGAAAAAGAGGAACAAGAAGCTAATCAGGGCACTTATCAACTTAAGGTTAAAGTTAGTAATCAGGAAACCCATAAGACCTTTAACTTCCAGGCAAAGAAGAAGAAGAGGGTTGGATGTTCTTGCAGAAGTCTCTAAGTTTATGGAATAAGTTGCATGAGGACATGCAAGAAGTCAGCAGTGGGGGTATGTTGAGCCCAAGATTGTTCTTTCTTTCATCTTACTTTACCCCATTTTCCTTTTTCCATTGTTATCCCAGGCCCAATTGATCAATGAAATTAGTTAAAATTACTTTTAGAATGAATAACATGGCTAACTTGCTAAGCTTTGTGATTTTGTCATTGTAATGCATTTTGAACCAAAACTAGCTACAGAATGCAGACATTCCGTAGCTAACCGCCAATTCTACAGCTGTCTTCACGTTCAAGCATGTGCCAGGTGTCCTCTCAGGAAAAGCCACACATGGGTATATTCCACATCATGTCCTCATCGTTCGTTGCTCACCATGAAGAATGAACCGAATTCTGGACGTGGTTTTGTACATGGGAACTCATTCAAGGAGGCAGACTTCTAATAGGACTAGGACAGTCCAGATGTCCTTTGTCCCTTTACGCTGACATATTTAGAGTCCTAGTACGATTTTGATAAGAAAATACAATGATACCCGTATTGCTGAAAGTTCTTTTATGTAGATTTGTTATAAAAGCACTCGGGAAATCGAGAGACAAGCTCTAGATTTTGCTTAGATTTCATGGATTGACTGCTATATTTCTGAAGACCGAGAATACTCTATTTTAAGTTATTTTCCTTTAATGAAGAAGACAACATTTCTTTGAACGCGTTGATTTGATGTTGAGTTCGATTCCGTCTGGTGGTAGAGGGCCCCTGCCTCTTGCACGGCTTTACTTTCGTAATTTAGATAAGTATCTTAGTCGTTTTCACGTTTTTGAAGTTTGAGTTCATATTTAATTTCATTAGCCACTATATCTATACTTGTTCTAAGAAACTCTTCCAAAAGATCATGATAATGAATGGGAAATGGCTGTAGTGTTGTAGGTTTTATTTTTAATTTCTTTTGTTCATTATCACAGTTGAACTTATTCTAGTAAAATCTTCCAAAAAATCCTTATGATGTCTAAGGCATGATTGTGATACTGAATGTTTCAGTTGTTTGTTTACACTAAGTAGCATAGCTGATCTTACTCTTAAAACGCTCTTCCAAAATATCATAACAATGGGTAGGAAATAGCTGTGATGTCTTAGTTTTTAAATTGCTTTCAGTCTTTATGTTTGCATTTGCACTGAATTGTATAGCCAAGATTGTTCTAACAAGCTCTTCAAAAATACCATTCATGATGGACAAAATAGGCTGTAGAATTCCATAGATTAATTGCATGATAACTTAGTTAGGGTACTCTGGAGTAAAATTGCATTCAATTCATGCTCTGCTATTTCGTTTTAAGTTTGATAATGGCTTGTTAGTTCAGCACTATTTATTGTAGACTAGTGACACCTTAGTTCAGTTCTAGCCTAGCTCATTGTATTTACATTCCACATTTAGTTGTCATCCATTGCATATTAAATTACATTAGTTGTTAAACTTAAACACCACGGCCTTAATTATTTACAAAACCTCTTTTGTTCCAAATCTATAATTGACTCATAACCATCTGGACAGAAGACAGTATCAGCCCAAGGCCTGAAGTACTTTTGCAACTTCTTTACCATTTCATAAACAAAGCCTTTCCTCAAAAGACTACTTTAAAAAGAAATCTATAACTTTTGAGTAAAGTTTAGTGATGTTAAATTAAGTTGCAGAATAGAATTAGGAGCTAGTCTTAAAGTAGAGATTTTATGATGTTACCAATATTCTTCTCCAAATATGCTTCAACAAATCTTTAATCATGGATAGGATGTTGTATCATTATAAGATGATTGTTTAAATTGTCTAGTTAGGAGAATTTTTATACTTAGCTGCCCATTTCTCAAGCTCTTCCAAAATATCTTTAATGAAAGAATTGGACAAGTTAAGTTTATGTTTTGATTCATTTTCTTGAAGTCATTATCAAGCTTTGTATTCTGCTTAGTCATAGTTTAGGTTTGATTCTGTTTCAGTATTTGCATTTGCATTTGTCATTTATCATCAACAAATTAGGCTTCACTCTGTTTTTAACCAGTAGCTTCTTTCCACCAGCATTTAGTTCTTTTCCTTGTGAACATAAAACCATCAAAAGACCAAAAACATCATAAAACACTAAACACAACGCATTAAGAAACAAACACCTAGGCACATACAGTGCACTTCACTTCAGCAGTTTACCAACCTTGGTTGACAATTAAATGAACTCAGTTTAGGAGACTAGGTTGAGACCAAACACCTCCCTCTGCGGGGTAATCTAGTGAGGAAATAGATATCCTCTGGCTCGATCACTATCCTATGGTCTCCAATGATGAAAAATTGATCTCGAACATCCCAAGCATTCACTTTCCAGGTCATCAGCTCAACCTATGCTTTCATACCTTGAATCGCCCAGAACTTATACAGCCACAAATTTTCAATGTGTGAATTATGGCTAGATCATCCATGGTTGCATTATCTAAAAGTTTATGCTCTCTTTCTCGCCATTCCAACATGATTGATAACCTACAAACCATAAATTTAAATCATTAGAAATCATTTGGGAGAATTTGGATCCATTTTTTTGGATAGAAACATGTTTTTCAAAACCCCAATGTGCTTGTGTAGGTCTTATGTGTACACAGTGAATTTTTGCACACGTGATACACGTAAAACCCACTGTGGCCCAATGATTTTTTCTATTAAAAAATCATTGGGGTGTGCGGTTTTCACCATGGAAAACTACGCACCCCCGAGGGCATATTTTAAAAACCTTGTTTCACCCTAAGAAATTCCTTGAAAATTTAAAATAACAAACTGAATAGATGAAAATAAATATAATGACGATCTGGAATACCTAAAATGGATGGTTCTTGAAATGGTTGGTCGGTTCTCCTAATATCAGCTCCAGAAGATTTAGGGAAAAAACTTGTTCTTCTCTGCTCTGAAAACTAAAAGGTGAAAATGATTTGTTTTAACTTATTTTTGTAGTTTTAAATAAATAGAATAATATCATTGTGTTTATTCTTACTTTATAAGTTGAAATAAAAATGTTTTTCATATTTCGAGAGCAGATATTTATAATTTTTTAGTTTTTGTTCAGCAAACAGACTGTTTTTGGAAAGAATCTTTTTGACATTGAGAAAAATTTTATCACTTTTTTGGGCGCTATTAAAATATGAAAATGTGAAACCCTGGAGTCCTCTTTTAAGCCCTTTTCAGACTCTCTAAACATGAAAAGGTGGCTGGTTACTTGACTATTTTAACTCGTTAAAGTGAAGGAGAAATCTTCTATTCAGTATAAGTTTACCCCATTTCTGGACTAAATTGGAATATCTACGAAAAAGGTATACGTTGACTAAGCATGGTCAATAGAATTCTCTCCTACATTATTTTATCCTTTTTTGGCCTTGAGGGACTAAATTTATGAAAAATAACATTGTGGAGTTTACCTATGTTTTTCTTCTGACTCCCTAAAATTTAAAAACACCAAGTTAATCCTATGCTAGACTCGTTAAAATTAAATAGTACATAACCTGTCGATCACAACAAGAATGAACCACTCCTTCTTAGGTTTTATTTTTAAATACTAAGATGGACTCATCCAAAGGATGAGCTTACATGGAAAGAAAATGTTATCCTCCTCAAGCTTGACAAAATTAAAGAGGTACTTACCAGTAATGGTGGGGGAAAATGTGAGAAAAATAATCCATTCATCTTCTTTGTTTTAGAAAGCAGCATGTCTCTCTTGAACATGAAAATTTGTCGCACTTTTACCTGGGTTGGGAAATCCTTCATACTACAGTTAATCAAACCACGTTGAAAGTCTTCATCTAGTTTCTAGGTATTAGCTTTGAGTCAAATGCTGCCAAGCCATTTACATTTTCGTTATGTGTTCAAGAGAAAGTTCAATTTACCATTCATTGCAAACATTTGTCTCCATTCGTGTTGACCATCCTTGAGTCAGTCCTTGCAAAGAATTTCTTCAAAACTTGATCTAATGGTTTCATGTCGTAGGCTTTCCTATGATGAATCACTTTCTATGGACATCAACTCATTATCTAGAAAGTTGATATAGAATCCTATCAGTACCTTGGAATCTGCTTTCCCTAATGGCAATTTTCTCGCCTTCAATGACACGTTTTCATCCTTGACCTTTGATCAAATGATTCTATGAATGTTCGACAAAAAATCATTCATTCACAGTTCATAGATTGTTCTGAAGTACTTTGAGAGCCATTGTCATTATCAGTGTTTTCTCTCATCCTTGTTAATAGTTCTCATCATTGACCGGTAATCAAGTGGTTTCTACCATGTTCAACTTTGACACAACCAATCACATGGATAGATTTTTACTAGTTTGAGAAGTGGAAATCAAGACCCTGGATCTAGTTTCCACCATCCAGTCTACGAGGAGTTATGTATTCATGATACAGTAGATTTGTTATGACAGATGGTTGTGCCCATACTATGTCTACATTTTGATGTAGTTCTTAAATCATATATGTACCAGAATATTTAGTTTTTTTTTCTCTGAGTATGGGAATTCGTACCTCAGTGTTGATATATATTTGCATTGAATTTTTTTTACAGGTTTTCGACTGGTGTCTCTAATCCAATCCTTGGAATGATAACGTGCTTCACTCTTTAGAAAACCTTTCTCAGACTTCACACTTTAGGGGGAAATCTGTTACATGTCATTTTGTCACCATGACATTTGACTATCAATATGGGTCTATCACCATCCATATCATGTTCCCTTAGAGGTCAAAAACACTAATATTCCTTAACCAAGTCTTGGAAATTGGATAAAAGCTCTTTAAAACATTTAAAAATTTGCATGCACAATTTTTATAGCCTTTTCGTGTGCATGCGCTGATGCTTCTTCCATTAGCCGAGACGATTTCCACTGTTTTCTCCACTAAAACCTACGCACCACCCATAAAAATCAAGTAAATATAAAAATTAACTTCTATAAGCCTAGTTGGCCAAATATTCCCCCAACTGGAAGCCTCTAGAGACGTGCCAATTCGAGCTTTATCCCTCTACTCATGAGCTTATCCCTTGGTCAAAGGAACTCAAATCCATTTATGGGAGGAACCCATCCCTCTCTTAATGGATATTAAAATATTTCCATATCTCTTTAAATTGAGTTGTAGTTTCAGGTTGAAGGAGAGATAATGATTTCTATAGATTCTAAGATGGAGATATTTCATAAAGTTCATATTTTCTGAACTAGTAAGTTGTTGTTGGCACATTTAAGATTACTCCTTTGTGCATATGACTTCATACTGGTCATTCGAGAGAGGAAGGCTTATCATACTGAACGAAATGACTGTGCAGACACATGGGAGAAATATATACAACATCAAGGAACAAGTTGTAATATTTCTCTTTTTAATTTCAGATAATACATATGAATCTCTTTTTCTCGTTGTCTTGTTTATGAATTCATGGAAATGATGTCAATACTTAGATTCCTTGATCACTATGTTGTATTAGCATTTCTGATTATTATATACTGCAGGTGCTTTGATATTTTGTATTGATTGTGATTGCAGGTTCTTATCAGCATTGAAGAATTACTTTGGAGCGAAAGGCAAAAGGCTACATCGAGCGTCTCGGTTAAAAGGTAGGAGCATAACCTATTTATTTCAAGGTTGTAATAATCTAAAATACAAATAATATAGAGAAATAGATATTCAATGGATATTTGTTTCTAGTTACTTGTTGAAATACTAGGGAGATTTCTCTTGTTCGCAAGAGGGATTAATCCGTGTAACAAAGTGTTTTCCTAAATGCTAGTGTAGTTATAGATGCATTTTTATGAAATACTCATCCTCTCATGGGGAATATTAAGCAGGTTTTTTCTTCCACTTAATGAGATACACTAGAATCGATCAATTTTGTAGCTGTCAGATTCTTGTTTCTATGCTTGGTTCATGTTCTAATATGATTTTTCCATCCTCATCTAGCTTTGGGAATATAGTTTGAACTGAGCACTTGTTGCCTATAGCTTCTTTAAGCATGAAACATGGAAAAATCAGTGTAGTCATGAGGATTCCAGTAGATCCAATTTCTATGCTTTAGTACCAATCCTTTGATACCAATTTTTATGTAACTAGATCACAAAAAAAAAAAACAAAAGATAGATCAAAAACTTGAAAATAAGCCTCTTCGAGGGGGAACCTACCTTTACATCACATAAATGAACAATTCTTGGATGATTCAAATAGAAAGACCTCCTTCGTATGTATAGGAGTCTATAGGGTCAAAATATAATTAGGTCCTACATAACATCAATAATGTAAGGGATCAACAATAAATTTTGCATGTCTAGAATCTTGAATGTTAGCTTGTCCTTAAAAATAGTAAATCATTGATAAAATTCCCATACCAACTCACCTGTGCCTTGTTTAATTTACTTCAATTTTGTAATGTATTGAGACTTTGATTTCAGATTTGTAATTCCCTTATTAAAGCTTGTTTAATATCATTTAGAGTCATGTCCTATCTATTTGAATTCACATTTTTAAACTTCATTTACCATGTCAATGTGTGATCCTTGAAAATTGCTTCTAGCTGCACAATTTTTTTTGGCCTTATCTTGGACCTGCTTGGAATTTCGGATGTCCCCATAGAGAAATAAATGTTGGTATGGATCTTCATTCCCACTGCCATGAATCATTGGCATTCGTATGTCCACACCTGCTATTACACTTTGTGTAATACTTTCAGATGAAGTAGTTCTACCTGCACATGTTGAACTACTAGAAAAGTGGGCACTTTTTTGTGCACCAGACTACACTTGAGAACCTTGTGTTGATCCTACTATAGTCTCACCAATCCCACTACTACTATTATTTCCACCCCCTTGACTATAATTACCTTATACACTAGTCGTGTTAGTGTGATAAGTGCTTACCTCTTGTTTTGTTGAAGAGCATGTGGTCATGGGATTGACACTGGGTACGATTTTATTTTTCTATTGAAGTTCTAAAGACTCTACACTATGTGGAATCAATTTCTCTCCTTCATCTACTTCTATGTGAAGAGTAATGAATTTCATTCCTTAGTAACTCTAGTCACTAGAATTGCTCCTTTTCCTTCGATGGCCTCTTTTAGCTCCTCTCTCCAGGCTTCTCCTCTCAGAAGGAATTGATAATGAGCAACCTCCTCTCATGTCACCCTATCAAAAAATCCTTCCAGTCCTCAAAATTCCACCCTAAAAACTTTCTCTCTCCATACTATCTCTTCACCTTCACTTGTGCAGTCCCATACCCAGTGTCACTTTCCACTGCAATATCTCTACCTTTTCTCCTTTCCTTCTTCTTACACAATTTCCTGGTTCTCCCTCACCTCCCTTGGCACATGAATGATCTCATGACTCACGCTATCAGATTCCAAAGGTAGAACGCTTTGGTTAGACAAGAATGTCATGATATATAATGGTATTGACCTTATGAATATACCTCACAGTCCCTCAATAAACACCCTTTTTTATAGTATATGATACTGTTGCTTCCACTACAAACTCAACAATATACCCCTCCAACAAAATTTCAAACCAAAAATATATAGCACGTGAGTTTTTACTACTTATTCATTGTAGCTACTGTACCTCTTCTGGCATCTGCCTCCATAATCTATCATGGTGACATGTTGGATTTTTTTCCTTCAACTACTTCACCCACTCTGTGAAGAGGTTGGAGAATTATCCAAATAATTTTTTGTGGAATTCAATGAACATGTACTTTTGCAACCCTTTCTCTATGATTTCTCTCTTATTCCTAATCTCTTTCATGGAAAACTTGTGTCACATTCTTTTAAACCATCGATTAATCTCCACCTTCATGGGTGTACATGGCTTCCAAATTATTACAAGATAATCCCATAACACAACCATCCCAATCCAAACAATGAAACTATTTACTCGCACATGAGATTGTGACAAACTCAGGATTTTCTGCGCAGTGGAAAACAAAAAATTTCTCAACATCGGCCCTTTAGGAAACATCCATGGTTTTAACAGTCACCCTTGTGTATATCAGTTAGTGTGTAGGTCAGAAATGATAGTCCACGGAGGGCTAGAGTGACTTACACCTTATGACATTTGAGAGGACATTAACAATGCCAAACATTGTTCTCAACAGGGACATGACAAGATATGAATATATTACCGAGATTTGAAATAGCATAACCATTTAAGATATTCACACATGCTTAGATTTGGAGCGAAGAATTCAACACATGATAAACCAACACACCATAAACCACTAGATAAATGCATGCATGAACCAAAATAGTAGAGGAAACCCAATCATCCATTCCATTATTCCATCATATATAATAAAAGGTGGTATGCACTACAATGCAATAGTTATATAACTAGAGTCACAAGCCATTAATCTCTATGGAGTGTACAAAAAGGAAAATTAACGTACAGTACATACCCATCCATCATCCAATATATATGGCTAACTTTGCATCAGGCGTCTCATAGCAACTATAAACTTAGAAATTCATGCTTAAGACTACAAATAGACATAGAAAACCATAATACAAAAAATATATGAAAAATAAAAAATCTTTTCCTTAAATAGTTTTCATCCCATCATATATCTCACCGATCAACCTTCTACTCCCCGATTGGTATTGAGCATCTCCTTTCATCTATTCATACAATACCATTGAACCTTATCATATTTTTTCTCAATATCTCTAGCTTTCCTCTGGGTCATTGATATATTTTCTGATACCTCCCTTAGCTGGCCCATCTTGTTTAACCTCCTTTAAAAAATATCTCTCTCCTATTCACTCTGCTCCACCAACCTTCCCTTTATTGAAAAATATATCGAAACTCCCCTACCATGAAATCCCTCTCCTGCTTTTCCATTGCTACACAATCATAACTACCTATACATACTCGTATGCATCCCCTGTCCGAGGACACTAACATCCCTTTCTTGCGTAGTGACTCCTGTGTCGCCTCTTTATCCTCCACAAACTCCTCCATTGTGCCCCATATTCTCCTTCCAGGCTCCTCGATCCTCTTTCATGTTCCTTCTCTAAAAAAAAATTAAACAAAAAATATATGGGCTCAAACACTATCATATATCTTTCAATCTCCAATAGGCCATAATGTAAAAGGAATGTATGTAAGAATATCCTTCACTTTAGTTCCCTATTTTTTTTAGTGTTTCATAAGTTTCTCTTGGTAGCTTATCTTTTTAAGATCATTCTCTCCTTTTTGGAAATTTTATATAGTGGTAGGAGAATATTCAATTTGGATCATTGTGATAGAGAGGAGTTGTTCGTTTGTGGACATTTTGGAATCTAGGCATTAAAATTGTATAAACTAGGGGAATTTTTTTCAAAATTGGTGTCTCCTTCCTTGGATTTTGATATGTCCTCATTTTAACTAATTTTGTAACTACTTATCTCTTTGTGGCTTCACATTTGAACTTTTCATTCTTCGGTTTTATTTTCATTCCGATTCTTGGAATATTGGAAATCTCTTTTCCTTTATATTTCTCTTTATTTGCAAAGGTATTATCCTTCATGGTTTCATTGGATTTTAGGAAGCTACATCTATTGTAACACCCTCTTCCCGCATCTACCCATGTAACCAGCCAACCAGGGTAAACATGTGATGAGAGGCTACTATAATGATATTCAACCTCTTAGGTGACCTTAAGGAAGTGAAACCGATGGAAACACAACATAATAACATTATACATCATCAATGACACCCCCAAAAGTGCCTAACCCAACCATTCAGGGCTCTTACCCCTGGGTCTAACTGAACGTTTGACCAATTTGAGCCATAGATGCAGGCACAAACTTGAAATCTACCATCCAGGAGGCTATAACCACAGGCATAGAACTAGGTGTCATTGTCCAGGGCCCCATTTACTTAGTTCTATGCTACTATCCCATGATTTGAGCCACCTTTTAAAGCCTAGAACCCAATGTTATGCCCAAAATTTCATGAAAATTTCAGATATGATAAATAAAAACAAGATAATGATACAAAGGAATCACATCAATAACAACTCATTTGGACCCCTCCTAGCCCTGACAGGCATTTTTTCAAACATGTCACAAATATGAAAGCTACATGTGTAAACAAAAATGAAAAGCATAGGGGTCTCCTACTTATTTGAGAATCACTAATAAGAATTATTCCCTTACATCATTAGCTATAATACAATATATTATACCATAGATACATTGTACATTCATTTAAGAGTAAAAAATTGGATAGATCCTTAAATGATCACTAATAAAATAAATTCTTACAATAAACATAATAACAACTGAAATACCATGGATATAAAAACTATAGAATTCACATAATAAATGGTACATTTACACATCAAATACCAAAGGAATGATCTCTTCATTAATGAACGTAGAAACCAACCGGAGATGGGACTTCCATGTTCCACCTGACCATTGATTGGCTAAGCCAAATATCTCTTCAAGCAATCACCGTGGTGCCATATTCCAAGCATGAATGTGGGATTCAAATCGAAAGAACCAACCAGATCATCCGTAACCTAAACCACCTCAACCTCATCAATATAAATGGGGCTTTAGCGTAATCCATCCTTGATCACTAGATCAACACAATAATCATGTCATAACCAAATTTACCATGATTTACACCTAATCACTAGGCCAACCCAATAATAGATATCGTCGGATTCTCTCTGCCTACACCATGAGGAATTTTCCTGTATCCTAGTCTCTTAGGATTTATTACAACCCACTTTCTGAATTAAGGGTCACTAGGCCTTAAAATTGGAAATACTCTCTAGTATATATTGTATATCCAAAACTAGGATTCCTAATCTTGATGGAGAGCATCCAACTCTCAAGCTTTACTGCAATCGAAACCCATATCACTAGTCCCTAAAATGAGGAACCACAAAATCCAAATTTATTGAAACGCATAGTCTGGTTCAAGGGTTACTAGGAAATGTGTTATATCAATTCAAATATCCACCTCACACAACTACGAATCCATCAGGCAATGCAACTAAACCAAAACATGAGAACTCCACAACACCATGGATAGCTGAAAAGGACAAGTCTATGTTGAAAAAACTGTCACACCTAGAAAAACCCATACCAAGAAAGCAAAGAACCACATGAAATGCCATGCATGTCATATCTAGTAAGGGAAACACACATGAAAATCGGTGCCTACCAAGAAGCCCATTGTAACTTCCTTATTCATGCTCCTACTTGCTTTCTTCCTCCTTTTTCCTACTTCCTTTCCTTTCTTGTCCAATTCCAAAATGCTCCAAGAAACTCTAAGTGTACAAGAGTGAGGAAGAGAGAGAGAATAATGAGAGAGCTCTAAAACTAAACTGATAAAAGGTTGAACCAAAAAATTTCCCACTAATCCTAAAAATCATTTTTATCAATGAGGCCTCTATTTTATTAATTTTCCATTATTTTCCTTCATTTTCGTCCTAACTTGAAACCTGTGAGCTTTCACCTTCCTTTTCTCCTATTTTCCATAATTTTCATAAATAAAATTTCAATTAATGCCTCATGTGTTTAAAAATCCTTTGCCATTTCCTTTTCCAATTTCCTTTAGCCATAATAACAAAGATTAACACCCACTAGGATTTTTTCCTAACATTCAACTTGGAATAAGTGTCCCGTCAACATTGGTTATCATTTTTAACTTTTATTACATGGAAATTTCACCAGGGTTGTTATAGAACCCTCCCCCTTGGGGGGACACTATCTTCAGTGTTCAATGAACCCTACAAAGAAGGAAACTGCTAAAACAAAATATACTACCTATGGAGCTTCATAACACATCTCGTTGCATTATTTACAATGAAAAACATGCTCAAAATAAAAAATCATCAAGACAACATGAAAAGATACCGCATACTAGAGCTTTATAACATAACTCATTATGGTATATACAATAGTATACACATACAAAAAAATTCTCAACCTGCATATAAAAGGATATGATGCCCATATTAGCAACAAGGGAATCTAGAGGCTCACACCTCCACCCTCAAAGTAGTATCAGGGTTTTCCTCCTTCCCAGAAAGTATAGAATCCATTGTCAAAGTCAAAGTTGCATCTAATGCCCAATGCTACCATCCTGTTCCATTTTACCCTTAGTGAACAGTTACTGGATCATTGTTCCATGACACACTCCCAATGTGAATCTAAGTCCATATGCAATCCTAATGACAAGAAAAAATACACCCTCGGCATTCCCTTCTCTGCTACACAGTCCCTCGCGAAATCTAGTCACCACATTTTGTGAAGTCACATACCTTCCAAGCTTCGTGGACATCCCCTTCTCTTCTACACAGTCCTTCGGGTGACCCCTCCCTTGGTACAACTTCCTCTCATCGAAAGTTCCAAAAACCAAGGCATATACCTGCCTCAAAACCATCATACCAGTCATAGCATGCTCATGGAAATAAATAGACACTATTAGGTAACAATGTAGAACAATGGCCCTACTCCTGAATTTATTTACCAACAAGTTGCTTCCTATTTCAATTCAGTTTTCTATTGCTGCTAATGCCTGAAATTAGTTTCAACCACCCAAATGGGAATTTTTGTGCTTCTTGTACCAAGCACATTACTTCCATTAGATTAAAAATAAATTTAACTAAATTAACATCATACCTCATTGGTAGCTCGTCAATAATGTGCACTTGCACTTTTGTTTAATTTTTGTCACAACAAATCAAACCAACTGTTTGGTCAAATCATCATGTATAAAACTATCACATATGGCTAGCTGAAAATGCAACTATCATTAATTAAAATAATGAATCACATGAAATCATCATAAACCATAATCATAAATCACATGTAACCATCTTAAGTTAGAATGATAGATCACATGCATAATGGAACTGAAATAAAATATCGATTCTTATCCTTCATCGGTCCTTACTTATGCCTTTATTCTTTCCGTACATACACCAAATCGGTTTCCACACCAGGTAAGCAATCAATTCCTTTACTTCTCTTCAACCACGTACACATACACACAGTGTACATCACAACATGTACACCCACATACGTAATACAACACCATACAATACATGCACCCACATGGGCATACAACACATACACCTACACCCGATGTACAATAAAACACAATACATATGCATAATCCAGCATAAAAAACGTACACCTAAACTCGGCATACCATACAACACAATACATACACCTACGGCCAAGGTACAACATATACACCTACACCCGGTGTCCAACAAAACACATACATACACCTACACCAGGCATATACATAGTACCACATTCTCACAACACATCATGTACGACATGCAAACAATACCACACGTATACTAGTACCATATTCACAACATGTACATAATACCACCTGTAGACAACACTACCTACACAACGTGTACATAACGCCAAATGTACACCGCACCACCGGTATAGTGTGTACACAATACCGCATGTAAATAACACCACATGCACAAAATGTACAGGACACCACATGTAGACATCGTCACATGTACGACATGTACATGACACCACCTACACAAAGCACCACATGTATAACGTGTACCCAACATCATGTGCACACAAGACCACATGTACAATCATTCACACAACACCATATGTATATAGCACCATATGTACAACACACACATAATACCATATATACATACAATTGACTATACAACATGTACATAGTACCAAATGTAAACATCACCGCATATCCAGCATGCACACATTACGATATGTACATGACATCGCATATCCAACACATAAATAGCAGCACATATACCTAGAAATGCATATGCAATATGCACAAAACACCATATAAACAATATGAAAACAACATCATATTTACACAATACTACATATGTTACATGTAAAGATAACCATAGGTACAATCACTGAGTATACAACATGCATAACATATATATAACAACAATACTACACATCCATATACCAAACACTAACCCCACAATAAATGTTGCTTATCGTGTCTTTCCACTATCCATGCTCATCCTAACATGTCGCAGATCACAATACTTTAACTTCGATGATGTACTCATCAGCATTACCTATCCATAACATAAACATAGGCAATATACAAGTATATAATATAAATTCATGTCTACATGATACTCACCTTATAGAGCTCTTAGAGTTACTTTTCCCTCTTGATTCCTCATAAGACCAAGAACCTCTTCGTTCCATTCACCTGCATAAGCAATCATTCCTCCACAAGAATGATCCTTGAAAACCATGTCATAAAATGACATAAATTCATATATACATACATATATACAATCATTAGCATAAAATAATGATGATCCTTTCAGACAACAACATACATACGTACATATATACATGTAAATACTCACACAAAACAATATTAATGACCCTATCAATCAATTACATACATATATACATACAGACATGCATATATAAACATCAACATAAAACAATCACAATCCCATCAGAAAATGACATATATACATATATAGACATTTTCATAATAATGATCACAAGATAATTACTAGATATCATAAGGTCAAGGTTAAGAGAACTCCTTTATGCATGCATAATATGAACAAAATTGAGAACAAAAGTTCCCAACATAGCCAAGGCATTTAATACCTCATCCATTCACTTTACCTTTATGGCTACCTTTCTCATGTCTATACTTCCACCATCCATTTACCACAATGGACCCAACTAGTCCAACTAATTATCATATTATTACCTTCCGCTAGACTTACTCATGCACTGAACTTCATCCATGTCTTACATTACGTGTTGGGTACCACAAAGCTCTCCCTGAGCTCCAATAACTTTCCTCTTTCACAACCAATTCCTAATAATAAAAAAATAAAAGGAAAGGCAAGAAACAAACAAGAGGAAAACTTTGAAAACCAATAGCAATATGACATCATGAACAAAGCAACATAATCATGCACTAGACACAATCAATACCGCAAATTAAGTGCAAAAAAATCAAAAAGACTGAAATCAAAAGACTAGCAACACCATGACTCAATCCCCATGGTTCTCAATAGTTCTAGAGGAAAGCCCAAACCAAGCCTTCTTCAAAATTTCATGGCAATCACTGATCCAAATGGAAAGTGGCATCCACCCATGGTATTCATCCACCCATGTTATCCATCCACCCATGGTATTGTAAATGTCATGAAACCATGGTATTCATCCACCCATTGTATTTTTTCACCCATGGTATTGTAAGTGACATCTATCCATGATATTCATTCACCCATGGTATGTATCCACCCATGATATTCATCCACACATGGAATTTACCCATGGTATTGTAAGTGGTATCTACCCATGGTATTGTAAATGGTATCTACCCATGGTATCTACCCATGGTTTTGACCCATGGTATCCACCTATGGTATCTACCCATGGTATTGTAACTAAAAAAAAAAGGGTATAAATAACAAGCCTCACTTTGTAAAAGGACAAAATTTCCACCACAATGTAACCTCTACAGTTATTCTCTGTTTTAATAAAAGAAGTTTCTTTGTGGTTTTATTTGCTTTGTGCTATCTCTCTTTTCTGGCATTCTAATTTTGCAGATCTTGTCAAATCAATTTCATTTTTTTTTAAATGATCCGAATGGAAAATGGCATATACCCATCGTATTCATCCACCCATGTTATCCATCCACCCATGGAATTTACCCATGGTATTTTAAATGGAATCGACCCATGGTATTCATCCACCCATTGTATTTATTCACCCATTTTATTTATCCACCACAAAGAAGCTTGTTTTATTAAAATAGAGAATAACTGTAGAAGCTACATTGTGGTCGAAAATCTGTCCTTTTACAAAGTGAGGCTTGTTATTTATAGCCTTTTTTTTAGTTACAATACCATGGGTAGATACCATAGGTGGATACCATGGGTAGATACCACTCACAATACCATGGGTAAATTCCATGTGTGGATGAATATCATGGGTGGACACATACCATGGGTGAATGAATATCATGGATAGATGTCACTTACAATACCATGTGCGAATAAATACAATGGGTGGATGAATACCATGGGTGGGTGAATTTTCCATTTGGATCATTCATCCCTCCTTAAGAAGCAATGGTCCCCATTGCGTGAAGTTCCCTCTTGAGAAGCCTTTGTTGAATATGAAGAGCCACTGAAGAGAAGGTTTTTGTGTAGTTAACCCATAACCGTGATGAACGAAGATTCGAGGATAGAGATACCCTATAATGCTTGTGACCAATTGTGATATTGATAGTATGCAGCCTAGCAAATGGACTTCGATGAAGTGTGGGTTTTTGGATGACCCAAAACCATGAAAAACGAAGATCCGAGGATAGAGATACCCTATAATGCTTGTGACCAACTGTGTTACTAACAGTGTGCGGCCTAGCAAATGGACTTCGATGAGACTTGTTTTATTAAAAATAAATAAAAAAGAGAAAAAAAATATTGAAATTGATTTGACAAGATCTTCAAAATTAGAATTCCAGAAAAGAGAGAGAGCACAAAGCAAATAAAACCACAAAGAAACTTGTTTTATTAAAATAGAGAATAATTGTAGAAGCTACATTGTGGTGGACAATATTTCCTCTTACAAAGTGAGGCTTGTTATTTATAGCCTTTTTTTTGAGTTACAATACCATGGGTAGATACCATAGGTGGATACCGTGGGTCAAAACCATGGGTAAATTCCATGTGTGGATGAATATCATGGGTGGATACATACCATGGGTGAATGAATATCATGGATAGATGTCACTTACAATACCATGGGCGAATAAATATAATGGGTGGATGAATACCATGGGTCGATGTCATTTACAATACCATGGGTAAATTCCATGGGTGGATGGATAAAATGGGTGGATGAATACCATGGGTGGATTCCATTTTCCATTCGGATCAATCACTTTCATGCAATCCACTTCATCATACTGCCACAACACATAACTTTCATCGCATAAATAAATATAAAAATATACCAGTTATATTACCTTGTTGTTCCAAGCGCATTGCCTCATATCTGAACATGTAAACCTCTCAAGAAAATCCAATTCCTTGATGAATTTGTCCATAGATGGAAACCAGTTGTTATACCTTTCAAATACATGTTCTCGAAT
This sequence comes from Pinus albicaulis, assembly GCA_034641835.2. Classification (NCBI taxonomy): domain Eukaryota; kingdom Viridiplantae; phylum Streptophyta; class Pinopsida; order Pinales; family Pinaceae; genus Pinus; species Pinus albicaulis. The sequence continues at coordinate 453,059,598 of CM076573.1, forward strand.
ATAGCAGATATAAACATAATGTCAGACAAATTCAAGGTTAAGAAGACTTCTTGTGTGCAGAGCACTCACTCATTTGGAATTATGGTTTCCAAACAGAGCCAAAGGAATTCTTGCTCAATTCCTTTATTTTACCGTTTACCTTGCTACAATTGAGTCTTATTATATGTTATCACATCACCTCATTTTTAGTTATATAAACAATTCAACTATTACCTTGGCATGTTAATGCCAAACATGTTTCCCTGAAAATATTCACACATTTCAATCTCATGTTCCAAATATCTAGAAATCATATCTATTAACTAAAATCATCCTCTACGAAGGCTAAAAATCATGTCATAATCAACTAGTAGTCAAAATCACAATACTACAACTATCAACTACTTATACTCAAGTACGCATCAGCTATCTTAACACATATTGTGTTAGTAAAATCATCTTAGTACCAAATCATTTCTTCATGTAATATTATAGAAACATACTCATATCATGCGATTAATAAAACATTCAACAATAAATAGACGACATAATAGATGCCAAGACTCAAATACCAAAGAGATGACATAATCAAGCATTCAAGTACAAAGTATACAACATAAGTAAGCTCATACCTTAATGTATCTCCTGGGAGGCTATATTTTCTGCATGATATAACTTCACAACACATCAGATCAAACACAGATAATATAATGATATCAATAAAAATAGATAGCTAACATGTTCACATCATAAACTCATAAACAATTTTCATTCATGGATAACAATCACATATGTGCGGTCAGTCTAGATTAGTACAACACAATATCATAAACATATCATCTCATACCAAAATTTCATAACGTTTCAACTGCATAGGTCAATTCAAATCAGCATGATATGTATAACATCAAAATATTAAGGTGATAACCCTAATAATCAAGTTAATTAACATAAAGAAACAACAAGTTAATCATATAAAATAATTTTCAACAACATGTAACATCAACAATGCATATAACAAGTTACTACCATGCATGACTAACTCACGCATCTACATGTGACTAAACTGATCATTAACCACCATATATCATGTATGTAATCATAAGATCAATAAGCATGTAAATAAACCTAATGTATATAACCCGAATGCATATAACAACCATTAACCAACATACATGTAGGCCAAACATACAATACCTATATGACAATATGTTCTTATCCAAGTTCTAGTGTTGCAACTTCACTTGATGATCTACATATATTTCTCTATCTCAAAAAACACATCAACATCATAACATTCCTCACCATGATGACCTAAGATTCTTACAATGACCTCATTGAAAACAACCTTAACCATGACAATGCATGCATAACAACATATCAACACTTACATGCATATACAACTGACATAAACTCATGGCGACCACATCCAATCACCTTCAACTTTCACATGGAAGAACCATTGTAAGTGTTAACACTCTAAAAAATGTGAAACATTATTTTGCATGGTCATAGAGTTCATTTTTCAAAGGTTTCCTTAAGCTTTTCAAGTTGATATAGGAAAATTTCAAATTTTTACATGTTTAACCTATCCTAAGGTTCAAGTCCACCCCCGTTTAGGTCATATCATGTCTTATCAGTCATCATTAGTTGTCATATTTAATTTCCCAATCATTTAATTTTAAATAGGACACTTTAGTCAGTTTTACCTCTTTTCGTAGCATTTTACACTGTGAAATAGCAGTTTTCGCTATGAAACTGCCTAATAGTTTCATAGCGAAACTATTAGAAAATGAAATAGCTACGCTACGAAAATAGTTTTCCCATCTATCTTGTCAAACCTGAGGTCAAGTGTCAGTTCATCATTGGAGGAGTTAGAGTGGATATCATTCGAGTCAGTTAGGGTTAAATTTAAAAAGTGCAAAGTCATGGGTGAGGTCATCATTACCGTTTTTAGCATGCATGTGTCATGATGAAGGCATGAGTTGTCATCGAAACCATAAAAAATTGCCCAATTGAGCCTTTTTTTCATTCTCTTCTTTATCCTTGCATGATATTGGTTTTCTAGAGAGCTGCCTCATCGAGCCAAGTAGGTTGCTGGCATTTTCAAAGGTTGAAGGTGTCATTAACCAAGCGAGGCTGAGAAGATATAAAATCACCATGGCTGCAAGGAAGAAGACTAACAAAGGTGGTCATTGCCACAGATTTGAGCTAATGGACATGAATTTTTTAAATGAAGACCCAATTGCCTTTGAGGTATTCAGAAGAACAGGTTGTTTGAAATTCTGCCAAAGGCTACAAGGTTGTCATCTATAGGTTTCCAAGGAGTTTGCTAATATTTTCACTGGAACAACTTCAAAGGTGGGAATGCTAAACCTCAAAGTAACACCATAAAGCATTTCAGTAGGAACTGGAATCCCTAGGGGAGGGGAATAGTGGTTCAAAGGCATCAAGTTCACCATGCAGGACTGCAAATAATTCATCAAACCAGAGCATAGTGAAATTGATCTCACAAATTCTATCCCAAGGAGCTACATGAAGGACAACTATTCAAAGTTGATGCTAATCATTCATAAGTACTTCACCTATGAAGGAAGGTTTCACATGGTCTACTCCTATCACCTTAGGCTTCTGTTGCATTTTGAGGGTAAGAGGTCTCTTGAATTTCCCTTTTACTTATACATAAGTCTAACTAAAATGTCAGATAAGGTCCAAGTTAAAAAAGAAGGAAATGAAAATTCTCTCTTTCACCATGGTTTGATTAAGTTGTTGGTGTTAAAGGAGTTGAAGAGATTAGGCAGAGATTGGTCATCTTTTCTGTTCATGAGTGGTTTTGAACTAGATGTTGTCAGTCCTAAAATATTTCCCAAACCTAGATATATTTCATCACCAATAGTGGCAGAGAAGTTAGAACCAGTGAACATGGAGACAAAGCCTTTTCATAAGGTGGATACACCCAAAGCTACACCTGCAAAATAGGAGCCAACCGTTAGCAAACATGGCAGCAAGAGAGTTACTTGGATCCAAACCCTGGTTAAGGGTGACTTATAGGACATTTTTCATGCAATTGATATTGAAGAAACTCCTGTTATCCAAGATGAAGAAGTTGAATATGGGGGATGAAATATAAAGAAAGGAAAAACAACTAAAAAGTTAGAGTTTGCAGGTGATGATGTTGGTTTCATGTTTCAAGCTAGAAAACCAATGACAAGACATGCCAGAAAGGTCATGGAAAGCAACAAAGAAGCTCAGAAGGTCAATGAAACTACTCAGTCACCACCAAGCATCATAGACCTCTCCTCACCTGCAAAAGAAGAAATAGTCATCAAACAAAAGAAGGGTAAAGAGAAAATCACTAAAGAATCAGAAGTTGAAACCCTTAAGGCACAGTTAAAAGAGGCAGGTGAAGAGATATTTGTTTTGAGGAAATAGGCAAAGAAGCATAGAGTTGAATGTGTGCAGTTTGAAAAAATGAGGAAGATTTGGGAATATCAAGTCACAAGTGTCTCAAAGACCTTGGACAACACAGAAAAACTGATAAAGTAGACTCAACCACTAAGAAGAGAGGTCAAGCACATAAAAAAGGTAAACCCAAACTTGAAATCCAAGAATAGGACATTGAAGGACCAAGTTAAAGACCTTCAAGAACAATTGGATCTTATTCATGAAGAGCTGGAAATGAAAGGTTTGAAAATGACTGTGGTGGAAGAGCCTATAGCTCAACTGATCATAAATGAGGAGGAAACACCACAAGAGAAAAGAGTTGAGATTGAATATGCCTTAGAAGGTTTATTACATGCAGAAAATCAAGATTTTGTACCTGGAGGTCACTTTTTCAAGACTGTTTTGAAAGAGGAATTTTTGGGTTTTTACACAGTTTCGTAGCGTTCCCCAGGCTTAAAGCTAGGAAAACGCTACGAAAAAACCTGTAGCAGCCTTTTTGCTTCTAAAGTCATTTTTTGTAGTTTTCAAGGATGGAAATTGATGGTGTTGATGTGTCATGACATGATTGAAATCATGGAATATCAAAGGAGCGAAGTAAATTGTTACAAAAGCTACTTTTCCAACACTACCAAAACTCGCTACGAAATTGTCTTGTAGCGAGCAATTATTGAAGGTTTTTGAGCATCTTAAAGGAAGTTCAAGACAGCTGGAGTCCTCCAACATGTCAAGGGAGATTATCATCAAATACTTATGACTCGAAGGAAGTGATATGAATACAGGTCATCAACGAAAGCAGCTTTGAAGATAAGGGTCATGCATTCCTAAAAGTAGGGCTATGATCCACATGTCTAGGAGGGTTTTTAAATATGTAAAGTGGTAATGAGATTTGTCATGTGTCTTTTGAGCATGTGATACTTATTTTGTAACCATCATGTAACTGTTTCACAAATAAGGTAGATATATGTAATAAATAGGAGTAGAGTCCTATTAGGAGATGTTTTCTTTAAGGTGTAGCTGTCAATTTTCTGTTAGAAGTTATGTATTTTAGTTATCAAAGGTGTCATAGGAGAATTCGATGATCTAGCCATCAGGCAGATCATCCTTGTTGTAAAGAATGTCTATTTAAAGACAAAGAATTGAAGTAGTAAAGGGATTGGAGATTTTTTGCACCAAACTGTTGCTTTTATGTATTTCACTTATATCAGTAATATAGAGTGACTTTCTTCTTAACAGACCTGAGATTCTCATGAGGTTTTTGATCTCTTATTGATCTATATCTTTATGTTTTACCACTTGCAGTAGATTTCATCTGTATTACTCAGAATTCATAATTTTATACTCTAACTTCCTTTAGTGATGAAATGAATGTGTTATCCTATTTTTTATGTGTGATTTTACTCTGTTAAAGACCTCTATCTGCCTCAGCTTCCATGTTAAGAAACATTGTCACTAAAACTACTAATTTTTGACTCCATAAGCCCAATGGTAGGAGGATTTCATTCTTTTCAACCTCAAATCATAAAAAACAAGTTACAATTTCCATAGAGTTAGCCATATAGTACTATCATTAATCAATATCATAAAACCCCCTTTTGAGAGATCCTTCTCAAACTAAAGACACTAAGCATGAGTTAGAAGTGGTTTGAAACAATTACACTGAGTTGTTTGATAAGAAACCAATCAAGCATAATTTTGTGATAACAGTAAGTATGAGCAGCCCCATACATATGAAACAAGAATATATAACATAAGTGTGAGGAGAACATATGCAATCACACATGAATTCACAATCAACGTACCACCCAAGGAGAGCACAACCACACTCTGGTACCACTCTGTAAAACCCTCTTCCCACATCTACCCAAGTAACTGACCAACCGGGGTAAACATGTGACAAGAGGCTACTATAATGAGATTCAACCTCCTAGGTGACCTTAAGGAAGTGGAAGAAATATAAAACCAACATAAAAAACTTGTACATCATAAATGACACCCCAAGAGCTAACCAAACCATTTAGGAATCTTACCCTGAGGCACACTGACATTTTGACCTCCTTGAGCCATAGACACAGGAACAATATTGCAAGCGAGTGTCCAAGAGAATATAGCCATAGGCATAACACTACATGATAACGTCCAAGACACCATTTATTAAGTTCTATTCCAGTGTCCCCGGGATTTGAGACACCTTCTTAGGCCCAAAAACCATTGCTCTGCCCAAAACATCATGAAACGTTCAGAGATGATAAATAACAACATGACAATGATACAAAAGCAATCACATCAATAAGAAATAATCTGGACCCCTCCTAGATATGACAGGAATTTTCTCAAACATGTCACAAACATGAAAGCTATAGGTATAAAAAATAGAACACAACATATGGGTCTCATACTTATCTCACAATCGCTAAGAAGCATTTCTCCCTTACATCATCATCTACAATATAATCTGTTTGACCATAGATACATTGTGCATTTATTTAGAAGTAAAAACATGGATAGAGCCATACATTATCACTGATAAATACATGCTTATAACTAACACAATAGCAAGACAAATACCATGGATACAATATCAATATAATCCACATAATAAATGGTACATTTATGCATCAAATACCGAAGGAATGAGCTCTTCATTAATGAATGTAGAAACCAACCGGAGATGGCACTTCCACGTTCTACCCGACCATAAATTGGATGAGCCAAATATCCCTTCATCCAATCACCCTTCTGCCATATTCCAAGCATCAATGTTGGAATCAAACCGAAAGAACCAACCAAGGCATCCTGAGGCTAAACCACCTCATCCTCATCAATATAAATAAATCTTTACCACAATCCATTGTGGATCACTAGGTAAACACAATAATCATGTCATAATTGACTTTACCGTGATGTACACTTGACCACTAGGCCAACAAAAGCATGGATATCACTAGATTCTCTCCACCTACACGTGAGGAATTTTCCTATCTCCTATTATTTCAAGCTTTGTCGCAACCCAAAGTCTGAATTAGGGGTCACTAAGCCCTAAACTAAGACATACTCTCCAGGCTTTACCTTATATTGCAAACCAAGATCCCTAGGCTTGATGGATACAACCCACCTCTGAGGCTTTACTGCAATCCAAACCTAGATCATTAAGCCCTAAACTGAGGCAACACACTATTCGGCTTTACCACAACCCACGATCTATTTTAGGGTTTACTAGGTCATGTGTTATATCAATTCGGACATCCAATTCACTCAGCTTCAAGTCCATCTGGCTATCCATCTGAACCAAAACATGAGAACTCCACAACACCATGGATATCCAGGAATGGAAGGGCTAGGCTTAAAACACTATCACATCTGGAAAAACCCATGCCAAGACAAAAAATAACCACATGAAATACCATGCATGTCAGATATAGAAAGGAAAACACACATGCAAATCGCTACCTAGAAAGAATCCTACTATAGCTGTTTCATTCCAGCCCATCCTTTCTTTGTTCGTCCTTCTTCCTACTTTCTTTCCTTTCTTGGTCCAATGAAAAAATTCTCCAAGAAACTCAAGTGTCCAAGAGTGAGTGAGAGAGAGAGAATAATGATAGTTTTGAATATGATTTATCTGGATTATCAACAGTGTTATGGTGAACTTGTCGACGTTTCAAATCCAAATGGGGATCCATCTTTCGGACAGATTCTTGAATGAAGGTAAGAAAGAGGGTTAGATTAGGGATAAATAGTCAAATTGAAAGACAGATAAAAAAAAGAGCCGACATAAATGGATTATTATAAATTTCAATTTATTAGAAACTCATTAATAATGATTTTCTGTTTAATATATTCAAGATTTTTAGTTGTTAATGATTAATATTTGATAGATCAATTATTTATTTCTATTTCTATTTATTTTTATTTTTTATTTTTACTAAGTTAACTTTTTTATTAAATTATTCTTAAAATTCTTAAATTTGTTTAGCTAAACTAAAATTATTTGAGAAAGAATAAATAACTGATTACACATTACTATTCATTTATTCAAAAGAATAAGTCAATATTAATAAAATAATTATATATTTATTTTTACCAATTTAATTTAAATTTTAATATTATTATAATATTATTTTATTTTAATTAATACATAAATTAATATTATATTAATATTATTTTATTACTTTAATTATTGTTATTATTATTTTAATTAATAAATAAATTTATATTATTCATTATATTTCTCAACTTTTAATTTTTAATTATTTCATTTAATAACTTAAAACTTTAGGGCTCAGAGCTAAGTTTCTTCAGGAATTCTTCAAGGTAGCTTTCTTTTAGTATTTCAAAGATATCTTGATGTATTTTTCCAAGGTGGATATACTGCACAGTATTCATTAGAGGGCACTTTAGGATCAGGGACGAGAAGTGAATAGGGTGACAAATTATTGTCTAACAGATGCCCCCTAAAGCATGAAGGAAGAACATGGAGTGATCGGTGAAATGCTTTACGAACAAAGGCAAGGACTCAATAAACTACGAGGAAACCTGCCAAATCAAACACAATACAATATCTGACATGTTTGATATGAATATGCCTAATAACATATCTATAAATAGGCATCGAATAGCACATGAACCCACAGCATGGTTGCAGCCATCTGTCTAAAGGAGATCATGGAAATGGATCCATGGTATGGTCATAGCCATCCATATAAAAAGGATCATGTGTACAATCATGAATACTCAATAACTCCACGCAGCCTGGATAATAACAAAGGTTATCTAGGGTCTTCGTTTCGATCTCATTCTACCCATTGTAAAAATATCACCATGTGAATAGATGTGATGATGTCTAACATGGTAGAAACCACCTGATTATTGGTCAATTATTAAAATTGTTAAAAGGCACGAGAGAAACCACCAATAATGACACTGAACCTCAAGGTAGAAGAACACAATCTACAAGTATGAATACATTTGTTGAGGTCGAATACTTATAGAATCATGTAATTAAAGGTCAATGAGTTGAATCAGTCATCGAACGTGAAGAACTTGCATGCAAGCTCCAAGGTACTGAAAAGGAGTTTCTAAATCATCTTCCCGGATAATGAACTGAAGTCAACAGGAAGTGATCCATCGAAGGAGGGCCATAATTGTCACATCATCGACATGAAACAAAGGATATCTTAATATTATAGGAGTGATTCAATATTTTGACAGAGAAGGTCAAATAGATAGAGGATGTTTGACTTAGAGAGAGAAGGATTTCTCTTGAACATATTGGCGACACGACTCCAGAGTGTGGCACCATTTGACTCAAATGGGATTAGAGGTCATCGTTAACACAGGAAAATCGTACAACAGAATACGACATTATTTAATGTCAAGAAAAAGGGTTTATAGGGTTGGAAGACATTACAGAATCTAGAATGTATTTAAGAATCTCTAAGGTCTGAGGAAAATAAAATTTGAACTAGTCCTAAATGCTCTTTGTGCACATAATCCTTCGTGAAGAGCACTTTCGCGCATTATTTTTCCCGATATGCGCGCTATCATGGGAGTGGAAAAATGTCACTTTCTCGGACCACATAAAGCATAGCACAATGATTTCACACACTTGAAGCCGCCTAAGGATATCCACCAATGCCTCCTTAGACATCAAGTGAGAACACAATGGAATATTTTGATAAAGCAAAGGAACCATACCCCTCTCTTGGGTCACCGTCCACAATGTACCGAGATAGGGAAGGAGGATTTGAAATCTCCTATATAAGGCCACCATGAGATGAAGAATGGGTGAACACATTATTATGGTGGCCAAATTTGAACAAGCAATACTAGCAGTGTGTGATCCAGATCTGAAGATAGAGGGGACTCAATTGTTGGCAATCCAACAAGTTTAGTCCAACATAGTGGAGAGAGAGGGAGACTGCACCGAGGCAAGCCTGGGATAAAAAAATTCTTGCATAGGTACTTAGAACCCATGTTCTAGTGGCCCTTTGGCAAGAGGGTAAAGTTTCACTCTTATTACTACCAGCGCTCAATAAGAGGGGCCTAAAGCCACCATTTGTATTCTTGTTGCAATTTGACTCTTTTAAGAGCTTGTGTTTATATTTTTTAGTTTTTAGTTTATTTTTATTTTATATATGCATGATGTTTCTCTATCTAGTATGCTTATGATTCTAGCTTGTTCCACTAACTTACTTGACACCACTTCTTTTTCTTCCTGTTACCAATAACTTAAGTGGGTAGACCACACCCCTTAAGTTGGTGTGATTTCTTACATACGTGCACCAAACACACTCCAATAGGATTGGAAACTCCACTAACTTTTATTACTAAGTTTATGTGGTTGTGCCTTTTTTGCAGAGACCTCTATCTGTGTTGTGGAGTGGAGCTGAATTTCCCCTGATTTCTCTTGCAGTCCCCAGTTCATCCCAAGTGACAAAATGAAGCAAAACAACTCCAAAAATTTCTTTTGCAGGACTTTGCATTCTCTTTCCTTCCACAGATGTGCCCAGGGCACATGTTCAAAGCTGACCCGTGCATAAACAATGCACCTGTTCCAGCCTTTTGCGTGCAAAATAGAGAATGAGAAATTTCTCCCATATTTCTATCTTTTCCAACTTGTAAAGTGCTTGGCAGCCCCTAATACACCTGTCAACACTAGTTGTGGTACCTCGTAGCTTGTTAAAGCTCACTCTTAGTTGCTTTTTGTAGGCTTAGTGCCAGTTTTACTTCAAGTTGATTTTTGCAAAGTTCACACATAGTTTAAGTAGGGGGGGAAATAACTTGCATTCCAAAAAAAAAATATGTTTTTCAAATTTTGGTTTACACACCTAGATAACTAGCCAAAGTAAGTGGCCCAAGACCACACATGCGTAGCTAGTTTCTTTTTTCTAGTGTAAAAGTTATTAGTTTAGTTCAATTTTTTCACTAGGATTTTCGGGACTAGGATTGAATTTTTTTATAGAAGAAAAAGTAATCTTTGCTAACTTTGCACCCTCCGGTGATCCTAGGTAAGCATATGAACGCTCCCTATTCACAATTCGACATCTCCCTAGAATTGGTCACATATATTAACTAGGAAAAATAGAAAGCGGCCCATTATCCACACATGTTTTTCTTTTGAGAAAGGAACAATACAACATAGTTTAAATAGGGGATTTTGTAAAGGATCATCGAATATCCACACGTTCAAACTATGTGATTGTCCACTTTATGCTCACACACACTCACTAAATTCTCCCCACAGGGGCCATAAAAGGATTTATAGCTTAAGTTAGGATCAAGGGGGTAGGCATCCAATAAGCCGCCTTGATCATACTTCATCTTGAAACATAGAATTTTTCTATTTAGGGAGCTTCAAATCCACCTATCAGCCCACGACAAAGAAAACCCGAGCGCGGCAGAGACCTATTTCAGAGGGGGTTAGGCTTCGATGTAGTGCGGGCAGGTATCAGTCATGGCTACATGACTTGGCTGATACTCGGTATTGTTAGCTGACTTACCAAGAATCCCAACGCTCGAACTCTCACATGGGATGGTGGTTCTTAGTGGCCAAAAACTAGGGCATCCTTTTCCTATAGGTGATGGTGCAAGCAAGCGCCAGACCATCTACCCTTACCTTGGTGGATTTTCTTCGGCTAACTAGGGGCGTTGCCAGCTCTTACGGGACATTGTGCTAACACTTGCAATAAATCTTATGTTGTGTAACCAGCTCCAAAAATAGAAGAAAAGAGATATCAACGCCTTAGAAATAAGCCACTTCGAGGGGGAAACCTCCAATACATTACATAAATGAACAATTATTGGATGATAGAATTTACAAAGCCTCCTTGCTATATATAGGAGTCCATGGGGTGATATTGTAATCCTAGTGGGCCAGAATGTAATCCTAGCCGACCTAACATTAATAATTTAAGGGCACAATAATAATAAAATGGGGGTTACAAGGGTACAATAATAACAATAAGGGGGTTACACTAACAACAATAAGGGACTATACTAGTAATATAGGGACCTAACATGCCACTCTCCTTCAAAAAAGTGTTGTCCTCAATGCTTGAGTAGCTCTGGGTGCTTCTGTATAAAATTCTCATCCTCCCATGTAGAATCTTCAGTGGGTAAGTTCTTCCACTTGATGAGATACTCTGAAATTGATCGATTCCGTAGTTGTCGAGTTCTTGTTTCCATGATCGCTTCAGGTTCCAGTATGATTTTTCCTTCCTCATCAAGTTTTGGTAATATTGTTTGAACTGGAAGATTTTTACCGATAACCTTCTTTAAGCATGAAACATGGAAAATTGGATGTGCTTGTGAAGAAGCAGGAAGCTCCAATTTGTATGCCATAGTACCAATCTTTTGCAACACCTTGTAAGGACCATAGTACTTTGGCGATAATTTATTATCCTTCTTTTCTTGCTTGAGGGACATTTGTTTGTATGCTTGTAGCCGTAAAAATACCCAATCTCCTACATCAAAACTTCTCTCGCTACGATGTTGATCTGCCTGTTGTTTCATTCGATTTTGTGCCAAATTCAGGTTATCCTTTAAGAGTTGGAGAACTTCTTGCTGATGCTCGATGTGATCTTCCACTGCTTGAACCTTCTAATTTTCCCTTAAAAATGATGTGATGGATGGTGGATGATATCCATAAAGTGCCATAAATGGGGTCATTTTTGCTGCAGTATGGAAGGAAGTGTTATACCACCATTCAGTAAGAGGTAACCACTTGACCCATTGTGTTTGTTTATCAGATACAAAACAAGCAAGATATCCTTCCAAAAATTTATCTACTATCTCAGTTTGACCATCAGATTGAGGATGATAAGATGAGCTATGAGCTAATTGAGTACCCAAACAATAAAATAACTCCGTCCAAAAATTTCCAGTAAAAATGGGATCTCTGTCGCTCACAATAACCCTTGGGCTTCCATGTAGCTTTTGAATTCTGTCCATAAATGTAGTAGCAACTGTACTTGCTTTAAATGGTTGAGATAATGCACAAAAGTGTGCATACTTGGTAAGTCTATCAACTACCACCATGATGACACTCTTTCCTTCGGACTTAGGTAAACCTGTGATAAAATCCATTGAAATATCCTCCCAACGTTGACTTGGAATGGATAAAGGTTGTAGAAGTCCCGAGGTCTTAATTGTCTCAACTTTATTTTGCTGGCAAACCAAACATTCTGCCAAAAAATTTTGAATATCAGATTTAAGGCCATCCCAAAAAAATTCTTTCTTCACCATGTGGTAAGTTTTTAAAAATCCTGAGTGTCCTCCTAAAGGAGAAGTGTGCAATTCCAGAAGAATCTTTTGTTTTAGTTGGGAATTCTTACCAAGATATAAGCGATCTTTGTACCATAAGGAATCATTTTTCCAACTAAATGTATCAGATGTACTAGGATCTTGCTGCAACTTTTGAATGAGTGTCCATATATATTTTTCCTTCTTCCATTCATCTCTTGCTTCGGTTATCCAATCTGGTTGGATAATAGAAATGGCACAAAGCAATGCTTCCACCTCTTCATTCTTTCTTGAGAGTGCATCTGCAACAACATTAAGCTTTCCTTTTCTGTAGATTATTTCAAAGTCATAACCCAACATCTTTGTGACCCATTTTTGCTGCTCTTCTGAAGATAGTATTTGTTCCAAAAAGTGTTTAAGACTATCATGATCAGTTTTTACCTTGAAGTGTCTTCCCATTAGGTATGTTCGCCATTTCTTTAGTGCATGCAGTATTGCTAACATTTCCTTCTCATAAATAGGTTTTTGTAAATACTTTTCTTTGATTGGACGACTTTCAAAAGCAATGGGTCTTCCTTCCTGCATTAAAACTGCACCAATTCCATTTCCTGAGGCATCACATTCCACAATAAAGGTTTTGTGAAGTCTGGCGTAGCTAAGACCGGTGCTAGGCACATTGCCTCTTTAAGATGTTCAAAGGCCTTAGTTGCTTCAGGAGTCCATGAAAATACATCTTTCTTCAATAATGTTGTTAGAGGTGCTGCTATTCTCCCATAATTCTTAACAAACTTGCGATAATACCCTGTTAACCCGAGAAATCCTCGCAACTTCTTTATGGTTGTGGGGACTTTCCATTCCTTAATAGCTTTAATTTTGTTAGGGTCTACTTTAACACCCTCGTGAGATACAATATGACCTAGATATTCCTCCTCTTGTACTCCAAAGAAACATTTGGATTTTTTTGCATATAATTGTTTCTCCTGCAATAGTTTGAGCACCCTGTCAACATGTTCAACATGATCCTTCCAAGACTTGCTGTAGATTAGTATATCATCAAAAAATACTAGCACAAATTTTCTGAGGAAGGGTTTGAAAATGGAATTCATCAACCCTTGAAATGTAGAAGGTGCATTGGTAAGGCCAAAAGGCATGACCAAAAATTCATAATGACCCTCATGAGTTCGGAATGATGTTTTTGGAATATCTTCAGTCTTCATTCTAATTTGATGATATCCTGAATGAAGATCCAACTTGGTAAAATAAATTGCTCCATGTAATTCATCCAATAATTCATCAGTCACAGGAATGGGAAATTTGTCTTTAATGGTGAGCTTATTGAGCTCCCTGTAATCCGAACACATTCGCCATGATCCATCCTTCTTGTGTACCAATACTACAGGAGTAGAGAAAGAAATTTGACTAGGTTGGATTATACCCGCCTCTAACATTTCTGCAATCATACGTTCAATTTTTCTCTTTTGGAAGTAAGGATATATATAAGGCCTGATGTTTGGAGGAACACATCCTGGAATAAAATGAATAGCATGATCATGATCACCAATAGGTGGGAGTCCTTTAGGAGTTTCAAACACCTTGGAATGATTGTCCAAGACTTGTTGGAGATCTACAGAAATAGATGATTTTGATGTCGGAACTTCTAGTGAGCATAATTGTGCAATTACGCCTCGTTTTTATTTCTTTAGAAGATTTTTCATGACATTAGAGCTTATTATCCTTCCCGTCTTCCCTTCAATACCCCGTAATTCGACTTCCTTTCCTTCTAAAAAAAATTTCAAGAAAAGTTCTTGAAAATTAAAAGCTACCGTCCCCAAAGATTGTAACCATTCTACTCCTAGTACAACATCAGCACCTCCCATAGGAATGGAAAGAATTGGACTAGTCAATACATATTCCCCATGGTTAGCTTGATATTATGGCATTTTCCAGAGAAATTTATAGTTCCTCCATTTGAAACCATCACTTGACATCCAGGTGATGGGTATAGGAAACAATTTAATTCCTTGGCTACCTTACAATGAATAAAATTATGGGTGTTACCTGAATCAATAAACACTATCACCTTTTTCTTCTTGATTTGTCCTTCTATCTTGAGAGTTTGAGGAGTGGAAATTCCTATGAGTGCATTACATGATATGGTCAGATTCATTTCTTCCTCTTCTAGGGTTGTTTCCTGGTGTATATCCTCTTCTTGTTCATTTTCTTCTTCCTCTTCACAATCTATGTAGAATAATTTCTTCTCAGCACACTTATTACCTTTAGTGTATTTTCTATCACAACTATAGAAAATCCCTTTTTCTCTTTTTTCTTCTAATTGTTGTGGTGTCAACCTTGTAGGTTGTGGAAATCTAGACATAGCAACACTTCCTTCTTTATATAATTGAGTGGTAGGCTTCCTTGTCGCCATAATTTTACATTCAAATTTTCTTGCCAACCTGAATGCCTTCTCCAATGAATCAGGTTCCAGAACGCGAACTTCATGTTGGATGTTATCCTTTAAAGTGCCTATGAAGATATCAATCTTGTGTTCCTCTGGAATATCAGTTACCCTTATATTCAATTTTTGGAAGTCCTCAATGTGCTGCCCCACTAAACCCTTTTGTTTGAGATTTATCAATTGGCTAAAGAAGGTGTTGCTCTATGTATCCTCATAATGTGCTATCATTTCCTCTGTAAAAATTGACCAAGTGACAATTTTTTTACGGGAGAAAATCCATCGATACCATACAAATGTATTTTGTTCTAAATGTAAAGTTGCAATGCGTACCTTTTGTGTGTTTTGCACATTATGGAGATCAAAATATTTCTCCATCTGTAGTATCCATGTTACAGGATCCTTCCCATCAAACTTCCTCATATCCATTTTTGGAATATGGTAGTTCTTCCCGCCAACATTAGAGTTTATGAAATCGCGATTAACATTTATTTTGTTTTCATCATGAGGTTCTTCTACTATCTTTTCACCATTAGGAAACATTTCTTGTATCAACTTGGTCAAACCTTCGATGTCTGCTTTTAGATCATTCTTCATGTTTTTCATGTTGTTTTCCATATTGTCTTTCATGTCATCCATCTTAGCTTCCATGCCAGCTTCCATGCCATCCATCTTAGCTTCCACGCCTTTCTTCAAACCATCCATCTTCTCTTCCATGCCTTTCTTCAAAACTTCCATTTCATTTTTTGTTGCTCCTTGCGAGACTGAAATTTGTTGCACTTGCTCTTGTAATTTTGATAGATCATGTTGCAATTATTCATCATCATGAGTCATAGTAGACCGTTCTGAAGGCTTAATGGGTGTTGAATTATTTTTACGGGGCATATTTTAGAACCCAATACTGATATCTATTCTACAATATGCCCTTGGAGTCAATTCAAATTGATTCTTCAAACAAGACTTATGCAATTCAGAAAAAAATACACACCTTTTTCTTGCTTTTGAGGAGCTCGATATTGAAATTGGATTATCTTTGTGATTGCAGCACTTAAATATATAAATTTTGGTACCAATTTAACCCTTTGAATTATCTTTCAAATTCCACAGTTCTGACCTGATTTGGATTCTCCAAGACAAAGTTGTGTCCAATCTCCCACAATGACCTAATTATGGATTGGTTCAGTAGAGCGAACTTGTGCGACTTTCCCCGTGTCACTGTTTCATCCTTTTTATATGAAATTGATAGGAAAGAAACTACAGTCTGTGTACTTGCTTCCACTTTTTACAGCACTCCAATCCGATTCCCAGAGAGAGAGTTATTGAACTTTTCCCACGATCACCTCTTTGAGATGAAATTCAGGAGCCTGAAAAAGCAGTATCTTCCACAGATCATATCTCCAACAATATTTCGAACCAAGCTCTAAAATTTTTTGACACATATCCTTAGGATTTCAGCTTTGCATCATACGAATTTTAGATTCTGAAACTTCGTAGAAAAATAGTTATAGCGAAAATTCCACGATGACCTTTTTAGGAACTTGACAAAAGACCTAACTTCCACAGATCATATCTCCGACAATGTTACGAACCAAGCTCTGAAATTTTTAGAAAATATTTCTCAGGATTTCAGCTTCGCACCCTAAAAATTTCAGCTTCTGAAACTTCGTAGAAAAAAGGTTATAGCGAAAATGCCACGATGCCCTATTTGGAGCAGCGAAACCCTAGAATCCAAAGCTTTGATACCAAATGTTGTGTAACCAGCTCAAAAAATAGAAGAAAAGAGATATCAACGCCTTATAAATAAGCCACTTCGAGGGGGAAACCTCCAATACATTACATAAATGAAAAATTCTTGGATGATCCAATTTACAAAACCTCCTTTCTATATATAGGAGTCCATGGGGCCATAATGTAATCCTAGTGGGCCACAATGTAATCCTAGCTGACCTAACATTAATAATTTAAGGGCACAATAATAATAAAATGGGGGTTACAAGGGTACAATAATAAAAATAAGGGGGTTACACTAACAACAATAAGGGACTATACTAGTAATATAGGGACCTAACAATATTCTCAAGGCCCAGTTACATTTGAGTGTGAGAGGAAGAATAGGTCTTCTAGGATTTTGAGTATCATACACAAACAAACAAAAACCACTTTTTTGATTACTTGATCACATATATTAACTTAAAGGGAAATTTATCTTATTTTTCACTATTTTTTTATGTATGTGACAAGAAGTTTTCTTTGATCATAGACTCTATCCTCTCAATTTTTTCCAAAAACAAACCTGGTCGACATGAGAACGGACCCAACAGGACCTCATTGATTTAAGCGTCTTTTGGACCTCCCCCAATTACCAGTAGGGGTTCCAGGTATTTCAATATTTATGTGTCAAAGACGGAACATCGCCACCATTGTTGGTTCGTCCTTTATTGGGGCATCCTTAGTCGGGAACCCTAGTTGGTCTCCCAACACCACACCATAGACCACTCCTCCCATGACCCCTAGAGGGCAGAGGAGTGTGTCCTATTCGGGAAGCCAACCGAATACATAGTAGGGTACGTCACAAACTAACCCTCTTCCTAACCTAAATTTTTTTTTTTTGCAAAGTGCAATGACGTCAACCTCCCAATCACCTTTCTTAGCTTCATTGAATCTACCCGATTTAACCAAGCTGATGAATGACCCCATTGCACATAGTCCTACATGCCCTCCCATGCCCACGATGCTCCCTTGGGATATTCCAAAGTTCGAAGGAAAGAAAGCGGAAGACCCAGGTAATCATGTCATGACCTTCCACCTATGGTGCTAATTGAACAGTATCATTGACGACACTATTCGATTGAGATTATTTCAACACACTCTAATAGGAGTAGCTGCAAATTGGTACGTGGAGCAACCCTCAGCTTCACATGGAACCTTTAGCACCCTTGCCACTGCATTCCTAACATATTTTCAGTTACCCATTCACCATGATTCTGAAATGGAATTATTGACTCATTTTAGACAAACCCTCGCCATCCATATCTTGGACCATCTCCATGAATGGAGGCAGCATCGCAGTTTATGTAAATCTAAACTCGATGATTGGGTTCTCCTATATTTGTTCTTGAAAACTCTTACGACATAGATTTCAAAGGATGTGGTGCAACAGAGACCCACATCTGAAGAGGACGCTATCAATAAAACCCAACAGCTTGAGCTGATTTATGCACAGTCATGATACATTTATAACATCTTGCCTAACGCCCCGTGCCTGCAAACTTATCAATAATTTCTAGGTGCGTCGAACTCTGCAGACAGACTAATTGGGCCATTGACCCAAGGTTACCTAGGCAATAGCAATCAAAACCCCAGTTACACATACAGTTCTACCTAGAATGTACCTCAACCCGGTTTTGAAAGTCATGATATCCCTTAGCAAAATTTGACCAATAGGGCGCCAGCAGATCACTAAGGAAGACCTTATCCTCTGGCTCAGGGGAATCAATACGCAAAAATAAATATTGATGGAAGAGCTCCCCTCCAATAGCCAGGTGAAAACCAGGGGCCACATTATGCTCAGTCCCCACCATAAGACCCGCCTATGCAGACCAATTCACAGGTGAACTTTGTGCAGCTGTCCCAAAACCAACCACACCAATACAACCAGGAGAACTACCCTCCTAACGTGGTGAAGAAAAAATAAAAAAACAAGCCAAAAGGGAACCCTAGATAGGGGGGAAACAACCAAAAACACCCACCACGATCCCAAGCTGGAGGAAACTCCAATCAGAATCAAAGCCAGGAGCGGAGCAATGCCCAACGGTAAAGAAAAAGGCCGCCTCTTCGAACAAACCATTCTTTTTCGATATGTGGTGAGTACTGCCACTATACTCACCACTGTCACGATCTCCATGAGTTAAATAAGCTACATAGTAACCAAGGACAAGGAGGATCTTCCTAACAACCAGCTGTGATGCAGTAACCTTTCCCCCCATCAGGGGATGGTAAGCAATCATCAGCAAAATACAGATGACTTCGGGAAAAGCAACCATGAAATATATATGAATGGTGAAGAGATGTTTTACCAAACATGGAATCGCAATTACAACACCCCAGCAGACACAAATATGTTAGGGGCAAGTACCAGTGCATCGAATGCACCTTTGACCATTTCAATCATTCTTATAAAATCATTGCTGAAAATGGAAAAGGGACCCAATAGGTGAGCATGAAACTACTCCAAAGTGGCCCATAATTATAGTATCGTGGATGATTTAGCACAATCTCCCACTGTTATGTCAGC
Source organism: Pinus albicaulis (assembly GCA_034641835.2). Classification (NCBI taxonomy): domain Eukaryota; kingdom Viridiplantae; phylum Streptophyta; class Pinopsida; order Pinales; family Pinaceae; genus Pinus; species Pinus albicaulis. The sequence continues at coordinate 453,079,004 of CM076573.1, forward strand.
TTTGGAAGTATTGCAGTCATGCCCAAAACAACAGAAAGTCGTACTTTCCGTGTTAGGCGCTATCAACCCTGCCGATAAACGCCTAATGGCTTTTGACTTAGATAAATCCACCCCTAGGCTTCCTTCCATGGTCGCCTTCCAGATGCCAGTGTCGGTCTAGAATATCACAATTCATCGATGTGTCGTAGATGAGGGTGCATCCATGTGCATCATGTCCAAAAATGTTTGGCAGAAGTTGGTTTCTTCCAAACTAAAACCCTCAGTCATCATGCTTCAAGCATACGACAATCGTCCATCAACCCCCGTCGACCTCTACCAAAACGTCATAGTCTGCTTAACAGGAAAGACAGTCCATATAGACATTGAAGTCCTGCATGCTCACCTGGACTACAATATACTCCTTGGGCAGAGTTATATGTACACCATGTCTTCCATAGCCTCCTCTGTCTTTTGCATCATGATGTTCCCCAATGAGGACCGCATCATTACTGCAGAACAACTGATGAACAAGGAGAAGTGACCCCTAACAAACATTGATGTAATTTTACCCTATGTAGACACATCCTTGGATGCTATCTCACGGTACCAAGAATATGGCCCCGAATAGTTCAAACCGTCGTCCGTTCTAAGGTCATTCCTGAGTCATCGCCTGATGTCACAGGGGATCCGGTGTGCATGATGTCCACATCAAGCACCAAAGCTGGTCATTACATAGATAGAAGCAGTAATGGTGCCCAGTCATCGACCACGGCAACCTCTCTAGCCTACGCTGCCTCCCAAACCCCTTTCCTCTACCCGCCAGCTGGTTTCATCTCCCATCAGGTTTTGGCAACATTGGTATTACCCAACATATCATTGGCAATCCCAGTTTGGTACCTTGTTCCTCTTGCAAGAATAGGAGCCACCCATGTTACTGCCACAGGACTGAAGCCCCTCAATTTCGAGGAGGCCCCACCCATCCAATAAACAGTCAAAACCACACCTGCAAAGGAAATTCCCATTACAAAAACAATGATTACGACTAAGAAAACTGAGAAAAGAGGAAAAAATATGGTGAACCCCGCTGTTCAACGGGAATCACTAGTCTGAAGTGGACCCATATCTATCCAGATCTGGATGAATTAAAACCACTCCTTGGCTCTAAGACAGACATCGTGACATCGCGTTCCCGTAAAAAGGAACATACCACAAAAGGTAAAGGCAAAGCATTGTTTACCAATCATGCATGTGCTCTCTACAACAACTACAAGTACTATAGCCATCATTGTCAAGAGATCCCGTGATATAGGGAAGCCTTACATGCCATCGAGTGATCCAATCAAGAGGATCCCTCCACCCAGGCATCCAGAGATGAACCTTGTGCCATCCTATACCTGCAGAAGGAACGACAGCCACCCAAACGACATCTATTTGTCCCTCCTCCCCCCAAGCCACCATACACCAACTAGGGATATGGGAACCTAGTTGCCTCATCCTCTTGAGTTATCACATGCATCGATTACTACAGATGGTTTGATCAAGTCTTCGACCCAAAGTCACCTAGGTAGCAGTAATATGTATTCAGGTAGTTACCAAGCAGGCGCGTCATCTACTGTAGAAGGTTTGATATGGGCCTTTGACCCAAGATCACCTAGGTAGTAGCGACACCTTTGATACTCAGAGAGTTACCAGATAGGTAGATTCTGCAGACGGATTGATCGGGTCTTTGACCCATGATCTCCTAGGAAACAGTTACAACCAAGTAGGTAGATTTTGCAGACAGCTTGATAAAGTCTTTGACCCAAGATCACCTAGGTAGCAGTAATACCCATGATACTCAGAGAGTTACCAGATAGGTAGATTCTACAGACGGCTTGATTAGGTCTTTGACCCAAGATCTCCGAGGAAGCAGTAACACCTAGGTACATAGATTCTAAAGACGTCTTGATCAAGTCTTTGACCCAAGATCACCTAGGCAGCAATAGTATCATGCACATCGATCCTGCAGACAGTTTGATTTGGTCTTTTTCCCAAGATCACCTAGGCAGCAGTAACATCATGCACATCGATTCTGCAGACGGTTCGATTGGGTATTTGGCCCAAGGACACCTAGGCAGCAGTAATCAATACCCTAGATACTCATACAATTATAATCATAATGTATCACAACCTAGCTATCTTGAAATTCACCCCGACACTCATATACCAACCAGGGACAAGGGAACTGATATTCCCCGTTTCTCGCACAAAATGAACCACTAGCACAATGGAATGCGTCGGTCAATCTAGTGCAAACCTTCCAAGGTTCATCAGCAACCATACAAGCATGAGAATTATGACAATCCTCGAAATGCTGCAAAAAGAAGCCAAGGAACAAACAAAAGGGATATCCTGGGTAGGGGACATTAACCAACAACGCCCCCCAAGATCTCAGTCTGGGGGCAACCCAAACCAAAATCAAAACTAGGAGCCAAGTAACAACTCCTAAGGGAAAATTGGAGCTTAGAGTATATATTCACTAGACCGAAAGAAACATTGTGATCAGCGCTCCATAACGAACATAGGCGATGCCACATAATCGAACTCCCAAAAAAATAAATTTTCAATGTCGACAGGTATGCCCTCTCTCATCTTCTTTTTTAAAGCTCATGACTTTCAATAATATTTGATAAAGAAGATGCTTTCACTTGAGGTAGTTTTTTTTGCACGAAAAATTCACAAACCATTCACAACTCCATGTACTGAAAGTTTTAGAGTAGGTATCATTCTACACCCATCATGATAGAGTCCTATTAATATTTGCATGTCTTGACATCATTTATCCACTAGAAATCAACCATAGGTTACACATATCAGACCATGTTTATCATCACCCCACCCTACACATGATAAATATCCTTGTTGGTCAGTAGAGCCTCCCCTCCATGGCGTTCATCACCCACAGTAGATCATATATCACAGCAAAAGTGACGCCATGGCCATACCACTTTAGTCCAGGAAGCACCTCATGCCCATCCATCCACCATGCATAAGGTCAAGTTTACCATACAAGCTAAAAACCCCTTCCCAGACGACCAAGTTGTACAATAAGATCAAAAGTGCATTACCGCGCCTCGCATTTGGCCCAACATACCTCCACCAGCATAATCCCATCTGTGATACTTTTTCATCCACTTCATCAAACGTGCACATGATACCAACCAATGGGACACCCACCCTCAGAAAAATACCTTCTTCACAACATCAGTGAGCGAACACTTTCATTTTTTGGGGTACCTGTCTCTGTGTTTTATACAAACCGAACCCCATTATTTTATTCTTTTGGTAAGTGTACAAAGACCCCGAATGGTGCACTACGTCCTTCACCCTCCCATCCATATTTTTCTCCGATGGAAGCAGTCCCTGAACACCCTTGGTCGGAGTATTACACCCCCATGAACAAGCCACCATGAAATTCTGTTGTGGAGGTAAATCCCCTCTGCGGACAGAGGCGATCCCTACTAGCCCAGATCGGTTCTAGCAACAATCATATCACGCTAAGGCACAGGTGCTTAATTACAATAAAACATCTTGCAAAGAAGGCCTACCTCAAGTCCAACGTTGTTTTTCATAGAGAAGATAATGTTCCCGTTTCCTTGCTCCAGCATATCACAATCCTCTCGCTCGCCGTGATCGAACACCTACACACACAAGAAAAACGACAAACACAAGCGTAAAACCCGATATATGTAATTATGTATTAGTCAGAGAAGACACAACTCATGATCATAATGAACAATACGAGTGGAACCATAACATATAGTCCCTTATCATTAATTCATCAAAGGAAAATACAACCAGGCTCTGATGCTGAACCTTCCTTCGGCGGGTTGTCAGCGGAACACGTCTCAGTAAAGCTTGTAAGGAATGGGGACAAGTCTCTCTCTTCGATCGTCAATCTCCTTGCTATGGATTTGTCACTATGAAGACTATCAAAGCTCTTGCAACATTCTGAAGGCTTTTGGAGATTAGCTTGAAAAGGGAAATGGCAAGCTTATATAGATGGTGGAAGGGGAGTTGGGATCCCTACAATCATGGGATTGGCCCTATCCTCAAGGAAGCTTCCATGAGAGGTGGCAAACTACTTCCTCTACATGGAAATCCGGAGCCAAACGTCCCAAGTCAATTTAGAGACCAGTTTAGGAGTTGGTTGGAGTCAATATTCCGCCATTTATTTTTAAGAAACACCCTTTATTAAGTCTGGCACGAGTGCGACTCTGAGACAGAGTGCCAATTGGCGCGCCCTCTTTTGAGGATTTCCCCCATTGGTGCGGGTATAACACTGGCTAGTCGCGCCTATGATGAAAAGGCTATTTTTAGGGTTTTTCACAAGGAGATGTCTTCAGGGGAATGAAAGTCCATGTCTAGCGGAATGTCAAGAAAGTGTTTTAAGATCATGTCACTGCTCGCAGGTCACGGGATAAGCCCTCCAATGTGCGGGACAGGGAATTTCAGGGACGGTGACAAATTTCTGTGTAACACATTCACAGCTATCTTATACCCGCCTTGGAAGTCCTACCGACTCTAGGGATTTCCCCCATCATAAATAATTATGACTGTCGCCAAGCAGCTTATTATACTCTGAACTTGGGCCACTAAATCCCCATCATCATTTTTCAGTCACCCCTCACCAGCATGCCTATGTTAAACCCATCACATCCAAGTCCCCGACCACTCATGTCGTGACCCCTCAGCCGGTTGAGGCTTCCTTTTTGTCGAATTCAACACTTATTCTCCAGAAAGGAAGCGGTACCTTGGATTACCCCTCTCCATAAAAGGGGCATCCTTGTGTGGCACTATGGGAGACATCATTGCCCATATATGTCATCGATCCTCTTGAAATTCGACTACAACAAAAGCTTTCATGTCAAGATAGTATCGTACCTTACACCATTGCACTTTGATCAAATTCGTCGAAGACCGATGCCTCCATAAGCATCTCTTTAAAGAAATTCTTACACGACAAGGTCCCAGCCAACACCTATGTGTACAATGTGAAGCTATATGCCATACCAAGTTTACGCATATGGGTACCATATTCCACCTATTGTCAAAGAAAAAACGCCCTTGAGGATGTGACCAGTCATCGTCAGCAACCACCAGATCACTACCACATCAGTGATACAGACAGAACATATATCTGTCAAAATAGATTTGTTAAAGTAGCCACAACATCACAAGCATGGGACATGCCCCCCTCGTAGAAGATTTGTATATGTATTGTATTATTTTTTCTTACAGGGGTCCTTTAGGACACGGTCAATCTTGGAACTAGTGCATGGTGTTTTCAATTCCAAGCTTCATGCAGGTCTCTCCTTCTCTCTACGCATGATATACAAAAAAGAAACTATAATGTATTTCGGCTATACAATTCTTCCTAGACCTCACACATTAGGGGGCAACTGTTAACACTGGAAAATCGTACAGTAGAAGATGACATTATTTAACATCAAGCAGAAGGTTTTACAGGGCTGGAAGACATTACAAAATCTGGAAAGTATTTAAGAATCTCTAACGTCTGAGGAAAATAAAATTTTAACATGTCATAAATGTTATTTGCGTGTATAATCATTCGTGAAGAGCGCCTTCACACACTTTTTTTCTCGATATGCACGCAATCCTGGGAGTGGTGAAATGTCACTTTCCAAAACCACACAAAGCATAGGAGAGTGATTTCACACACTTCAAGCTACCTAAGGATAGCCACCAATGCCTGATTAGACATCAAGTGAGCACACAATGGAATATTTGGAGAACACAAAGGAATCATACCCCTCTCTTGGGTCACCATCCACAATGTACCAAGAGAGGGAAGGAGGATTTGAAATCTCCTATATAAGGTCACCATGAGATGAATAATGGGTGAACACATTGTTATGCTAGCCAAAATTTCCCAAGCAATACCAGTAGTGTGTGATCCGGAGCTGAAGATAGAGGGGACTCAATTGTTGGCCATCCACGAGTTCATTCCAACACAGTAGAGAGAGAGAGAAACTACACTAAGGCAAGCTGGGGATAAAAACATCCTTGCATCAGGACATAGAACCCACGTTCTAAGGGCCCTTTTTCAAGAGGGTAAAGTTTCACTCTTATTACTACCAGCGCTCAATAAGAAGGACTAGAGCCACCATTCATATTATTTTTGTCGTTTGACTCTTTTCAAAGCTCGTGTTTATTTTTTTTAGTTTTTATTTTTGTTTTAGTTTATATATACATGCTATTTATCTATCTAGTATGCTTATGATTCTATCTTGTTAGAATAACTTGCTTGACTCCACTTCTTTTTTTTCCTGTTACCAATAACTTAAGTGGGTAGACCAAACCCCTTAAGTTGGTGTGATTTCATACATACGTGCACAAAACACACTCCAACAATCATGATGACAGAAATGGTAATTAAATGAGAGGAAAATGGATTTTCCAAAACCATGAAGGCAAAATGACGAGTGAAGGATATTCCCAACCTAGCACAAATTGTAAATGAGTGTCATGTTCAAGAGCGACAAGCTACCAAAAAAAAATAAGATGTTAAAATTCCAATTTTCCCCCATTATTGCTAACGAGTACCTCTTTATTTTTTATATCAAACATGAGGAGTATATCATATGATGATTGTTTAAGTTCATTCTTTGAATGAATCCATCCTAGTAATTTTAACGAACCCTACAAATGAGGAACTCAGTCTCATCATGGTGACAAGCATTTCACTTTTTAATATTTAACAAGTCTAATGAAAGCATAAATTAGTGCCATTTTCATGTTTAGGGAGTCTGAAAAGGAAACAGAAAAGAAGACTCCATGATGCCCCTTTTCGTAAATCGTCTCTCGAATCCGAAAAGGTAGAAAACAATACTCGAGAGAACCCCTTGACCATGTTCAATCAAGGTATTCCTTTTTCGTAAATATTTAAGCTCGGCCCGGAAAAGGGGTAAACATATACTAGTACCATGTCAATTCATTTACATTAACGAGTTTGAATGACAAGTACTCGAAAATCGTTTGATTTTTTTAGAGTAAAAAAAGAGCTTAAAGTTGAATCCTCCTGGAGAAACGAGTGATATAAAAGGAAGCAACTAGTTCTGGTGATGATGAAACTTCTCAAAAAAAGTAAAGTTCGAGAGGTTGGCTAGCAAGACCGCTCATCACAATGGTTCCCAAGGCATAGGTAAAACAACCAAGTGAGAGCGTATGATCGGTCAAGCAGATGGTGATGATAAAATGAGAAAATGAAGTCTCATATGGAAAAAGAGGTTGATAAAAATGGAAATCACAAGAGGTAGAATGATAATGGTTTCATTTTTACATAAGCTTGAAACAGTATGCTTGAAATAAGTTTGCATGCCCCCAACATGGTGAATCAATTCAAGGTACATGCCCCCAATCTTTAGTTCATTCACCTAAGTAGACTATTGGTTACTAGCAAGTGGATGGAATGAAAGTTCATTTAGGATATCAAGTGAAAGACTCAACTGGGATTTTATGAGATCTATTCAAGGGCTCGAATTGAAAAGGGATTTGTTTCATTTTTTAACGATGTTGACACACTAAAATAACTATCCCCTTGACACCTTTTTTCATTTTTTAACGAGCTTGACACAAGACAAGAAAATTTTCTCTAAAGAGCTTGATTTGTTTTGTAAGGAGCTTGACTCAAGAAAAGGAGCTCTCCTCTGAAGAGTTTGTTTCATTTTTTAAGGAGATTGACAGAAGAAAAGGAACTTTGCTCCGAATATTTTTCTCATGGCCCATAAGAGGTCATGGCTTCCAAGAGGTTCTCATCAGATGGGAGAACAAAACTATGGAAATAAGGGTCCACTTCCCCTAGTGTATGATTCACTATATCACCGAACGGATCATCACCAGGCACAAGAATGGAACAGGCTTCCACATAATTAATGTTTGGTGGGGAAGATACCACTGGCATGTAAGTACCATTAATAGTTGATGGTTGATTTGGAGCCAAATTAGGATCAATAAACAAAAGTTGATCAATGGTCACAATTCTTCCTTCATGTGGAAACACATCACATGAAAGAGAGAAGAGACAAGAGATCCCATGACATAAGTATACTCACGCCCAAGGAGTATGTCAAAGTCCAAAGGGCCTTGGAAAACTATGACATATATATAGATATTATTTCCGCTCAAAGTAATAGGAAACTTAGGAAGGATTGCTAACGATTGACTGGTTCCTCTGTTAAATTCTAGTAGATTATGGGTAATAGGCACAAGCTGCGGAGAACCAAAACATTTTCAAGTAGTTGAGGAAAACATACTGACATATGCGCCTTAATCTATTATGGTGCTAGGTACAACCACATTATAGGCATGTTCCGTGATCTCAAAGAGCACGTAAGAAGGAAGAAAATACCCTATCAGTTGACTCCAATCAAAGGAAGCTACCAAACTACTTGGAGTGGATGTCGTTGAATTTGGAGAACTACCCCCTTATATCACGAGAATGGGAGGATCTCCCTCTAATTCATGGGAATCTGAAGAAACAAAAATAACCTAAGTGGTATGAGGTTCACTCTCTACAGGAAAGACTTGATCAACTGAAGTTGGAATCAAGTCAACCATTTTATCAACAAATGTTTGGTTCGGAACAGACACATGTGTTTCACTTTCAGATAGATTGGGATTAACCAGAGATGAATTCTCATCAATCACTTGATCAACTAGCAGAGGATCAGAGGAAGGATTTCAATAGCCAACTAGAAGATGAGGATGAGAAGCTCCAAATTTTCCAAGACTTTGGAGGCTTTATCCATATAAGAACAAAATTGAATGGGATTATTCCCTTCACATAACGTACACAGAAATTTGACTTTCCCCTTTTTCACATGGGCCTTACTATTACTAATTGAGGTTTTATCACCAGCATGATCTCTAGAGGCTGATGAAAAAGGCCGATGTGAGGCAGTGGACCACACTTATAATATCTTTGGAATACTAGGAGAATCTCTAAGAAGGTGGTCATCCTTAAATAAATTGCGAGGGAATTTTATTTTGCGGGAGTGAATGGAAGAATTTTCAACATTAGTTCCCCCTTTCTTCTTTTTCTTCTTCCTATTCGTCCTCTTCTTATTAGTATTAGCTTCCTGGTTACTAGAATCAAAACTTTCGCCAGGCGAAGAGGAAGAACGAGGTGAAGAAACAGGTGAAGAAGGCGAGGGGTCAACCTTAGGATCAACATGATGCTGAAACTCTTCAGGTGGAGGAGAAATTGGTTGAGAAGAAGCTTGGACATTTCAAACCATGGGGGTTCAAAATAACAAAACTCGAAAACCAATGGTAAATCTCAGGATGGAAAACATTTCCATATGGGGAGCACCAACATTTCCAAAAGAAGGAAAGCGGCCAAGATTCCCATATGATGGGATTCCTTAATTGGTAAACTCAGGAACTATCGCCATTAGTCTCAACCTAATATCTTCTGAGGAGTTTTGCACGGGTAAAATTTTATTTCATGGGAAGTAAATTTTAGAAATTAAACACAAAATAAATAAAAAAGGGTGAACTAGGCATAAAGGATTACCAGGTATCCGTGAATGGAAATATACACCTTAGAAAATAAATTTACCAAGGAATTAATTTACGACAACCAATCTTCTCGAATGTTGTGTGTTTGGTGTATCACGTCTACAAGGCGGCTGACTCGGTTACCTATGGAAGGTTTTTAATCTAGTGGGGTCTCCCAATAAATACTCGACGGTACGTGGGAGTCCAGTCTATAGTAGAGTTGTCTAATGTGTAACCGTACAACGAGAGCATCATCTTATACTTTTCATACGTGGAGCATAGTCCTATATAATTCCATACATGGGACAGGGTATCACCTCTGGAATGTAACACAAGCTATTAGCGACAGCTGCTGCACTTAACAACACCGAAACACGTCTCTATCCTATACCTCTAGATGTTTGCATTAATTTAAAATTATTCTTAAGGTTAATTGAATAAATTTTAAGGTTGATCTTGATTAAAGTTTCAATTTCAAGTCTCAAAAATATGTCGGTTGAATACATATAATGCAACAAGAATGATAAAATGATCATTTCAATTCAATGAATGCTATTTTAGGGAAGAGTTTCAAACAGTGACGCAACAAACAAAAAAGAAAAAAATGAAGATTTTCCTCACCAGGTCACTTTCACTATCCCAATTCAATTCAAAACATTCAAAGATGAAAATTATTCAATGTAATCTATGCAAAATTTCTTTTCTGAAAACTATGCAATTGTAATCTATGCACACTTTCCTTTTTTATTTTTGATGAATGAGAATGCATTCAATGAACTTTTCGATGGAATCAAAATCTACTTAATGCACAATGAAATGAATACACTCAATGCACCTTTTAGTTTTTAAACCTCCAAAGAACACAATCAATGTCTAATCATAATCACGGAAATTACTTTTCAAATGCAATGTAATCTAATGCAATTTTCACGAAAAGCAAAATTTTGAGATAAAAATATAAACGAATGCAAAAGCTCAATTTATTTCAAGGAACAATAATGATTCTTAATGATCAGAAAAGCAATATTTTTTCCAAACATACATGTAGAAAACAACAACTTCATGGACTCAAAGAATCAAAGATTCAACCAAAATTTCACTTTTACCACTTCAAGTATGGGATGGAATTTTACACACCACAAAGAAACTAAGACCAAACAAACAAAACTTGATACACAAAAAGAAAGAGGATGACCTTAGACATTAGGAGACTCAAGGATTTTTAGAAAAAAATCCAAAAAATTTCAAATTTAAGGACCAACGCTACTTTACATAGATAAAATTGTGATGGTCTACGAAAATGTACTAGTGGGAAGAGACAGTGGAAGACATGGTTTTCAGTGCGACTGTACTTATAAATATATGCACTAGCAACATGAATATGTCTGAAAAAAGACACAAAGGTCAAGGAGTGCTTAGGAAAGTAAATCCAAACTGAAGCACGAACCTACACCTGATACTCTAAAGAAACAATCAAGCACTATGCATACCTAAAGAGACCTAAACAGACTCAGATCTCAATGATCGGTCAAACTAATCAAAAGACCAAACCAAAAAATGAAAGGAAAAGAGGCTATAGCTCCCTAGGCTAGTCACCAATTTTGTTGTGAAGACCATCCTCTATATGGAAATAGGTGATCCAGCTAGCCCTAGAATGGGTCTAACAACTTACGAGACTATCTAATGAACAACTTCTTAATTAACATTCAAAACATGATGAGAAAAGGAAAATATCCTACCTCTTCCTGATGTTATGCTCAACTTCTTTGGTGAAGGCATTGATCCATGATCCTTCAGGATCGATTCTTTGGTGTAGGCATTGATCCATCATCCTTCAGGATCCTATAGGTGATCAAGGAACAACAACGAATGTGATCCAATACAAAGGAGCCATTGAACATAAATTACCTAACATATCAAGGAGAATTAGGTTACTTGTATGACTATTCAAACAAATATAGAAAGTGAAACACTAGATTTATTTATTAATAATGTAAAAGAGGAAGCTTACAACCATGGCCTTGATGTTGGAGGCCTCCCTTTGGTGTAATCCGAGTCCAAACAGAGGCTCTTAAGCAATCCTTCTCCTGAATGGAAGATTAGGCATTGACATAGCATAAGTATGCATAGGATGAATGATCAAACCAACCCAATGTTCGACCACTAAATTTTCATTATTGTTACATTTCTTAACATATACTTCATCAATTCCTTCCATTTTTTTATCACATTATTTATCACAATTTTTCATTTAATCCCATTTCATACTTATTTATGCTCCTATGCATAGGTAATATTTATTCACCTTTATTTTTAATAAATTGAATATTATTATGAATTATTTTGTAAATGATGGTTTATTAGTGAATTTGTTACAACTCACAATTTTAGCCTACAATATCTCTTTCAAAATCCTATCTTCATTTCATAATTAAATATTCCAAGTGAGAAATTTGCTGGAATAACAAGTGACAATTTTGCATTGGACATTTCGGGCAAACGAAGAAGAATATTGAAAATACAAGACATGGTTTTTTTTCATAACAGATCAAATTAGTTATTTGAAGAGAATTTTTCGAAAATTAGCTCTTCTTTGGGAGAAACACAAGGTTCTTATAAGGACATATTCGCATATTTTTTGTTGAAGCCGTTTTCCAAATTTCCTCAATTGCAATAATCAGATTCGACTTGTTACAACTGAATCATGGTGGAAAGATCTCTTAGATTTTGTAATCTATCTGAATTGTATGGTAAATCATTTTGTAATCATTTGGTTGAAGATTTACATTTTGTATCTTGTATATTTAAAAGAAAAAAATTAGAGAGAGGGGGATAGAGGGATATCATCAACTTGACTATATAACTTTCAATCATCATAATACAAAAATATTGTGTTACTCCTACATGTGTTGACTGAGTTGATTTTATTTAACCTTTGTTTCTTCTCGCGTCTTGCTAGGGGGGAAGGGCCATCCTCCTTTGTAGGGATTGCAATGTAGAGTACCTCTATCATATTTTATATTTTCCATTTATTCTGTACATACGTGGAGTGTTGTGGTTGTTGTATCACTTGTAAGTAGATTCACTTTAGTTTCAAGTATTAACTTTGCTGTTACACAATCTCAACTAAAGCTACCAGCTGGAGTCGATTAGTGTGTGGCATGCCTAGGTACTTGTTTATCTGAAGTGTGTTTACATTCTTGTGGATCTTTTTATTACTGCATGAGTGATTTCTTTCAGCAATTGATTTAGAAATGATTTCTCTTCATCTTGATTTTGCCTCTGGTTTGATGTATCGGCACATACAATGCGAATATCATTGAAATAAAAGATGTCCCTAGATTGATAATTTATGTGTACCATATTAGTCATTTAACAGTGATTAATACAGTCCAACATTTTGCCACCATTGCCGCGGATGGCAGTAACGATACAATCAGCCACAATTGTTTGCTTCATGGTAGGGTGTTCCTAGTCAGCAGTTGATGGGCGGTAAGATGAGAGGTAAGAACCTATGAATTGCTCTAAAATACCCAAGCGGGCTCACCGTTGCTACAATGGGGCACTTAGAAGTGTGATTTTTTATTTTCTTTAGCGTGTCTTCAGCTATACAGTTATTGGGCAGTATGCCGAGAGGTAAGAACCTGCACATCACTCTAACATACTTGAGCGGGCTCACCACTATATAACTGTGGCACTTATAGGAAGGAATGATACAAAAAGGGTCCATGTAATTGTAGGACAATAGATAAATCAAAAAACATCCCCCCCCACTCTAACTAACTATAGAAAAGCCCCAAAAATTCATGGGATGAGGTCAAAGAGTGAATCATCAACACAACCAGGAATCCAATCAAAGAACTTCACGATATAAAAAATATGGGAAATCAATACAAAATTGAAGACTAATTTTACTCTGTCATTAGCTTGCAACATCACTCCATACTTCATCAATTCTTGGCACCATCCTTAACAGGGAAGTTGGTCTCTCATACCCTAGTACTTATTAACATACATCATTCAATTATGGGTATGTGCATACTTGAAGCCTTATTTCAAAAATGGATTCATTGGAAGTACTCTTATACGTAAGTATAATTTTTTTTTGAATCTATAGTAGTGTAGTGTAGAAAATAGAATAAATGAAGAGATAAATAAATAAATTTCTTTATATGTAAAAATAGTTGTTTTTTTTGCAATGCACTGTGAAAATTAACATCGATGATCAATATTCAAATTTATTTATGTATGTAGATGTATTATATTGGAAAATGAAATTTCTAAAAACACTCATATTCGTTTTGACCACCTTCTTGGAAAAATTCCTTGATTATCATATCTTATGGCTTCCGAGCTCGATGAAAATCAGTGAAAACACAGTCGAGACAGTCATGTTTTGAGGGACCAAATGGGAATATTTTGAAAACATATTTATATCATATGTAGCCCTATATTTTTACTTTCTATCCCAATTTGAATCACTCTATTTGGATTTGAAACGAAAAATTTATAACCAAAACAATGACATTATGTCTACTAGGCAGCTCAGGAACAAGGTTGGGACAGTCATTTTTTGGAGATCTCAATGACTATATTTTTGAAAAAAACTTCTATGGTATATCCCCCTATGAATCTAGTTTACAAGGAAGTTTTAATCACTATATTATGATATCGTATGAGGAAGTTATGACCAAAACACTGATTGTTTATCGTAAATCAACACTCTTAAAACTTTGATTTCCAATTGCTCATTAGTGTATTTGACCCATCAATTATTCCTGCCTTTAAAACCTAATTCTATTTGAGATATATAAATAAATATAATTTAATTTCAAATTTGAATCGATTCAATCCATCAACAAACAAAAACGTTATGCTTAAAATATCAACTGTTGGTCTACATTGGGAAATTGAAAATGGCTTTGTTATGCAGTTTGTTCTAAGTAAATTTGACATATCATATCATGAAATTTTTAAAATTTGTTTTGATTGGAGATATACCTTTGAGTTAGCTTTTATTTGGCTTTGAAATCACTCAAATTTGACGAAAAAAAAAAAGAATTTATGATTAAAACACTGTTGGTTAGTATGGTTGACCACTGCTCTCCTGTAGGTGACAAATAAATTTTCTTTGTTTATCTGTCCATGGATTTGTTTTAGAGAGTAACTACTTCTTATTCTTTTCTTTTTTTGCACATGTATTGAATGGGGAGAGCCCGCACATCTCTGTTCTTCCATGATTTTATGTTTTATTGCAGGTAGATGCTCGCTTTTTTTGTAGGTCTAAGGAGAATAAAGTAGGTCCATTTATGAACGATTGGTTCTTGAAGGAAATAAGAGCTTGTTGCAAAAATCGTTCCCGCTATTGCTCACCAACATAGAGAAAAAAACATGAAGGCTTTTCATCACTTAATGGATTTTATAACAAAATGAATGGGGAATTGTTTTCCATTTGAAGAATCCAAGTCATTTCTGCTAAAGCATTTTTCCATTTATTCACCATTCACAGACTCATAATTCCCTTTGAAAACAACATAGCTGCAACAAAAAAATCACAACCATTTTAACTTAATTAATTAATTTATTTATCAATAAAGAGTTTTTTCTTTTCTAATTTCTCTTATTTTTTATGTTTAAGGTATTGTTTACTTCAAAATTACATTTTTTGTTTTGATCTCAAAATAAAGAAGTGTCCAATGTTGTTATTCCTGAAAATTTTCTAAGCACCCGGTGTTGTTACTCCTTCGATGTTGTTACTCTGGAAAATTTTCTAAGTACTCGGTGTTGTTACTCCTCCGATGTTGTTACTCCGGAAAATTTTCTAAGTTTCAGGTGCTGTTACTCTCGTGCTATTACTCGAAGTTTTTTTCTAAGTGTCGGTGTTGTTACTCCTTCGATGTTGTTACTCTGGAAAATTTTCTAAGTACTCGGTGTTGTTACTCCTCCGATGTTGTTACTCCGGAAAATTTTCTAAGTTTCAGGTGCTGTTACTCCTTCGATTTTGTTACTCCGAAAAATTTTCTAAGTACCCAGTCCTATTACTCTTCCAATGTTGTTACTCCGGAAAATTTTTTAAGTGTCAGGTGTTGTTACTCCTTCGATGTTGTTACTCTGAAATTTTTTGTAAGTATCCGGTGTTGTTACTCCACCAAGATAAGGCACCAGTAACATCCTCGACTGATTCCATGGATTTTCTTGGTATTTTACTTATGACATGACCAAACCTAACCAATGAAAGTCATACCTTAGTTGGGGGGAGGTCTCATATTTAATAATAATGACGATTATTATGGTAAGCCTTGTCGTGAATAATTCACTTTAATTCCTCATTATTTTGTGAAAGTGACTCATCTTCCTTCTTGTCACCTCAGTCACAACATCCTTTTTCCCTTTCCCTGTTATTACCTAAGACATGGTTGTTACCTTAGTCAAAACTATTGTTGTTGGCTAATTTTCACGTTTGATTCAACATATGTAGGTATTTTTCCTTAGTGAATGGGAAATACTTTTAATGGTCTAGGCCTTCTTTGAAATAATGATTGTGTATTCAATTTATCTTCGTTTATCTATAAACATCGTCTTATTTTTAAAGGAATAATTATGCAAAGATGATTTCATCATGCCAATTTCCAACTTTCCTAATTGGTCAAGTCTTTGATCTTGTAAAAATTATAATGATGACCACAAAATTGTATTTCATCTTTCCATCACTATCTTATGAAATGTTCCTCAACCCCAATTTTAGCAATAATATATTTATCAAAAATCATTTCAAGGTTAATAGTTTCTGAGAAGAAAAGATATCCAAGTTGAAAATAGTTACTACAAAAAATTTTATGCCATCCCTAACTCTTACGGAGCTGACTTGTCACCCCATCTATTAAGAAATATTTTGTTGATTAATGATGACCATAGTTGAATTTTAAACATAAATAGTCAACTGGAGGATAGCAGGTCTCATCACCAGCTGACCTACCATGATCATAGACCCTAATAAGGTGAAATTACCCCTACTGGTTACCAAGGCAGGGTAGTGGCCTTTGGTCATAAAACTAAAGGAAAAAAGGTCTCATCATGAGCCGACTTGTTCACTTTTGTTAGCTCCCTTGAATGGCATTATTATTAATTGGTTACCAAGCCAGAACAATTATCTTCAGTAGACATCTAAGTAAATTGAAATTCTTTTGTAGCTATGTACTTATAGATGGGACACTAGCATATTAATGGGTTAAAAAGGCATCGCTGTCGAGGCTATGGATGTCTGCTAGCAGCAGTGGCTATTCCTATGGTATAAAATTTATTTTAATACTATAATCTACTTGGTTACCTTTTTTTCTCAAGTCTAATTGCCGATAAATCTTACTATTGCATATAAAAGGTTTGCTAGAACTCATGGTTCATGGGGTAATATTTAATCAGTTCTCAGATGATGGTGGTTATGATTTATATCTATTATTGAGCTATAAATATTTTACATGTCACAGATGGAACATTTAGGATATTTTATATTTGACATTTTGTATCATCTAAATCTTTCATTCCTTTATTCTACAAGTATCATATATTTAACCAAAGATAGTTTATTTTCCCAATCAGTCTCCATTTATTTGTAGCTTAACAACACCACTACTATTTTGAGGTAGAATAAAGAGGGCTAATTTTGATTTTGAATCCTAGGTAATTGGTTATACCTTGAGAAGAAAATACGGAGATAAGTAATTCTCACAATTTTTGTGTTAATAAAAACCAAAGCTTACGGGTCTTGGGAATACATATTTTTCTCATCATTTTTACCCTCATTTCCCTGATTATCCATTATTATTCCATGCCATTCACAGCGTGATTATTTCACTTTTATATATAATGAGGCAATTGAAGTGATGAATTATTGATTAAGGATAATCATTAGACGTGTTATAGAAATATTCATGACAGGGAAACTAATTAGCTTGGTGGAAGGGAACCTTGCAACACTTTCAGATTACTTTTTTTTCAGCTTTCCATACATGTCATTCCACATTTTTATGGAGGTAAAAATTTAGGTAAAATAATGTAAATTGTTGATTTATTAAAATTTTAGGAGAATTTCATGAAAGGCCATTGAGCATTATTCACCGATATTTTTCAACCATTATTTCATTAATCATACATCAATCTCCTTATTCATTCACAAAATCTCTCTTATTTTATGTTCTTATACACCAAGCAAAGACCTCAACAATGATCATAGCAACTACCTCAACTTATTTTCTAGTATAGCATGAGGACATGCTAATTTTCCAATTTGGGGGAGAAAGAATTGTTATGTTTCAATAAAAACCAATTTTACCTACAACCATTTTGCTTATATATTGAAATTTTTTCATTGGTTTCTGTTGATTTTTGGTATGGACAAGTATTAAAAACAAACCTGTTAAATTTCATGAAAAACTGATTTAAATTATTTTGAGAAATTAAACACCATTACCTACAACTATTTTATTTATATCTCAAGATTTGTGCATCCTATAGATTCAATTTTCAGATTCAAGAAGCATTGATATAGTAAAAATTTTCTTGCAATATTTCAACAAAAGCTGGTTTGTAATTTTTGAGAAAATGGTTAATGAAGTTTGTTCTTACTTGCATCATGCTTTGTTGCAAATTCAAATATAACTAGTTGAAAATGAAAATTATTACAACTTCATTAATTGATCTGTTATTTTAAAGAATCATTTGGGGAATAATCCTTTTTTTCCATCAATATCATGAGTTGAGGTGCGCATCTTGATTATTTGAATTACAGCTTGGCTAATACATAGGCATTGCATTGCATGTGGACATGTAACATGTTCAGTTTGGGGGAGATGTTGGGCCACTAAATTGTCATTATTATTACTATTTCTTAACATATATTTCATCCATTCGTACCATTCTTTTATCACATTATTTATCATAATTTATCATTTAATCCCATTTCATAATTATTTATTCTCTTAAGGATAAGTAATATTTATTCTCGTTTATTTTTAATAAATTGAATATTATTATGAATTATTTTGGAGATCATGGTTTATTAATGAATTTTTTATAACTCATGATTTTAGCCTCCAAGATCTCTTTCAGATTGCAAATCCAATCTTTAGTTCATAATTAAATATTCCAACTTAGAAATTCGCTTGTCTAACAAGTGACCATTTTGTGTTGGACATTTTGGGAAAACAAAGAAGCATATTGAAAATCCAAGACATGGGTTTTGTGAAGAATAGACAAAATTAGTTTACCCACAAGAATTTTTCCAAACTTCGATCTTCGTTGGGAGAAACACAAGGTTCTTAGAAGGACATATTTGCATATTTTCTGTTGTGGCCGTTTTCCAAATTTCCTTATTTGCAATAATCAGATTCGACTTGTTACAGCTGAATCATGGTGGAAAGATCTCTTATATTTTTTAACCAATTTGAATTGTATGGGAAATCATTTTTTAATTAGTTGGTTGAAATTTTCCCTTTTGTAGCTTGTATATTTAAAAGACACAAATCAGAGGAGAGGGATATATCATCAACTTGACTCTGTAACTTTCAATCATCATAATACATAAATATTGTGTTGCTCCTACATGTGTTGACTGAGTTGATTTTTATTTAACCTTTGTTTCTTCCCGCGTCCTGCTAGGGGTGAAGGGCCCTCCTCCTTAGCAAGGATTGTAGCGTAGAGTAGATCTATCATATTTTATATTTTCCATTTATTTTGTACATGTGTGGATAGTTGTGGTTGTTATATCAACACTAAGTAGATTTACTTCAGTTTCAAGTATTTACTTTGTTGTTGCACAATATCAATTCAAACTACCAGCTCGAGTCGATTAGTGTGTGGTGCGTGTAGCTACTTTTTTATCTAAAATGTGGTTACATTCTTGTGGATATTTTTATTCTTGCATGAGTGATTTCTTTCAGCAATGATTTATCTTCATCTTGATTTTGCCTTTGGTTTGATGTATCGGCACATACAGTGCAACTGTCATTGAAATAAAAGACGTCCCCATATTGATAATTTATGTGTACCGTCTTAGTCATTTAACAATGATTAATATAGTCCAACACCCAGCAAAGACCAATCAATAGTTGAGGGATGGGATCAATTTATAGGAAGGCAAAGGGAGTTATGAGACAATAAAAGGATAAAGGTCCACTTTTCAATGGATAATCCCCTTTTAATAAGATTAAGAGCTCCAAATGAGAGAAATCGACCCTATATCCATCGAACAAGATCAAACTCGTCGTCCTAGAAACTTCTAGAGGTCGAAGCTTCTCCTCCATTTGAGGAAACAATTCCAGAAAGGGCTCAACACAATTTCCCCAGCCAAAAGAGTGTTGAAAATGCTAGGGTATAGTGGGTAGCTTGCCATTAGTACGGGCATATAATTGGAGAAAATCATTGACCAATAAATTTAGGGTTTGAGCTAGGTTTATTTAGTAATTCTTCAAGGAAACTTTATTTTAGTATTTAAAGGATATCTTGACGCATTTTTCCAAGGTGGATATATTGCACAATATTCATCATAGGGTACTTCGAGATCAAGGATGGGAAGTTAACATGGTGAAAAATTACTGTGTAACAACACTCCATCCACATATTTTATGACAAGGTTGAGGTCAGAAAAACATCATATCTCTCACTCTTCATGACTGGGATAGAAGAAGAAATACTTTTGAAACTGCATTGAACCTTTGCTTGTGCAAAAATAATTTCATATAGTTCTCACTATGATGAAGATACATTTCCATCAAGTCTTTTATGGCATGCTATATTTGGAAACTTGAACTATGAAAACCTCTATTTGTTAAAGAAAAATGGTGTTACATCTTTTCCTACAATTCCTAGGAAACTTAAGAAATGTGATGCTTGTAACTTAGGAAAGAAAAACAAACAACATTTTCATGATTCTCATTGCATAGCACATAGAAAATCTACGCTCATTCATTCTAATTTATGTGGACCAATAACTATTCCTTCTACAATTGGTGATAAATATATGATGGAATTTATAGATGAATACAATAGAATGTGTTTCATTTATTTATTGAAGAAGAAATGTGAATATTTTGAAACATTCAAGAACTTTCATGCATGGATCGGAAATGATGTACACTCTCATATTGGATCTATTCATACCGACAATGGAAAATAATATATATCAAATTAAATTTAAAACTATATTCTTCAGCATGGTATAAAACAACAAACAAATGTGCCCAATAGAACAAAGTAGCTGAAAGAATGACCAAGACAATTTTAAATATGGTACGTTTGGTGAAGTTTTTTAGGAATGTTAATTTTATTTTTTGGGATGATGCAATTGTACGTGTCATGTATATAAATAATAAGTGTCCATCTCATGTTATAAAACACAATACTCCCTATGAAATATGGTATGGCCACATTTCTTTGGTTCCCCCTATTATGCCTTGATACCCAATGAACAAAGAAACATAATCAGTGTAAGGAGTGACAAATGTATCTTCTTGGCTACTCAAATACCTCAAAAGAATATTGTCTCTATGATGAAGTGAAGAAGCAGCTTATAATATCTAGATATGTGATCTTCCTTGAATCTTCCAAGACTAACAATGTTGTTGAGTGGCAGATTGATCACTTGGATAGATTCAAACATGCAATGTTTTTCAAGAGTTTGATAATGAGATTCCAGATCTTGAAGTGGGGGTCCCTATACATGATTGATATTTGGAATATTATTCTAAATCGCTCTCTTCCCCACATGAAGCTTCAACGACTGATGGCACTTTGGGTGATGTGATTAACAAAATTGGGAGACAAGATGGGGCATCTCATAAACGTCCTCCAAAATGGATGGAAAAAACATTTGAAAGTTTTCATCCTGATGAGGTTGGAAAGAAAGGAATAAGAATCTGAAACAAATACAATGGAGGTGATGTAGATAATCTCGATTCACCGTTTGATATGGATGTTTCTTATGATTGTGAACTAAATTTGTCTATAGGTTTTGAACAACCTTCCTCCAAAGAAGCTGCTTCTCATGATGAACGGAAAGAAGAAATATAAAAATAATATGATGCTTTTATAAATAATGGCAGCTGGTAGTTGATTGATCTTCTATTGGGAACCAAAACCAATAGACTGCAAGTGGGTCTTCAAAACAATTTATAAATAAGATGGCTCACATGAAAAGTAGAAATCGATGCTTGTAAAAAAATGTTTTGAACATATCAGAAGGCGTCAACATGAGGATACTTTTCCCTCCACAATAAAATGGATTATGATCTAGACCCTCTTTGCCTTAGCAACTGAGAACATTTGGAAGGTCCATAAAATGGATGTAAAACCTGCCTTCTTGAATGGAGGTATGAAAGAAAATGTTTCTATGTCCCAACTATAAGGATTTGTTGTGAAGGGACAGGAAAAAAATGCATGCAAGCTTGTAAAATATTTTTATGGCCTCAAGTAAGCACCACGAGCCTCATACAAGAGACTAACTGAGCATCTTCTGAAACAAAATTTGAAACATTATGATCTTGATGATTCAACTTTTTTTGTCAAGAAAGTTGGAAAAATAGTTGTATATATTGTGTTGTATGTAGATGATATTTTGATGACATGGAAAAAGGAGAGCTACATTGCATCCATAAATAAAGAGCTAAGGAAATTATTTGAAATGGTAGATCTAGGCTACGTTCACTACTATATTGGTATTGAAGTAACCCAACATCCAATGTTTATATTCCTATCTCAAAAGATGTACATTGGAGATATATTGAACAAGTTTGGCATGGTTGAGTGCAATTATTTGACTACTCCAATGGAATAGAAGTTAAAGATCACATCCACTGAAGGAAAATAATTTAAGGATGTAAAAATAATAGGAAAATCGTAGGAAGTCTCAATGATATCACTACTACCAGACCAGACATTTTATTTACTGTTAGAATCCTCTCTAAGTTTATGTAAAAGAATTGAGAGGGTCTAATCCAGAATTATGAATGAACATAATAAAATATAGAAATAAACATAAACACAAAGATGCAACATAAATAAAATGTCACTTCATTAATATCAAATATCTGAAATATGCTTATATACAGAATGGAAATAAACTAGCTCGGGTGATGGTAGATTATCTTGGAGAAGACTGGTGGCTGCATGCCTTTGAACTGTGGTAGAATTAATATCAAAGGCCTATTTATTATTGAGAAACAATGGAAAACCCTAAACATCCAAAAACTTAACCCTAGGAGATGAAGCACCAAAACTATGGGCCCCATTTGGGTAAATCTGTACACCAACTTCTCAAGGTCCTAACTTTGGCATATAATCCCCATTTCACACGCACAATACCTCGTTAGAAATAGCTATCCGAGGAATAAATTTTTTTATTTTCCATCATTAGTTAAGGCCCCATGATGGCCCTGGATTTCCGAAATAAAATGTCATTTAGGGCCTCAAAACGGCTCTGAATGTTTAGGACCCAAAAAAATTCCAAAAATAGTAAACTGTTTTACAATTAAGGAAACTCAAAATATGAAAGAAAAAATGGTGGGTGTCCAATTGGAATAGGCGGGTGGTGAATAATATCCACCGGGATTAGTCATCCCCCCTAGGAATAAATGGTCCCCATTGCATTAAGTTCCTCCATGAGATGAGGAAAATTCTATTGAACTTGGTCCCTGGTGAGCGAGTTGACTTGGTGCAAGAGTTGGACAACCTTGACAACCTGATACAGCTAGATATTTTTTATGCAAGTGTTCTTGATCTCCGTGTCCATGGTTAGACCAGTTGTGGCTTGTTCCTTCTAGTTAGGGTTTAGCTCAATTGGTGTGATTTGTTCTGCAAAGTTTGATGTTTCCAATAATGCTGGAAAGTAGGGGTGAAGGTTTTCCACATTTAACACTAGGTTGAGACCAAGGAATGGGGGAATACTGATCTTGAAGGCACTATCCCCAACATCCTTGGTGACGACAAATGGCCCATATTGATGCGGTTGAAGCTTGCGGTGGGGTCCAATGAGGCGCTCCTTCTACAAATGTAGCCAAAATTTGTCACCCACCTAGACCCTTTGTGGCACCCGATGCTGATCATGTCGTTGATTGTACTTAGAATTGGCTATGTACAATATGCCATTGACATGTTAGAAGATGTGCAAAATGTACTTATTAATTTTTTTTCCTTGTCAACTTCAGACTAGACATGAGCCAAATCTTCCTAAATTGTTTCAAATGGTATTGCCACATGAATGGGACATAGTGACTGGAATCCCAAGCCCATCTGAAAGGGGTTGTGACCAATTTAGCTACGGATAGCCTGGTTATAGCTGTGTTATAAATAAGGGAGGATTCCATCCCATGTGCATGGATGCTTTGAGTTCTACATTAACAGAATGTGTACAATCATATTGTTGACGACCTTTGTTTGGCCATTAGTTTGGGGGTGGAAAGTTGTGGACTTAGTGGTCCTGTGATATTCTTCTTGTGGGATGAAATAATGGCCATATTAGAGATTTTGTCGACAACCAAAAAAATGAATTCGTTTCCATGCTTGATAGAAGGAAGGCCCAACATTTAATCCCTCAAGATGGATTCCGAAGGTCGACTAGGGGTGGGAAGCAGAGTATATAGGCCTTTCTTCTTGATGGTCAATTTGACAATTGCGCATGTAGTGCAGGATCTAATGTACTTCTTGACATCATGTCGAAGGCTCAACAAAAAATAATAATTCTACAGTATTGCCACTATTTTCTCGACCCCAAAATGTCTATTGACCCAACTATAGTGCACTTCCCAAATCATCTTGGCATGTTCACTTGAAGGAACAAAAAGGTGTCCCAAGTGGCATAACAGTGCATCCTAGAGGTGAAAATCTAGAACTTGCTTTCCTCCCAGGAGCCTTTGGTATATGTTTCCGAATTATGGATTGCTTTTGTAGACATGCGCCCAACCCGAATTCTCCTGCCCACACGAGACGTACATAATGGTCAGCGCCATGATCGATGATCGACTGAGGCAATCTGAAACATTATTTGTGATTCCCTTCTTGTACTGAATGTTCAAATTTAAATTTTTCAAGTATGTGGACCATTTCTAATGGCGATCATTCTGCAACTTTCCTTGTGTCTGTATGAAATGCAGGGGTTGGTGATCTATGTGGATGACAATTTCCTTCCCCAAAATGTAAGTCTTCCATTATTGATAGACCTACATAATGGAATACATCTCTTTTTCATAGGTGGGATACTTTCAGACTATGTTTGAAAGTGTCTCACTATGATATGCCACTGGATGCCACTACTGAGTAATAAATTCCCCATTACATAGTCATAGGCATATGTCTCAATTTCAAATGGTTGTTGCAAGTTTGGTAACATGAGAATTGGTGCAAAGTAGAGGCAATGCTTCAACTATTCAAGTGCTTTTTGTTTTGATTCGGACCAAAAGAATTTTTCTTTCTCTCCTGCCTTGGTGACTTGCCTCAAAGACCAAGTTATATGACAGAACCCTGACAGGAGCCAGCGGTAAAAATTTTCAAGACCCAAAATGACGCAAATCTCTCTTATATTGTTGGGGCTGACCAATCCTAAATGACTTGGATCTTGGTTGCATCCACATGCACCCTCCAATAATCAATTATGTATCCAAGATATTGAATTTGGGTTATACCAAAAGTGCATTTCTTTAAATTGGCTCAAAAAATGTGTCACCGTATTGTTTAGAAGTCTTGTCGAATGTGGTGGAGGTGCTCTTCCCAACTCTGGTTGAAGATGCGGATGTCACCCAAATACACCACCACGAATGAGTTGGTGAATGGTCACAAGATGTCTTCCATCAGCCTCATGAAGGTTGCAGGAGCATTCGTAAACCTGAATGGCATGACCAACCATACAAAGAGGCCCTCCCTAGCTTTAAATGCATCTTCCACGCATCATAGGGTTCGATTGGTACCTGGTGATACCCGAAATTCAAGTCAATCTTGCTGAAATATTTGGCCCCCTTGAGTTGGTCCTTAATATCATCAATTTGTGGGATCAAATACCTATTCTTGACAGTGACCTTGTTTAGCATCCAATAGTCAATACAGACTTTCCAAGTCCCATTCTTCTTTTACACCAACACGATCGAGCTCCCATAGGGCGATGAAATCGGATGAATGCAACATTTCTATAGAAACTGGTAAATATACCTCTTGATTTTGTCTCTCTCCAAAACTAAGCATCGATATATTGGTCCATTGGGTAGTGGCATGCCTCAGGTCAGATCGATGGATTGATTTTCCTAACAATGCATAGGCACCCCTGCGGGTGATATGAACATGTCCTCATACTCTATAACCTTGTCATTTCATTTTTTCCACGTGGAGGAGCCTTATTTGAAGGTCATGGCCAAAATCTTATTCTTTCTCTAAGGGAAGATCATAAGGAAAAAAAATTTCTCAATTTCGAAAATGAGCTTACTGCATTTCTTTGCAGTGACCAAAGAGATGGAGGTGGGCAGTGCTACCTCCAATATCCTGTACAACTTATGACCTAAAGTAACAATAACAGTGTGAGGACTAGACTAATACACCACATGTTTCTTCCACAAGTATTGTTGGCCTAATAATACATCACAAACTTCAAGAAGACCCATATCACATAATACCTCATCCATGAATGGCTTGATGTTGTAGGGAAGGTGGCACTGCTAGTTGACGCAGAGATCACGTCCTTGGTGAAGCCACCCGATGGTGTATGGTTGTGGGTGTGTTGTGGTTGGCAGGCCCAGTCGCTTCATGACCTCTACTGAAATAAGGTTCTTTTGGCTCCTATTGTCAAAAATGAAATGCAGCAGGGAACCCTTCACCCACATTTCAGAATGGAAGAGGTTCTCACCCTATTATGGTTCTCCAGGTTCCTCATTCTGGATCTTGGTGTTGGAATGGTGGCACTGGGATCCACATCGATAATATGCCTCCCTTTTTCATTATCCTTGTTGATTTTAGACACAGAGTCAGAACATGCATTTTATTCAGAAGCCTTTAGCTTATTCACCAATGACTTCTTGGATTGACACTCAAATGTGTTGTGAGTGGAGATATTATGGAACTCACACAAATTTCCCATCTCCTTCTTCGGATTTGTGTTTTTTTTCTTTGCTTAAGGCTTTGACATGTTGTTTTGGGCTACCTCGCCTTGGATTTTTCCTCTGTTCTGCAGTTTGGGGGCACCTTTCCCTTGCTTTTGATTCACAGATCCAAAGTCTTTCTTCTTCTATTTGAATTTCTCCTCTATCTTGGTATCATACCGCTATGCTGCACCAAACAAGTAAATATCAAGGAACTCCATTTAATCTTGGATGTATCTTTGCAGCCAACTATGGTACTTAAGCACAATTGTTTTCTCCAAATATTTGATACCAAACTTTTTTGTAGGGTATGGAACAAATTCGTTAGCTCATGCACATCTTGATCTCTTTGCTGCCACATCATAGTCCATTTTATGTACTTGTCCTCATAGCTCCCCATGGGTTAATATTGTTCCTTGATGGCATCTCAGAAACAATTCCAAGTGGGTGTGGCTGATAACAGGGAGGGTTAACTCTCTTCCTTTTGCTCACAGTAGGTTTTCCACTAGTCCACCCATTTCAAAAAGTCATGAACCAAAAAATATCATTCAAATGTATTCATCCATCTATAAATGATGTCTGCATCTATTTTCACCTCAAATATGGGAATGTCGAAGTTAACTTGTACCTTAAAAGTAGTGGTGACGCCAGAGTGGCTACCGAATGAAGATATGTTGTTGGTGGGTATCCATTGATGGATGTGGGAAATTTATTTGTCATTGCATTACTTTGTTTCTCGAGGGCCTCCTCAAGAAATATTTTGATAGGATCTCTTTCTCCCTTGTCTTTCTTTTCTTCCACCATGTGAGGTCATCGGGGTTTGTGAGGTTGATATTGTAAAGGTTCAACCAACTAAATTCTTAACTCCTTATACCCTAATCTCGTTGGGGACATGCAAAGAAAGAAAGAGAAAGAGAATACCCGCTCTGATACAACTAATCCTAAATTATGTAGGAACATAATAAAATATAGAAATAAACATAAATGCAGAGATGCAACAGAAATTAAACTTCATTTCATTAATATCAAGTAACTCCAATATGATTACGGACAATATGGAAATAAACTAGCTCGAGCGATGGTATCTTATCTCTAAGAAGAGATGTTATGAAAACAACTCACAAAATAGAAGAAAAGGAAGATCAACGACTTAGAAATAAACCTCTTTGAGGGGGAAACCTCCTTTACATTACATAAATAAAAAATTCTTGGAAGATACAAATGAAAAAACCTACCTTCAATGTATAGAAGTCTAAGGGGCCACAATATAACAATATGGGGACTGCATGGGAAAAACAATAATGGGGATACACATATGGGGTAAAATAATAACGATATGGGGACTACATGGGCGCAAAAATAAAGATAATGGGGTTACACTAACAATAAAAATAAGGAGCTACACTAGTATTATAGGGACCTAACATGCCCCTCTCCTTTGAAGAAGTGTTGTCCTCAACACTAGAGTAGTTTTGGATGCTTCTGTATAAAAACATCACCCTCCCATGTAGAATCTTCAAAGGGTAAGTTCTTCCATTTGACAAGATACTCTGAAATTGATCGATTTAGTAGCTGTCATGTTATTGTTTCCATTATTGATTCAGGTTACAATATGATTTTTCCTTCCTTGTTAAGTTCTGGAAATTTTTTTTGAGCTGGGAGCTTGTCACCTATAACCTTCTTTCAAAGCACGAAACATGGAAAAATATGTGCACTTGGGAAGATGCTGGAAGCTCCAATTTTTAAGCCATAGTGCCAATATTTTGCAAAACCTTGTAAGAACCATAATACTTTGGTGATAATTTATTGTGCTTAGCTTGCTTGAGGGAAATTTTTTTGTATGGTTGTAGCCGTAAAAATACCCAGTCACCAACATCATGACCTCTTTCACTGCAATGTTGATCTTCTTGTTGTTTCATTCGATTCTGTGCCAAAGTGAAGTTATCCTTTAAGATTTGGAGAACTTATTTTTGATGCTCGATGTGATATTCCACTAATTGAACCTGTAGTGAGAATAATTGTGCAATTAAGCATTGTTTTTCTTTCTTTAGAAGCTTTGTCATGACATTAGAGCTAATTATTTTTCTTGGTTTCCTTGCAATACCCCGCAATTCAACCTCCTCTCCTTCCCAAAACAATTCAAGAAAATGTATTGAAAATTGAAAGCAATAATCCCCAAGGATTGTAACCATTGGACTCCTATTACAATATTAGCACTGCCCATTCTAATAGAAATCATTGGACTATTCAGTACATATTACCCCATGGTTATCTTTATAATATGACACTTTCCAGATAAATTTATAATTCCCCAATTTGCAACCATCACTTGCCACTTTTTTTGTAGATATAGGAATCAATTCAATTCCTTTCCTATCGTATAATGAATAAAATTATGGGTACTACTCGAATCAATCAACACTATTACCTTCTTCTTCTTGATATGTCCTTCTGTATTCAGAGTTTGTGGAGTGGTAATTCTTGTCAATACATTACAAAATATGGTCATATTCATTTCTTCTTTGTGTATGGCAGGTTCCTTGTGTATATCACTTTCTTTTGAATTCTCTTGTTCCTTTTATTCCTCCTCTTCACAATCTATGTAAATTAATTTCTTCTGAACACACTTATGACCTCTGGTGTATTTCTATCACAACTGTAACATAGACCTTTTTCTCATTTTTCATCCAATTTTTGTGGTGTCAACCTTGTAAGTTGTTGAAGGATAGGAGCAACAACATTTCCATATTTATAGTTGTGATTGGTAGAATTCCTTATATCCATAATTTTTCTTTCAACTTTTCTTGCCACCCTGAATTCCTTTTCCAATGAATCAGGTTCCCGAAGGAAAACCTCATGTTGGATGTTATCCTTTAAAGTCCCTATGAGGACATCAATCTTATGCTCCTCTAGAATATTTACTACCCTAATATTCAATTTTTGGAAGTCCTCAATATGCTCTGCCATTGAACCCTTTTGTTTGAGATTTATCAATTGGCTAAAGAAGGTGTTGCTCTTTGTTTCCTCATAATTTTCTATCATCTCCTCCGTAAAAATAGACCAAGTGATAAGTGGTTTATGAGAAAAAATCCATTGATACCATAAATATTGTTTGGGTTCTAAATTTAAAGTTGCAATGTGTACCTTTTGTGTGTTTTTCACATTATGTAGATCAAAATATTTCTCCATCTGTAGTATCCATGTTACCAGATCCTTGCCATCAAACTTCTGTATATTGATATTTGGAATATGGTGGGTATTAAATCCAACATTAGAGGCTATGAAATCATGATTAACATTTATTTTGTTTTTATCGTGAGCTTCATATAATATTTTCTTGCCATTAGAAGCATTTCTTGTAGAAACTTTGTCAAATATTCCTTCAAAAATTCAATTTTTTCTTGTATACCATTGATCCTAGCTTCCATGCCATTATTTAAAACATCCATATTAGCTTCCATGACTACTTTTAAAAAATATATGTCACCTTTTAAACCATATTTGGTTGCTATTTCTGAGAGCGAAATTTGTTGCACTTGGTCCTGTAACTTTGATATATCATGCTGCAATTCTTCTTCTTCATGCATCATATTAGATTTTTTTTAGGATTTAATGGGTGTGGAATTATTTTTGGGAAGCATTTTAGAATCCAATCCTTATAAATATTCTTTAATATTCCCTTGGAATCACTTCAAACTGCTTTTTCAAACAAAATTTTTGCAATTTTAAAAAACAAATACACACCTTTTTCTTGCTTTTAAGGAGGTCGATATTGAAACTGATGCATCTATGTGATTTCGGCTCTTCAATATCTAAAATTTGGTCCTATAGTATCAATTTGAGTCTTATTTCCAATGCCATAGGCTAGACCTAATTTGGGTTCATAAAGGTAAAGTTATTCCTGATCTCCCACAATGACCTAATTATGGACTGGTTCAATAGAGCGAACTTGTCCAACGTGCCACATGTCACTATTTTGACCTTCAGCTATGAAATTGATACATAGGAAAATAAATTTTGTGCACTTTCGATTGATTGTTACATAATTCAAATTCGATGCATAAAATGAAATTTATGACGATTTTTCCTCAGTCACCTGTGTGAGATTAAATTCTTGCACCTGCAAACACCCTAACTTCGACAGATCATATCTCCGAAAATGTATTGAACCAAGGTATGAAATTTTTACATGAGGTTCATAACAGTTCCAAATCCACGTGGTAAGATTTTAAACATCTCAATCATCGTAGAAAAAATGTTATAGTGAAAATTCAACGGTGAATTGTTTGAAGAAGAAAAACCCTAGAATCCCAAGCTCTGATACCAAATGCTAGGAAACCAACTCACAAAATAGAAGAAAATATAGATCAATCAGTTATAAATCACCCTTTTCAAAGCGGAAAACTCCTTTACATTACATAAATTAACAATTCTTGGATGATACAAATGAAAAACCTACCTTCTATATATAGGACCCTAAGGGGTCACAATATAACAATATGGGGACCCAATGGGCACAACAATAATGGGGCTACACCTATGGGGCACAATTATAACAATATGGAGACTACATGGGCATGGAAATACCAATAATGGGGTTACAATAACAATAACAATAAGGGTCTACACTAGTATTATAGGGACCTAAAAAGAGATGTGATGGCTGCATTCCTCTAGATTGTGTTACAATGAGGCTCGAAGGCCTCTTTCTTATTGAGTAGCAATGGAAAACCTTAAAAATCCACAAACATAATCCTCATAGATTAAGTGTCAAAACTATGGGCCCCGTTTGGGTAAATTGGTACATCAACTTCCTAGGCTTGTAACTTTGGCATATGATATTTGTTTTACCCACACAATACCTTGTTAGAAATACCTGCCTGAGGACTACAAATTTCGAGTAGGAAAAATCAACCGATGATCCATATTGGCACCAATGTTCCAAAAAAATGTCAATTAGGGCGTCAAAATGGCTTTGGAAGTTCAGGACCCAAAAAACTGCCAAAAATAGTAAATTGTGCCACAATTAATGAAACTTAAAAACTGAAAGAAAAAATGGTAGGGGTCTAAGTGGAATAAGTGCGTGGCCACCAATATCCACCTAGTTCACAGTCATTGATCTAGTGCAAAAAGAGTTCTCAAGTACTTGAAGGGAGTTCAAGACTTTGGACTCAAGTGTATGTTGGGTTGTATTAATCACTATTGAATGACTAAAAAGTACACATAAATTATCAATCCAGGGACATATTTTATTCCAATGACAGTTGCATTGTCTGTGCCGATACACTCAACCAGAAGAAATTTGAATTAAAAGAAATCGTCGCTGAAGTAAATGTTGGAAGTAAATCACTCATGCAGAAATAAAATGATCTACAAGACTGGAATCACACTTCAATTAATCTATTCTAGCATGCCACACAACAATTGTCCGGCTGGTCTCTCTAATATTAGATGTGTAACAACATACAAAGTATTGAAATTGAAGTAGATATATTCACAGCTGAAAAAGAACAACACCACCTCTACTGATACATAAACTGAAATGCAAACACATATACACAACTACCTTAATCACTGCAATCCCTGATAAGAAGGAGGGCCCTTACTCCCTAGCAGGGCGTAGGTAGAGAAAAGAACTTAATGGAAACTGAATTGAATAACGCATGTAACAACAATAACATGATAATCTGTATTAATATTAGAAAAATTACAGAGCCAAAATAATGTTTTTATTTGCTAACCTTCCGACCTCTAAGGCCGAGAACTATATAGTGGTTACATCTCATAAAATCAAGGGATAGATTAGTCATGAGAATATTAGGATTCTCATGCTGATCGAAATAAAATACATATATTTATAACCACTTCTTAATAAAATCTTGACTCGAAAATTATAGATTAGAATAAAAAATGCCCATAGGTTGTTATCCCAAAATACAATGCTGAACAACTTCTACAACTATTGCAATAAAACCACAGCTGTAGCATAACAGCTAAAGGATAGGTCAGCAAGAGGAGTTGATGAGATCCAGTCAATGGTACAACTGTATCAGTAGTTTGCCAACGGGTCCGCAACAGTAGAGTGTAACAACAGTTTGTCGACGGGTCTGTAATAGCAAAGTGTAACAGCATCATGGTGTAAAAATCTCGCTGTAACAACACACCCTTAATTGCTCCTATGTACCTCATGCTGGATATCGTTTGTGCTGCAAATGATATCTAGAAATGCAACGCAAATACCATAGATCTTCTCCAAACATTCATCCTCAATTATTCATAAAAAAGAGCCTGATATATATCATAATAATTGATGAAATGGCAGAGTAATGAAAAAAAGGTCGAATAGCACAAGTTAGGATAGAAAGATAGGAAAAAGAGGGAAAGATAGTCCCATTGAATATTTTCATGAGGAAAAATAGGGAAAATAAATGTAGGAAAAATGTACAAAACTAGCACCCAACATCTCCCCCCCCAACTAAAACACTTTCATGTCTTCATGCAACTCATATCTCATGGGAATATCTCTGGTGCAGGTCGGTGAGATCATAAGTGCTAGCTGTATCCTCGTCTGTAGACCTAAACCCCAGATTAGCCATCAACTGCCATACCTAGGACTCTTACTCATACTTACTCAATTCATAATTACTCTGATAATCATAAATTGGCAGCTATATCAAAGGAAACTTGAATCTCAATCCGAGCCACAAAGCACCAAGGGATTGTATGATCTTTGCATACGCTGGTACATATGTAATAGAAACCATGAAATTTTGGAATGAGAATGGGTCCCCCTTTCATAGATCAGCACTGCTGGCTTCCATGCATTTCAAGCACCCAGTCAAGGCCCGACTCTTCATCATTGAGAAGTGATTGAGGCAGAAGCTCACAATCCTTCTTTTGTAAGTGGCAGTCGATTCCTTTATCCTAGGAGTACTCAAAATTCTCCTGAATTCTCGTCTTAACTCGGCAGCCCGTCCCGGTTCTTCCCAAACCCATAATGCTATCTTCTCCTCATTATAATCCATAGATTTTATGGCCAAATGCCACTCAATCTGATTCTTCGTGAAGGGCACAAAAGCTAGAAACTGAAGATCCCCCATATAGGAGAATACTGTCACAACCG
This sequence comes from Pinus albicaulis, assembly GCA_034641835.2. NCBI lineage: Eukaryota > Viridiplantae > Streptophyta > Pinopsida > Pinales > Pinaceae > Pinus > Pinus albicaulis. The sequence goes on from CM076573.1 coordinate 453,112,775, forward strand.
TCTGCATACTCACATGCTCATAGATGATATTGTGTAAGAATAACTCACACAACAGGCTTTGCTCATCAAAATTGGAGGCACAGAAAACATCTAAAAATATGTGAGTGGAAGAACATAAATAGGGTCTATCCTCCATAACGACTTTCATTTGGAACAGGAAGTAACATTCCCATAGAAAAATAGGATAGGATGGGGAAGGCTGGCTGCACCCTAGCAAATTGAGGGCGAAATCATGAAGTTTTTAATTGTCTATGGTAAGATCCTGAACCTGTTTCTGTAACAGCAACATCTATTCCTCCTATTTCTTCAGAGCTTCATTCTTATTATAATTCTCCCATCCTTTCATCAATTCTTCTTTCATCCATATTTCATGTAAGGTGTCTATCTCTCTCTAATGTTCTTTCAGCGAAATCGTCCCCACCCGAATGGAGATTGCTTCCTGTTTCCACTTTTGTAATTTGGAAATTAACAAGATTTTCTCAGAACTCCATCCTGAGATGGGACCTGAAATTCTTCTGCATTCAGTATCCACATCAATAATGGGTGTAACAACCTCTGCTAAATGGGGTTGTTCCACCTCTATTGTTGGTTCTTGTGTAACAGCAACATCCTCAATGGGTTCTTGTGTGTCAACCCCTTCGTTTCCACCTAGAGTAGCCTCTGTGTCCATTGTTGTTTCTTATACAATAGGAGTGGCCTCCACAGGTTCTTGTGGGTCATATTCTAGGTAAATTATTAAAGGAGGCTTTTCTTTAACTACTGGTTCTTGTGGAACAGCAGTATCTTCAACATGTTCTTGTTTAATAGCCTCCTGTCCTTCTATTTTTGTTTCCATTGGTATGATGTTTTCTCTAAAGACCTTATATCCCACTGCTGTTAATTCTTGAAAAAATTTCATGCATATAGACACCAGGATTTCCTTCCCCTCAGAAAATTTTCTCTTTAATTCTTCATTTTCCTTTCTTAGATTTTCGAGTTCTAAAAATAGGACATGATTTTTGTCCTTACCTGATCAGGAGGGCTGCCTTTCTTCTTCTAATATTACTTCTACTTCTGTCTGATCTCTGACCGTAGGAAAAGGTTCTACAGGTATGCTGAATTTCACCCTTTGTTTTAGCCTTCTGTCCCCAATTGGTTCATCAATAGTTTCTTTCCCAATCATAACTTTAGCAAGCCAAGTATTGGTTTCCGCCTCTGCCTAACTTCCTCCCGAAGTCGTGGTCTATTTTCCCCAGCTTGTCCTCGGCATCTTTCGCTTGAATTATTCCCAATTTTTTCCTTGCTGGCCTAGGGAATCCAACATGATTAATTTTATGAGTCTGTGATTGGTCACACATGCTTCCAGGTGTTTTGTTGTCTTTAATGTTGTCACCATATCCTTGATGTTTCCTAACAAGTAGAATGGAAAGTTAATATTTTGCTGGTGCCGAAGGTGATTAAGTAGAGGAAAGTGATAGTTAAAAACTATCATGGATCTTCCCTCATAAGTGATATATTTAACTAAACCCAGGGCCACATCTGCCCAAGGCTGAGGAAGTGACAACCTGTCAATTCCTCTCCCTTTCTTCTCCAATTTTTCTTCTCCTTCTAAGAAGCCTTCTTTCAAGGATGGGTCATTGATTTTTTTGTTAAACCACTTCCATCCCTCCACTATAAATGTATTTACCTCGGAAATTACCTCTTCAGTCACCTCAACTTGCAGGCCCCTACCTCGAGTCTAATTGTTGCTCAAATTCTGAGCGAATTCAATTTCCACCACCTCGTTTGAGCCTTATAGCTTCTAGAAATACTCAATCCATCCGGCATCTCTGAATATATGGTAGGATTATGGACAATTCCTTAAGGCATCCATAAAATATGGCTCATGCCTAACCATTGATCCACCCATCTTGCTATTTGTTTTTGAATTTTCTTCTTGCTGATTAGCCCCACTCCAATATCACTGCACTGCTCACTACTTATCCCAATTGATGAGTTTGAAACGAGGATGCAAGGTTTCAGTCAAGGAGGCTGATGGGAGGTGTTGTGGATAATTTGAAATATCCTTTTCTTTCAATTTTGAAAATAGAAAATAAATAGAAAATTGTTAAAGCATGTTAAAATATTAAAGTTTTTATACTTTACCATAAAAATATTTTTGTTCATTGCATTAGAGTTAAAAGTTAAATAATGTTGACTTTATGAAAGTGGGTCCTGACTTGAGGATTAAAATTTGATTATTTTATTAAGCGGGATGCGATGATTTCTTGAACTCTGATCAAAGGACTGAACCCACGGGCACAACTAGCGCATGAATTAAAATGAAGGGTGCCTCCACAGTTGACTAGGTTGATTGCAGGAGTAACAAAGATGAGCGGTGGAGATTGAATGCCAGGGCACAAGCCAAAATAATTTTCCGTACACCGAGACCCCCCGTAGTGACATAATGCGCTGAGTTGTTCACAGTTGTCTTCCACGTCAGGTGAACTTAACGGCTCATTGGTGTGTCATGTCAGCACTTAAGATTAAAGTCATGCTACTTATTTAAATGAAATTCACATTCTTTCCGAAGCCATTTGGGATTAAGTTTATTTTTGTAATTAGTTTGCACTGTGTCTTGTTCAGTTTTTTGTCACCCTATCAAAAATTGGCCACCCTGTGAGTTGTCCCTTGTCGCAATTTTGAACCATGGCTTAATGCTCATCTCTGTTGAGTTCCTCTAGTCATATTTCTCTCATGGATACCGAGAGGGATATCAAAGACACCAATTGTTCCTTGGTTCATCTACCTTTTTACCAGCAAGTTCTCCTGAATGATAAAGCTTCCTCAGTTTATACTACCATGGCCAAGTTTGGTGTGTTGTCTGCATGTATCCATAAAACCCATATTTTTCCTAAATTTATATATTGGTTGGTATCGGTTATGTATCCTGGGAAATTTTTTGTGATGAACTATCAAGGAGAGAATGTTTTGCAAGTGTCTTCCCAGCTAATTCGCCAAGCCCTTTGTTACCCGGAGTCAGATTCATGTGTTCAATTCTTCGATGATTATTTGATAGCATATTATGACAGCCTTGTAGGTCAGGATTTCAATCAGTTTATTCATTTTATGAAGCCTAACACACAGCAATTTCAGCCAGACAGCAAAGATTTTCCTATGGAAATTTTTGATATTGAGGTTCAACCAGTACTAAGCAGCATTGCAAAGATTCTAGGAAAATATGATGACAGTACAATGGATAAATCAATCTTGGGGATGTTTTCCATGATGATGAAGCCAAGAATGGTGCTGGATATTCCATCCTATTGGCAGGAAGCAGTCAATTCACAACTCATGAGTTTATCATTAACAGGTTCTTTCATATTTCCTTCATTAATTATTTACGTGTTCTTATATCAGAATGTGGAGGAATTGATGCATCTGGGTTGGAATATTATGGACATGAATAAGAAAAGGCAATTAGTGGTGTTCTGGAAAAATGTAGTAAGAAGAGAACAAAATGAAACTAGACTGTTTGATTTTTCCAATTATTTCATGCCAATTGCATATAAAATTTTGAATGCAGTTCCTCCCCCTTGTTTCTTACCCAAAGCTCGGGAATTCTTGTATCTAGGGGAAAACTCCAAATTTTGAGATTGGTTTGTTTTTTAGGATTACTCCAAAATTAGGTTGTATGTAGCAAGTGTTGAGCCTTATAGACTACCAGTGTTTGTACCTATGAGGCTATTTTCTTTGGAGTTTGTTCGACAAAGTCTAAATGTTGACCAAGTTCACTTTGTGCCCATGAAAAAGGGGCATATGTTCAAACTACCCATGACCGTAGGTCCTGTCATAGCTAATATGAGACAACAATTTGAAGAGGTTACTAGAATGCTATATGAGATGCATTTGCTATTAGGGGAAAGTTGGGCTTATGACCCTCACAATGTAATTTCCAATAGAAGAATTGAGAATGGGTATTCAGCATTCATTCATGAAAGCAGGCCAAATTTAGAGAAGATAGCAAGTAAAGGTGTAATGAGTTCAACAGGTTCAAATATTCTGACTCCTATCATATCAGAAAAGTCTAATAAAAGAGGTAAAGAGACAGTAGCTGATTTAGAGGATGAGGAGCAAGGAGCTGAGAAAAGGACAAAGTTTAGTGAAGAACCTACATATAATCAACCTCGTTTTTCTTTACAGTTGGGAGAGGATAAAAACGTTCCTTCTTCACCTAAAAGACATGAGACCTCTCATGAAAAAGTACCTCTAATCAAACAGATGTTTGCTCAAATTTCAAAAAGAAACCAAAAGATGAAGGCCAACATGGAGGCCCAAGCTGAATATCAAATTGCTCCAGACCAAAAAATACTTTTAACAGAAATGGATCTTGAGAAAGATCAATTCAGAATTTCCCTATCACATCCTTCAGACATGTCAATTGGCTCTTCTAGTAGTTTCAATACTGTAAATGTGACTGTAGATGTGAAGAAAATCCCATTGTTGGATAAAGTGAACTTACATATGCAAACAGGTCAGTTGATTGTAAATGACCTGACAAAGACTAATTCATTGGCATTGAAATCAGAGAATATACTTGGAAAAGTAATCAAGCAGTTAGAGTTAGAGAAATCCAACTCTAGGGCTTTAAAAATTCAGAATGAGGAACTAAAGAAAATCATATTAAATATTGGAGTGGACCCTAATGATAGGACTGTTGTGCAGAAACTTCTGCAAAGTGCTGAAGCAGAGATATATACATTGAAGAAAAAGTTAAAATTTCCTACAAGAGAGCATTCAATGGCTATAGAGGATGCAGAGGTAGACAAAAAGAAAGAAAATATTCTACAACAGCTGATGCAAAAAGAAGTAGAAATCTCCAAAATAAAGCAAACTACAATATCATTGCAAAATCATATTGATAATCATTCTTGTACTTTTTTTTTCCTTCACGTAATGAAGATCCACATGCACAGATTGCTCTGTTGAATACTGAACTGCAAATGGTAGAAAGAGATCAAAAAAAGGCTCAAGCAGATTTAGAGACTGCATCAAAGATTATTCAAGCTACAGAAAATGAAGCCAGTAAATATAAAATGGACACTCAGAATGCTAACACTGAGATCAAAAGTATCAAAGAAAAACTGAAAAGGAACATATCTTTAATATAGGCAAAATATATCATTTGGAATGATCTCATTTCAGAAATGAAATCAATTTGGATCTTTTTGATGGTGGTTACAGAAGAGAAAAATATCATCAAGGAATTTGAAGAACACGTTATGACAGATAGGCAAAAGACAATCAATAGGGCCATTTGGGAAAAAAGGTTCAGTGACTTCATTAATTCTAAAACAGATCAAGAATTAGAAGAAAATGAGATTAAAGATATAATCCTATATGCAATGGAGATTAATAAGATGATTGTCAAGAATGATCACAGAAAGGCTACAGAAAAGAAGTTGATGGAAATTAAAGAAGCAGTAAGCCAATTTTATAAGTTGATTGAAAAAATAATAAGAGTAGGTCTACCTTCATGTTGGGGACTTGGAGGAAGTTTGTTGGCATGGGATTCTTATGAAAATTTACTAGTATTGACAAAAATTAAAGTTGATAATACACATGAAAAGACTTAGGTACTTACGAGAGCAACGATGATCAACTTTCTTCAGAGGCATTTTTAGTTGCTGTGGTTGGTAAAAACTCCATTTGGAGAAATGCCATCCTACAACTGAATCACTTCTTTCTTATTGGAGTATCACAATTTGATACATTCACCCAGGATAAGAGTAGAAATATGGAATAAGTGCAGAGCTTGGACAATAGACTTTCCAAAATATCCTTTGACTTCAAAGAAAGATAAATCAGCTGATCCAAGAAATGTAGCAACATCATCATCCATTCATATAGATTAGGGTGTTATTTTTTATGTAATTTTACTCTTCCCAAGATGATGTAATTGTAATAAGATATTTTGATACCATGTTGTAGAGAGTTTACGTAGCCTTAAGAAGTTGGGGTAGTTAGGATTAGTTATAGCAATTCCCAACTGTTTTGTATTTTATTTAATGTAAGGTTTAAGGAGAAGAAAGGTTCTGAGTTTTGGACCTTCAGACTATAAATTTGTACTAAGATATTTCAAATATTAATGAATGAGAAACAAGTTTCTGGCATCTGTTTATGTTGATATGTATTCAAGTTTACATTATGTGTTTTCTATCTTTGAATAAAATGAAGTAATGAGCAGCAGGTCTCTTTTTACTTATGTAAGCAAGAGTTAAGACCCTTAATTAGCGCTCCTTAATTTTAACTATTTCCTTCATATAATTCTTTTGAAGTTTGAGATGATATATTTTATGTAACAGCATATGAGTTTGGGCTTCTTTCTTTCATTCTCTTCTGGTCATTTCATTCAACATCAACAAATGATAGCATTGTGAGACATTCATTATATTTGATATTTGAGGGTTTAATAATAAATACTTGAGGGTGATTAAAAAGAGGAAAATAATTCTATGACATAATCATATAAATGTCTTAAGCACTGATTCCTTATCACAGCTAAGGGATTGTCTCTTAAGGTACAACATTTTTTGACGTCGTTGCCGGGGACGAAGAAGCAGAGTTTTTCCTTGGGTTTTGTTCTTATTTCCTTTGGTTGTTTAGAGAGGAGGAAATATTAAAATCTTTGTTTTCATTTTATAATTCTGGCTTATAAGAGGCCACATACGAGGTCAGCTACCTCTCACCAGAAGGTTCCTACCCTTTCAAATCCAGAAAATCTGGTTTCTAAAAAGGGCCCGAAACCAAAAACACTTTCTACACTTGATGCCACACTGCCTACACCTGGCAGCAGTTCTCATACTCTTTCATCCAAGGATATTTCCTGGAAACTCATTTTCTCATAACAATAATCCTTGTCTCCAAACATTCATTTCCATGAACCAAGGTTAGAAGAACAGTCTTTTGAATCAGTGTCATTCAAATTTACAGAAACTCAGCCTAATATAGTTTCTATTTCTTCTGCTTTAGTTTATCAGCCACTTCCTTTATCAGTTGTTTGTGACCCCATTCATCCACACCTACAACTGGTACACAGATTCCCACTACTAAAGGAGCAGTCGATTAGGGCATAAATATGGCAGCCCCTGCTTTCTTGATGAACATATATGCACCATTAAATCGTCCTCAACCAATGAATGCAATGCCTTAAGAGTATCTTAAGTTTCTTCCTATATTTACTGGTGAAGATGAAATAACTATAGAACAACACTTGCCTTTTTTTTTCACTTTTACTGAAAATTTTAATGTTTAACATCTAGATGTAGTAATGAGACTTTTTGTGCAGTGTCTAAGTGGAGAGGCAAGAAAATGGTTTAAAGGATTATCAAATGGCTCAATTAATGTTTAGGATGAGTTAGAAAGAGAATTCATCCAAATATGATGTGAAAAGAGAGACCATGGTTATTCTTTGACAGAATTTAATGCTATTAAGAAGAAACGAGATGAAAATATGAGTGATTTCATTAAAAGATTCAATAAATTGTACAATAGTTTTCCTGCAGAGATGAAACCTCCTCCTATTGGAGCAAGAGTTGTTTTTGATGGAAAATTTGTATCAGATTTTAGTTTTAATTTGAGAGAAAGAAGGTCCCCTTCTCTTGAAAAAATCCAAATGGATGCTTTGGAGATTGAAGAAAACATGACTTCTATTGGGAAAGCTTAAGAAAAGAAGTCGATTCAATATAAAGGTAAAGCTAAGGAAGATTCAATGCAAGATCAAAGGATTGATGACATGACTAAGGTCATTAAAAAAATTTCAAAAAAATTAGTAAAGATGGAATTGGATAACAAGAAACCTACACAACAAAACAAAGAGGCTTTTAATCCTCAGTTTAGAAAGCAGCCCCTATAGATTTTGCAGAGAGAAATAAGAGATTAGGATCAAGTTCAAGCACTCTTGTATATAGACGTAGCACCTTCTCAGTCTGTTGATGATGATCATTAGAAGATGAAGAAAAAATTTCTACCATATATATATGGAAGATGGTGCAGAAGAAGAATGTGAAGAAGAAGGTAAAGAAGTTGATATTTCATTTGATCAGGAAGATATGGATGATTACTGTAAACAATTTATTAATTTTATGCAAGCAGAATTGCATAAAAAGTATGACCTGAGATCAAAAAAGAGGTTGAGAACTCGGGATCATGAAGAGAAAGAATCTGAGTCAGTCCCTTCTCCAATGGCGACTCCACAACAGAAAAATCCAGTGAAACAAGCAGACAAGGGGAAGCAACCCATGAATTTGGTAAAAGAAAAAGAGAAGAAGAAAGTTGAAGCTTCCCAAAACAAGTCTAATGAATCTAACATGTTGGAGAAGATTTTTACTGTTCCTGAACAACATGAAAATCCAAACAAAAATCAAGAAGAATCTGAGAAGTTAACTAAACAAAACCAAACTTTCAGTTTGTCCAAAGAGTTAGAAAAATTTAAAATTCAAGTACCTCTTCTTGAGTTGGCTAAAATGCCTGGGTATAAGAAAGAAATTGCAGAGTTTATTAATTCATCTCAGTCTGATGAGGTGGGTGATATTGTGAATTTGCAAGAAGAGAAACCAGTGGTTACTTTTGGGCCTCATGTTGAAGAGGTAGATTCTTCTGTTCCACCTTTTTATATATCAGTACTTTTGCATGATTTCATTCTACATAATTGTATGCTAGATTATGGTGCATCACATAATCTTATGCCATTATCTGTGATGAAAGAGCTAAATTTACAAATCACTAAGCCATATAGAGACCTCCATTCTTTTGATTCAAAAAGGGTGAAATGTGTAGGCCTTATCAAAGACATGGTTGTTTCCTTGGCCCAAACTCTAGCCAAGAGTATCATGATGGATGTAGTAGTTGTATATATTCCAACCAGATTTGGTATGTTGTTGTCCAGATCTTGGGGAGAAAGGCTTGGAGGTGTCTTAAAGTTGGATTTCACATATGCCATCATCCCTGTTTTCAATGGGGAAGAAAGGAGGTTATACAGAGAATCCAGATTCATGAAAACTACCACCAAGAAAGATGCAGGTAATTCCCCCATTTATGGTCAAGAGAAGGAGGATCTCTCTTGTTCTATGTTGCATGAAGATGAAAAATTTGCTGAAGACTCACAGAAGCAACTCTCTTCAGCAAGTGTACATAAGGAGCTGCATTCAAATAAAATTTGGAAGTGTTATTTCGATGTAGCATATTCTAAGGAAGGCACAGGAACTGGGTTCATATTTATATCTCTTGAAGGTAATCTTTTACCTTTTTCTTTAAAACTGGAATTTGAATCAACTAATAATGTGGCTGAGTACAAAGCATTGATTTTGAGCCTGCAAACAACTAAACAAATGGGAATACAATATATTTCCATTTTTGGTTATTCTAAGTTAGTAATAAGACAGATTAAGAATTGGTGTCAAACTAAGCATCCCAGATTGAGATCCTATAGAAATGAGGTGAGAGATCTAATTGAAAATTATTTTGAAGCCTTTAACCTTCAGTTTATTCCAAGAGAAGAAAATAGAATGCCAGATTCATTGGCAGTTGCAGCTAATACATTTAAGCCACCAGTTAATCCAAGACTGAGATATGAAATTAAGTTGAGACACGGGCCTTCAATTCCTGATAATGTAAAGCGTTGGCAAGTTTTCGAGGATGATGAGCAGATCAATCAATTTTTAACAATGATGGGAAATTTTGAAGACAATCAAATTGATCTAGAAAGTGATCAAAGTGATCAAAGTGATGTGCCTAGAAACCTGAAGTAAACAATTGGTGACCAGAAGATAATTCAGTTGAAGGATGATATATTTCCCAGAGGCCTGGTTCCTATTGAAATATTGTTTGATGCTAATGATGTAGCAGTAAATCAGAAGAAGGTATCTCAAGATGGAGAGATGGAGTGACTATAATTTAGGAACTCAACAGGAGCCTAAAATAGTCAAGTTGTTTAAAGGAGTTCCTAAATATTATAAGGAAAGGTATGTAGATATTTTCAAAAATTTCATGGATGTGTTTGCATGGTCATATGAAGATATAAAGACTTATGATATAAATATTATTCAACATAAAATACCACTAAAGGATGGGGTTAAGCCACACAGGAAAAAGCTCAGACAGATTAGTCCACTGTTACTTGCCTTGATTGAAAAGGAGGTGAAGAAACTTTTACAAGAAAAAATCATAGTCCCAGTCAGGTACTCAGAGTGGGTTTCAAATCTAGTTCCAGTCAGAAAGAAAAATGGAGAGATAGCATTGTGTGTGGATTTCAATAACTTGAACAGAGCGTCCTTGAAGGATAATTATCCTTTTCCAAAGATGGACTACGTCTTGCAGAAAGTGACTGGAGCTTATAGGATATCCATGGTTGATGGTTTCTCTGGGTACAACCAAGTAGCTGTTGAAAAAGGAGATCAGAAGAAAACAACCTTCACTACACCTTGGGGAACATTCATGTATTCCAGGATTCCATTTGGCCTCATGAATGCAGGAGCTACTTTCCAGAGGGAAATGGATATAGATTTTGTGGGTGACAAATTTGTAGTCATATATTTGGATGATGTGACTATTTTTTCAGGTTCTGATGATGAACACTTGGAGCACCTACGGAAAGCTTTTTTGAAATGTAGAAAATTTGGGTTATCAGTGAATCCTAAGAAGTCCTTGTTTGCTCTAGAAGAAGTTAATTTGCTGGGACATATAGTTTCAAACCAAGGTGTGAAAATTGATCCAACAAGAGTTGAGGCTATACAAACAATTTGATTGCCTAGAAGTAAAAAATATATCCAAAGATTTCTAGGGAAAATAATTTTTCTGAGAAGGTTTGTTCCAAATTATGTTGAGATTGTCAGAAGAATAACAGATATGTTAAAAAAAATGTTGAAGTAAAATGGGACAAAGATGCAAGAGAATCCTTTGCCATAAGTAAAGAGGCCCTCCAAGAAGCTCCAGTTTCGATTAGTCTAGACTACCTGAAACCTTTCCAATTTTTTTCATTTTTATCACCTTCCACTATTGTTGTTGTGTTGTTACAGAAGAACAAAGAAGGAAAAGAGCAACCGCTACCATTTTTCAGTAAAGTCCTCAGAGATGCAAAGCTCAAATATAATATCCTAGAGATGCAAGTATATTCTTTAGTTAAATCATTGAAAGCTTTAAGGACCTATGTACTTCATTCTCAAATAGTAGCATATGTACCTAATTATGATGTAAAAGATGTGCTGATTCAGAGTGATGTAGAATGGAAAAGAGGAAAATTGATTGTGAAAATCCAAGAATGTGATTTGGACACTAAGCCTACTAAGTTAGTGAAAGGATAGGGATTAGCTAAATTGCTAACAGAATCTAATTTCCAAACTTTGGGAATTAATTTGCTTGCACCAATAGATGAAGTGGTTGAGGAGACTAATCAGATTAAAATAAGGTCAGCAATCAAGTACAAATTTCTCTGCTCAGACTGGTATAAGGATATTATTCATTATTTGTGTTTTTTCTCTTGCCCAACCTTATGTTATAATTGATGCTAAGTTATATTGGAAAGATCCTGTTGGTGTCTTGTTACTATGTTTGACAGAAGGAGAATCAATGGAAGTGATCGAGGAGTACCATGAATGTTTGTGTGGAGGTCATTACAATTGGAAATTAACTGCTCATAAGATTCTTAAATCATGTTTCTACTAGCCTTATTTATTTGTTGATGTGTTCAGAGTTGTTAAAATTTATCAGAAATTCCATTTGTTTGCAGAAAAGAAAAGGTTAGCTCCTTTACCTCTTGTCCCTATTTTTATTGAAGAACCCTTCAGACAATGGGGATTTGATTTTATTGGAGAAATTAATCCACCATCAAGTGGGAAGTTTAAGTGGATTCTAATTGCCACTGATTACTTTACAAAATGGGTGGAGGAAATTCCTACCAGAAAAGCGAATGATTTGGTATTAATGAAGTTTTTGGAAGAGAATATTTTCAACAGGTTTGGATGTCCAGTGAAAATTGTCAGAGATAATGCTCAGGTATTCAACTCAATCAAGTTTATAAATTTTTGTCAAATTTACAATGTGATATTGCCTCATTCCACAACATATAATCCCCAAGGAAATGGATTATCAGGATCATCTAACAAGACATTGGTCAAGATCTTGAAGAAAAAAATTAGTGAGAACCAGAAGAATTGGGACTCAAAACTGATATTTTCTCTCTGGGTAGTGAGAATGACTACTAGAATATCTACTGGTAAGTCCCCTTATGAGTTTGTATATGGTACTCAAGCTTCGTTTCCCACTTAGTTAGCAAAACCAGTAATTTCGTTTCTTCAAGAAGCACAAGAGGAACCTAATGAATTGATAAGAAGGCTAAATAAGGTAATATAATTGAGCGAAAGCAGAAATAAATTCAAAGACAATTTGGTCACATATCAGGAGAAAATGAAGTCCATTTTTGACAGAAAGGCAAAGGATATTATGTTCCAAACTGGAGATCTAGTGTTGAGATGGGATACCAAGAGAGAGGAGAAGGGAAAACACAGTAAGTTTGATCCTTTATGGTATGGTCCTTAAAAAATCACTGAAGTTAGATCAAATAACACTTTTATGCTGAAAAATATTGATGGAGAAGTAGTAGGACTGCCTATTAATGAGTAGTATCTAAAACATATTTCCAACACTGAAATTAGCAGGTTCATCATTGCACATATTCGGTTTTCCTAATTGTATATTTTTCATCAAGCATCATTTGACTCCATGCCTGATGTGAAGGCACTGATCTGCAGGTTCTTAGTGTTTCGTGGCAAAAAACACTATCCCCAGGTGGAGCCAGATGTTGCGGATCATTTGCAATATCCTTTTATTTCAATTTTGAAAATAGAAAAAAAAAAGAAAAATGTTAAAGCATGTTAAAGTATTAAAGCTTTTATACTTTAGCATAAAAATATTTATATTTGTTGCATTAGAGTTAAAAGTTAAATACTTTTGAATTTATGAAAGTGGGTCCTGATTTGAGGATTAAAATTTGATTATTTTATTAAGTGGGATGCAATGATTTCTTGAACTCTGATCAAAGGACTCAACCTGCGGGCACAACTAGTGCACGAATTAAAATGAAGGGTTCCTTTGCAGTTGACTGGGTTGACTGTGGGAGTCACATAGATGAGCGGTGGAGATTGAATGTGGGGGCACAAGCCAAAATAATTTTTCATACTCTGAGACCCCCCACAGTGACATAAGGTGCTGAGTTGTTCACAGTTGTCTTCCAAGTCAGGTGAACTTGGCGCGTCATGTCAGCATGTAAGATTAAAGCCACGCTCCTTATTTAAACGGAATTCACATTATTTCCGAAGCCATTTGTGATTAAGTTGATTTTTGTAATTATTTTGCGCTACATCCTATTTAGTTTTCTATCACCCTATCAAAAATTGGCCACCCTGTGAGTCATCCCTTGTCGTAATTTTGAACCATGGCTAAACGCTCATCTCTGTCGGGTTCCGCTAGTCATATTCATCTCATGGATACTGAGAGGGATATCAAAGACACCAATTGTTCCTTGGTTCATCTTCTGTTTTACCAGCAAGTTCTCCTGAATGAAAAAGCTTCCACGGTTTATACTGCCATGGCCAAGTCTAGTGTGTTTTCTGCATGTATCCATAAACCCCATCTTTTTCCTGAATTTATATATTGGTTGGTATTAGTTATGTATCCTGGGAAATTTTTTGTTATGAATTGTCAGGGAGAGAATGTTTTCCAAGTGTCTGCCCACCTAATTCACCAATCCCTTTGTTACCTGGAGTCAGAGTCATGTGTTCAATTATCGAATGATTCTTTGATAGCATACTATGATAGACTTGCAGGTCAATATTTCAATCAGATTATTCATTTTCTGAATCCTAACACACAACAATTTCAATCGGACAACAAATATTTTCCTATGGAAATTTTTGATACTGAAGTTCAACCAACGCTAAGTAGCATTGCAAATATTCTAGGAAAAGATGATGACAGTATAGTGGATAAATCAATCTTGGGGATGTTTTCCATGATGATGAAGCCATGAATGGTGCTAGATACTCCATCCTATTGGTAGGAAGCAGTCAATTCACAACTCATGAGTTTATCATTAACAGGTTCTTTCATATTTCCTTCATTAATTATTTACTTGTTCTTATATCAAAATGTGGAGGAATTCATGCATATGGGTTTGAATATTATGGACATGAATAAGAAAAGGAAATCAGTAGTGTTCTAGACAGATGTAGTAAGAAGAGAATAAAATGAAACTGGACTGTTTGATTTTGCCAGTTATTTCATACCAATTGCATATAAAGTTTTTAATGGAGTTCCTCCCCGTTGTTTCTTACCCAAAGCTCAAGAATTCTTACATTTAGGGGCAAACTGAAAATTTGGAGATTGGTTTGTTTTTGAGGATTACTCCAAAATTAGGTTGTATGGAGCAAATGTTGAGCCTTATAGACTTCCAGTGTTTGAACCTAGGGGGCTATTTGCTTTGGAGTTTTTTCGACAAAGCCTAAATGTTGATTAGGTTCAATTTGTGCCCATGAAAATGGGGCATATGTTCAAACTACCCATGACCGTAGGTCCTTTCATAGTTAATATGAGACAAGCATTTGAAGAGGTTAATAGAATGTTAGATGAGATGCATTTTCTATTAGAGGAAAGCTGGGCTTATGACCCTCAAAGTGTAATTTCCAATAGAAGAATTGAGAATGGGTTTTCATCTTTCATTCATGAAAGCAGGCCAGATTTAGAGAAGATAGCAAGTAAAGGTGTAATGAGTTCAACAGGTTCAAATATTTAGATTCCTATCATATCAGAAAAGTCTAATAAAAGAGGTAAAGAGACTGTATTTGATTTAGAGGATGAGGAGCAGGGAAGTAAGAAAAGGACAATTTTTAGTGAAGAACCTTCATATAATCAACCTAGTTTTTATTTACAATTGGGAGAGGAAAAACGTTCCCGCTTCACCTAGAAGACATGATACCTCTCATGAACAAGTACCTCTAACCAAACAGATGTTTTCTCAAATTGCAGAAAGAAACCAGAAGATGAAGGCCATCATGGAGGCCCAAGCTAAATATAAAATTGCTCAAGACCAAACAAGAATTTTAACAGCAATGGATCTTGAGAAAGATCAATTCAGAATTTCCCTGTCACTTCCTTCAGACATGTCAATTGACTCTTCTAGAAATTTCAATACTGTAAATGTTACTGTATATGTGAAGAAAGTCCCATTGTTGGATAATGTGAAATTACATATGCAAACAGGTTAGTTGATTGTAAATGACCTGAGAAAGACTAATGCATTGGCATTGAAATGAGAGAATATGCTTGGAAAAGTAATCAAGCAGCTAAAGTTAGAGAAAGCCAACTCTAGAGCTTTAACAATTCAGAATGAGGAACTAAATAAAATCATAGTAAAGATTGGAGTGGACCCTAATGATAGGACTGATGTGTAGAAAATTCTGCAAAGTGCTGAAGCAGAGATATCTACATTGAAGAAAAATTCAAAATTGCCTACAGGAGAGCATTCAATGGCTGCAGAGGTTGCAAAGGTAGAGAACAAGAAAGAAAAGCTTCTACAACAGCTGATGCAAAAAGAAGAAGAAATCTCCAAAATAAAGCAAACTGAAATATCATTGCAAAAACATATTGATAATCATTCTTGTACTTTTGTTTTTCCTTCAGGTAATGAAGATCCACATGCATAGATTGCTCAGTTGAATACTGAACTATAGATGGAAGAAAGAGATCGAAAAAGGGTCAAACATATTTAGAGACTGCATCAACGATTATTCAAGCTGTAGAAAATGAATCCAGTAAATATAAAATGGACAGTCGGAATGCTAATTCTGAGATCAAAAGTCTCAAAGAAAAACTGAAAGGGAACATATCTTTAATACAGGAAAAATATATCATTTGGAACGATATCATTTCAGAAATGAAATCAATTTGGAGTTTTTTTATGGTGGTAGCAGAAGAATTTGAAGAACAAGTTATGACAGATAGGCAGAAGACAATCAATATGGGCATTTGGGAAAAAGGGTTCATTGACTTCATTAATTCTAAAACAGATCAAGAATTAGAAGAAAATGAGATTAATGATAGAATCCTATATTCAGTGGAGATTAACAAGACGATTGCCAAGAATGATCACATAAAGGATACAGAAAAGAAGTTGATGGAAATTAAAGAAGCAGTAAGCCAATTTCATAAGTTGTTTGAAAAAATAACAAGAGCAGGTCTACCTTCATGCTGGGGAGTTGGAGTAAGTCTGTTGTCATGGGATTCTTATGAAAATTTACTATTATTGATAAAAATTAAAGTTGATAATACATATCGAAAGACTCAGGTACTCAAGGGAGGAACATTGATCAACTTTCTTCAGAGGCATTTTCAGCTGTTGTGGTTGGTTAAAAATCTATTTACAGAAAGGCCATCCTACCACCGAATCACTTCTTTCATATTGGAGTATCACAATCTGATACATTCACCCAAGACAAGAGTAGAAATATGGAATAAGTGTAGAGCTTGGACAATAGACTTGCCAAAATATCCTTTGACTTCAAAGAAAGATAAATCAACTGATCCAGGAAATGTAGTAGCATCATCGTCCATTCATATAGATTAGGGTGTTAATTTTTATGTAATTTTACTCTTCCAAAGATGATGTAAATGTAATAAGATATTTTGATTCCATATTGTAGAGAGTTTACGTAGTCTTAATAAGTTGGGGTAGTTAGGATCAGTTATAGCAATTTCCAACTGTTTTGTATTTTATTTAAAGTAAGAGTTAAGGAGAAGAAAGGTTTCGAGTTTTGGACCTTCAGAATATGATTTTGTACTCAGAGATTTCAAATATTAATGAATAAGAAACAAGTTTCTGACATCTGTTTATGTTGATATGTATTCAAGTTTACATTTTTTGTTTTCTATCTTTGAATAAAACTAAGTAATGAGCAACAAGTCTCTTTTTACTTATGTAAGCAAGAGTTAAAATCCTTAATTAGCGCTCCTTCATTTTAACTATTTCATTCATATAATTCTTCTCAAGTTTGAGGTGATATATTTTGTGTAACAAGTTATCAGTTTGGGATTATTTCTTTCATTCTCTTCTGGTCATTTCATTCAATATTGTGACACATTCATTATATTTGATATTGGAGGGTTTAAAAATAAATACTTGAGGGTTATTAAACAGAGACAAATAATTCTGTGACATAAATTTCTTAAACACTGATTCCTTATCACAACTAAGGGATTCTCTCTTAAGGTACAACATTTTTTGGCGCCTTTGTAGGGGTCGAAGAAGCGAATTTTTTTCCTTGGGTTTTGTTTATATTTCCTTTGGTTGTTTAGAAAGGAGGAAATATTAAAATCTGTGTTTTCATTTTCCAATTATAGCTTATAAAAGACCACATACAAGGTCAGATACCTCTCAGCAGAAGATTCCTACCCTTTCAAATCCAGAAAAGTTGGTTTCTAAAAAGGGCCAGAAATCAAAAACACTTTCTACACCTGATGCCACATTTCTTATACCTAGCAACAGTTCTCATACTCTTTCATCCAAGGATATTTCCTGGAAACCCACTTTCTCGGAACAAGAATCCCTGTCTCCATACATTCATTTCCAAGAACCAAGGTTAGAAGAGAAGTCTTTTGAATCTGTATCATTCACATTTATAGAAACTCAGCCTAATACAGTTGCTAGTTCTTCTGCTTTATTTTTTCAACCACTTCCCTTATCAGTTGTTTCACCCCATTCATCCACACCTACAACTACTACACAGATTCCCACTACTCAAGGAGCAGTAAATCAGGGAAAAAACATGGCAGCCCCCACTTTCTTGATATAAAGATATGCACCATTAAATCTTCCCCAACCAATGAATGCAATGCCTCAAGAGTATCTTAAGTTTCTTCCTATATTTACTGGTGAAGATGAAATAACTGTAGAACAACACTTGCCTTTGTTTTAGACTTTTGCTGAAAATTTTAATGTTGAACATCTAGATGTAGTAATGAGACTTTTTGTGCAGTCTCTAAGTGGAGAGGCAAGAAAATGGTTTAAAGGATTACCAAATGGCTCAATTAATGATTGGGATGAGTTAGAAAGACAATTCATCCAAGGATGGTGTGAAAAGAGAGACCATGGTTATTCTTTGACAGAATTTAATGCTATTAAGAAAAAACCAACTGAAAATATGAGTGATTTCATTAAAAGATTCAATAAATTGTACAATAGTTTGCCTGTAGAGATGAAACCTCCTCCTATTGGAGCAAGAGTTGTTTTTGTTGGAGCATTTGTATCAGATTTTAGTTTTACTTTGAGAGAAATAAGGCCCCCTACTCTTGAACAAATCCAAAAAGATGCTTTGGATATTGAAGCAAATATGACTGCTGCTGGGAAAGCTCAAAAAAAGTAGTCAGTTCAAGATAAATATAAAGCTAAGGAAGAGTCAATACAAGATCAAAGGATTGATGACATGACTAAGTTCATTAAAAAAATTTCAAACAAATTAGTAAAGATGGAATTGGATAACAAGAAACCTACACAGCAAAACAGATGGGTTTTTAATCCGCAATTCAGAAAGAAGCCCCTACAGATTTTGAAGAGAGAGAAGAGACCAAGATCAAATTCAAGCACCCTTATATATAGAAGCACCACCTTCTCAGTCTGCTAATGATGATCAGAAAGAAGATGAAGAACAAATTTCTACCATATATATGGAAGATGGTGCAAAAGAAGAATGTGAAGAAGAATTTAAAGAAGCTGATATTTCATTTGATCAGGAAGAGATGGATGATTACTGCAAACAATTTACTGATTTTATGCAACCAGAATTGCATAAAAAGTATGAATTAAGGTCAAAAAAGAGGTTGAGAACTCTGGATGATGAAGAGAAATAATTAGAGTCAGTCCCTTCTCCGATCGCGACTCCACAATAGAAAAATTCAATAAAACAATTAGACAATGGGAAGAAGCCCATAAATCCAATAAAAGAAAAAGAGAAGCAACAAGCTGAGGCTTCCCAAGACAAGTCTAATGACTCTAATATTTTGGAGAAGATTGTTACTGTTCCTGAGCAACATGCAAATCCAAACAAAAATAAATTAGAACCTGAAAAGTTGACTAAACAAAACCAAACTTTTAGTTTTTCTAAAGAGTTAGAAAATGTTAAAATTCAAGTACCTCTCCTTGAGTTGGCTAAAATGCCTGGTTATAAGAAAGAAATTGCAGAGTTTATTAATTTATCTCAGTCTGATGAGGTGGGTGATATTGTGAATTTGAAAGAAGAGAAACAAGTGGTTTCTTTCGAGCCTCATATTGAAGAGGTAGATTCTTCTGTTCCACCTTTTTATATATCAGTACTTTTGCATGATTTCATTCTACATAATTGTATGCTAGATTCTGGTGCATCACATAATATTATACCATTATCTGTGATGAAAGAGCTAAATTTACAAATCAGTAAGCCATATAGAGACCTCTATTCTTTTGATTCAAAAAGGGTGAAGTGTGTAGGTCTTATCAAAGACATGGTTGTTTCCTTGGCCCAAATTCCAGCCAAGAGTATCATGATGGATGTAGTAGTTGCAGATATTCCGGCCAAACTTGGTATACTGTTGTCCAGATCTTGGGGAGAAAAGCTTGGAGGTGTCTTAAAATTGAATTTCACATATTTCATCATTCTTGTTTTCAATGGGAAGGAGAGGAGGTTATACAGAGAAACCAGATTCATGAAAAATACCACCAGGAAAGATGCAGGTAGTTCTCCCATTTATGGTCAAGAGAAGGAGGATCTCTCCTCTTTTATGCTGCATGAAGATGCAGAATTTGCTGAAGACTCACAGAAGTAGCTCTCTTCAACAACTTTACATAAGGATCTTCATTCAAATAAAATTTGGAAGTGTTATTTCGATGGTGCATATTCTAAAGAAGGCACAGGAGCTGGGTTCATATTTATGTCTCCTGAAGGTAATCTTTTACCTTTTTCTTTCAAACTAGAATTTGAATCAACTAATAATCTGGCTGAGTATGAAGCATTGATTTTGAGCCTGCAAAAAGCTAAACAAATGGGAGTACAATCTATTTCCTTTTTTGGTGATTATGAATTAGTAATAAGACAGATTAAGAATTGGTGTCAGACTAAGCATCCCAACTTGAGATCCTATATAAATGAGGTGTGGGATCTAATTGAAAATTATTTTGAATCCCTTAACCTTCAGTTTATTCCAAGAGAAGAAAATAGAATGGCAGATTCATTGGCAGTTGCAGCCAGTACATTTAAGCCACCAATTAATCTAAGACTGCGATATGAAATTGAGTTGAGACACAGGCCTTCAATCCCTGATAATGTAAATCATTGGCAGGTTTTCGAGGATGATGAGTAGATCAATCAATTTTTAACAATGATTGGAAAATTTGAAGACAGTAAAATTGATCTAGAAAGTGATCAAAGTGATCAAATTGATGTGCCTAGAAACCTGAAGCAGACAATTGGTGACCAGAAGATAATTCATTTGAAGGATAATATATTGCCGAGAGGCCTAGTTCCTCTTGAAAGATTATTTGGTGCTAATGATGTAGCAGTAAATCAGAAGAAGGTATCCCAAGATGGAGAGATGGAGGACTATAATTTAGGAACTCAGCAGGAGCCTAAAATAGTCAAGTTGTTTAAAGGAGTTCCTAAATATTATAAGGTATGTATATCTTTTCAAAAAGTTCATGGATGTGTTTGCATGGTCATATGACGATTTAAAGACTTATTATTTAAATATTATTCAGCATCAAATACCACTGAATGATGGGGTTAAGCCACACAGAAAGAAGCTTAGACAGATTAATCCACTGTTACTTGCCCCAATTGAAAAAGAGGTGAAGAAAATTTTACAAGCAAAAATCATAGTCCCACTCAAGTACTCAGAGTGGGTTTCAAATCAGGTTCCAGTTAGGAAGAAAAATGGAGAGATAAGATTGTGTGTAGATTTCAGGAACTTGAATAGAGCCTCCTTGAAGGATAATTATCCTTTGCCAAAGATGGGCTATGTTCTACAGAAAGTGACTAGAGCTTAAAGGTTATCCATGGTTTATGGTTTCTCTGGTTACAACCAAGTAGCTGTTGAAAAAGGAGATCAGAAGAAAACAACCTTCACTACACCCTGGGGAAAATTCCTGTATGCTAGGATGCCATTCGGCCTCATGAATGCAAAAGCTACTTTCCAGAGTGCAATGGATATAGCTTTTGTGGGTGAAAAATTTGTAGTCATATATTTGGATGACGTGACTATTTTTTCAGGTTCTGATGATGAACACTTGGAGCACCTGCATACATATTTCCTGAAATGCAAAAAATTTGGGTTATCAATGAATCCTAGGAAATCCTTGTTTGCTCTATAGGAAGGTAAGTTTTTGGCACATATAGTTTCAAACCAAGGTGTGAAAATTGATCCAGCAAGAGTTGAGGCAATACAAACAATTCCATTTCCTAGAAGTAAAAAAGATATCCAAAGATTTCTATGGAAAATTATTTTTCTGAGAAGATTTGTTCCAAATTATGTTGAGATTGTAAGAATAATAACAGATAAGTTAAAAAAGAATGCTAAAGTAAAATGGGACAATGATGCAAGAGAATCCTTTGCTAGATTTAAAGAGGCCCTCCAAGAAGCTCTAGTTTTGATTAGTCCAGATTACATGAACCTTTGCAATTTTTTTCATTTTCATCACCTTCCACTATTTCTGTTGTGTTGTTACAGAAGAACGAAGAAGGAAAAGAGAAACTGGTAGAATTTTTTAGTAAAGTCCTCATATATGCAGAACTCAAATATAATATCCTGGAGAAGCAGGTATATGCTTTAGTTAAAGCATTAAAAGCTTTCAGGACCTATGTACTTCATTCTCAAATAGTAGCATATGTACCTAATTTGCTGTAAAAGATGTGCTGATTCAGAGTGATGTAGAGGGAAAAAGAGGAAAATGGATTGCCAAAATCCAAGAATATGATTTGGAAATTAAGCCTACTAAGTTATTCAAAGGATAGGAATTAGATAAATTTCTAACAGAATCTAATTTCCAAACTCTGGGAATTAATTTTCTTGCACCATTAGATGAAGTGGTTTGGGAGACTAATCAGATTAAAACAAGGTCAACAATCAAGTACAAATTTCTCTACTCAGACTAGTATAAGGATATTATTCACTATTTGTGTTTTTTCTCTTGCCCTCCCTCAATCAATAGAGAAAAGTATAGAGCCCTAAAACTTAAATCTCAACGTTATGTTATAATTGATGCTAAGTTATATTGGAAAGATCCTGTTGTTGTTTTGTTACTATGTTTTGTTGAAGATTGCAACAAGAAACAGTGAAGGAGGCATCTTGAAACATCATCCTTGATCCTAGTTGGAAAATAATCACCTAAACTAGGTGGGGCCCACACAGGCTATTTTTAGGTGTATGTCTATTTTTAGACATGGTGAGCATATTCTATATGTAGCAGGAGGCTATTTTTAGATGGTTGGTCAAATGTGAAAAATAGATGAAATTCTATTTTTAGAATATTGGGCGAAGTCTATTTATAGAGCGTTGATCTAAAAATAGATGCATGTCAATTATTATTAGCTCCTAATAATAATCAGACTCTAAACAACAACTTATTATCTTGGAGCACTTCAGTTCAGTGCACAGATGTGGCACATCAACTGACAGAAGGAATTACGCAATTCCTAAGGGTTTACTGGAGCTAATACATGGATGACTCAGTTA